>CM053508.1:34797243-34856217 GCA_028627145.1 Eidolon dupreanum | reverse complement strand
CAGGAATCAGGGCTTTAGTAAGTTCTCCAAGTGATTTCATTGTGTAACTAATGTTGAAACCAGTATTTACAACACACGTCAGATAATATCTGCTTTCACTACCTTTGTAAGGTATTTGCATTCAGCATCTGCTCCCTGCCCCTAAATCTGTCCTTAATTTTGCCCCCTGCAGCTTTTCATTTCTTGCTTTCAGTTTAGATACTTGGGGAGGTGATATTTTTATCATAATAAGATACACATATACATAAAATTTTTCATTTTAACCATTTTAAGCACACAATTCAGTGGCATTAAGTATATTTCCATTTTGCATAAACATCATCACAATCCATTTCCAGAACTTTTAATTATCCCAGACCAAAGTTCTGTATCCACTAAACAAAAAAACAATCCCCATTCCCCTCTCTCTCAGCCCCTGGTAACCTCTATTCCACTTTCTGTCTCTGTAAATGTGAGTATTCTAGCTACCTTATATAAGTGGAATCATACAATATTTGTCCTTTTTTGTCTCACTTATTTCACTTAGCATAATGTTTTCAAGGTTCATTCATGTTATAGTATTTATCAGAATTTCATTTCTGTTTATAGCTAAATAATATTCCATTGTATGGATATACCACATTTTGTTTATCTGTTCATTTTTTGATGAACACTTGGGTTGTTTACACCAGTTAACTATTGTGAATAATATTGCTATGAACACAAGTACACAGGTACTTGAGTCCCTGCTTTCAATTCTTTTGATATATACCTAGAAATAGAATTTCTGTGTTGTCCAGCAAGTCTACGTTTAACTTTTTGAGGAACTGTCAAACTGTATTTCATGGCAGCTGTATTATTTTATATTCCTACCAGCAATTCACAAGGGCTCCACATCCTCACCGACACTTGTTATATCTCATTTTCTGATAACTGCTCTCATAATGGGTATGAAATTTTGAGGCACATTTTTTATTGTTGTGAGTTTACAAATAAATGGCAGATATAATGTAATTTCACACTGTAATATATCATCCCTGATACTCACAAGATGGCGCACTCATAACAAGATAATTTGAGGAAGTTGATTTAGAAAGGGTCTGTTTACAAAGTCCTGAGCCAAGAGGAAGGGAACCGCAGAAATAAGACAATAACCTGATGTTAATAGCTAGAACTTTTACCAACCTAGGCCAAAGAAATTAGTGGAAAAAGCAGTTACCTGCACCTAGAAGGTGAGAGACATGTTGAGAAGCCACCTTAATATGAGAAATGACCTTCAATCAAAAGACACAGGGAGGCTGGTAGTGACTTCATAGGAAGGAAGCCGGGGGTTTTTAAAAATGACCTAATTTTTACTGTATACTTGAAACTAATTTAAATAAATAAATTTATATTAAAAAAAAGAGAGAACATATGAGGGGAAAAAAATCCTAAACAGGAAATAAATTAATTATAAAAAAAAATGACCTAATTTTTATGCTCCCTCCAATGTCTTACCAGCATCTCTACTGGTCAAGTGGAAGCCAGAAGATAAGGAAGCCCTTGATATTGTTTCTACAGGTCAGCTGTCCAGGAGAGAGAGCATGTGCTAAGTAGAAAACAGATCTAGAGAGACAGGTGAAAAATATGTATTAGTGTAGTTATTTTATCTCCTGGAAGCAGATAAAGCTCCTGATGTACATTTGAAAACCTGTAGTCAGGTCACTGATACCTATGGAAATTAAAAGCAAATTGTCACATCTATATTTTGTATCCCTGAGCACATACAAACCCAGTTTATAGCTTTTCACTTTAAAAAGGCATAGGAAACATGGCACTTGGTTGGTCTGATATCAGTAAGCTGTTTCTGAGAGGGCATCAAAGGGACAGACATTTAGACATTTTGTAGGATAGCACAGTTGTTCTCTATGAAATTATCTCCAAATTTTAGAGCAATGCTCCTCAATCATCCAGGGCATGAATAGACATTCTCTTCAGCTCTTGTCTTTTCAAGAGTATATAATCAATGTCTTCTCAGTTATGTAATCAAGTGATTTTTGTTAAATAAATTAATGGTAGATAGTTGAAAACTTTCTGACATCCTTTTCACTCTTTCTTCCAATGGATCATCTCTGAAACACCAGAATTCCCAGTGCAGCCATGTCGGAAGAAAAACCCAAGGAACCACAGAAATATGTCACTTTATAAATTTCCCAAAAGGAGGAGAATATCTTGTATTACTCTTAGATTTTTTATTCACCAGAAAAGCATTATCCTCAAAATGTTCTTATCTGATTAATGAACTTATGTGTCAATATGGCCTCTAAGAACCTGAACTTGCACTCTTAGACAACTTAAATTCATAACTAAAAGATGAGTAAGAAGTTATCTTTTTCTTTTTATTATTACCCCGAAATTTCGTATAGTGATATTCTGGAAACTCTCATTTTGAGAGTATGCAATTTGTTTAATTCTCTAAGGCCTTAATATAATGGTATAATGTCTCATAAAAGATCATCTGTACTTCCAAATCCTCACATATTTAATGAACTATTTGGAACTATAAAATAAAAAAAATCATGAATAGATAAGAAAACTGTGCAGATGTACAAAACTGACTCAATAGCTTATCTAAAATGAAGGGAAGAAATTGCAAATAGCCAATTATATCAGGCTAAAACAATGAAAGAGGATCTTCAAAATCTCCTATTCAGAGGATTAACCTTGAACTACTTGCATGTATAGGGTTCCAAGTATATTTGCTCAACACCGCTTTAGGGATGCAGTAGGGAAAAATAAGTGCGCCCTGCCCTCAAGGAGCTAACATCCAGGTGGAGAGACAAAACATACAGATACAGAGCATTAACATAAATGAGATGTCTGATGGCATGCAAAGATGAGTGCTGGAAGCAACAAAGGCAGCAGCCACTCAGGAAGAGAGAGATCCTGGGGGGAAGGTGGAGGGATGGTTGCCACGTATTCGAAGAGGGGCCGAGCCATGGAGTCAAGAATGAGCATGGCACTTTCAGAAGCTGAAGATGAAATCAATTTTATGGAAGCAAGAAATGTTAGAGAGTGGTGGGAAAATGTCTACAGACATTGGGGCATGGCAGAAAGTTTTTGAGCAGAGGAATAGCAAACCACAGACTGGAAGGAAATATTTGCAACACATATATCAGGCAAAAGGTTTACATTTCAAATATCTAATGAACAACTACAATTCAGTAATAAAAAGACAAACAATCCAACTTATTTTGGTGGACAAAAGTCTTAAACAAGCACATCACACTGTGTGTGTGTGTGTGTGTGTGTGCATGTGCGTGCATGCGTGCATGCGTGCGTGTGTGTGTGTGGAGATATCTCTACACACAAATGGTCACATGAAAAAGTGCTCGATATCATTATTTATGAGTGAAATACAAATTAATAAGAAAATGAGATGCTACTTAGCACCCACAGAATGATTAAATAAGTAAGACTGACAAAACCAAGTGCTGACAAATGTGTAGCAACTAGAATTCTCACACATTGTTGATTGAAAAAGAAAATGAAAAAAATCACTGGAAAACAGCTTGGCTGTTTCTTATAAAATTAAATGTGTAACCTAGCTATTTAACTCCTGGGGATTTACCCTTCCCTCTCCCAAAAAATTGAAAACAGAAAGAGACATACACAAATATTTATGACAATTTTATTAATAATAACTGAAAACTAGAAAAAATTCAAATTTCCATCAACAGAAAAAGGAATGGTGGAGATATATCTACATGCTAGGATATGCACTATTAAAAAAAGGAACAAACCCTTATATAATATAGATGAATCTCAAAAATACATGCTGAGAAGTAGAAATCCAGAGTAAGCAGTTACTGATATTGTTTAATAGCTCAGTGCTGCCTCAGAGACCCAGGCTCTCTCTCTGCACAACCACCCTTACCATCCTGATTTTCATTCTTCTGGCCACAAAGATAGCTGCTACAGCTCCAGACATCACATCATGTCAAAGGCAGGAGAAAGTGGGCAAGGGCAGCATCAGTGCCATCTCTTTACTTCTTATGAGACTTCCACTTGCAGTTCTCTTTTCCAGTTTTCATACATTTTGCCGGAACTAGTCACATAGCAACCCCATGAAAGCTAAAAAAGAGAATTGTCAATCATGATTTAGACCAAGTTTGATTTTTCTACTTAGAGCTAGGGCATATTACCACCTAGGGCAAAATCAGAGTTTTTTTTTTTTAGCAAGGCAGACAGGAGAGATGGATATTGCACAGACAACTGACAGTGTCAGGCATAGAACTTCAATGTCAAAACAAATCAATCTAAATCCTTTGGGCCTGGGACTAGGAGGAGAACAAATATCCTAAGCCATATTGCAGATATCCACGAGAAGTCATGGTACTCACTCTCAGGCAGACACTAAGAAATTCATTCAGTACCGAAGGAATAGAACAAGTGGCATGGCCAAATAAAATATTTTGAAATAGCTGCCAAGTAATGAGAAGCAAAGATCAAGATATAGCAAGTCCCAGTGCTATGCATTGGCATGAAGAAACAAGTTAGATTAAGAAATTTAAAAAGGGAAAAATAAGAGTACATTAGTCAGCTCAGGCTACCATAACAAAATAACAGACTGGGCAGCTTAACGACAGAAAGTTTTTTCTCACAGTTCTGAAGGCTGAAAGTCCAAGATCAAGGTAACAGTGCTTGATGAGGGCTCTCTTCCTAGCATGCAGACAGCTGCCTTCTCTCTGTGTTCTCACATGACAGAGAGAGAGAACTTTGGTGTCTTCCTCTTTTTATAAGGGCACCAGCCCTATAGGATTAGGGCCCCACCCTTTATGACCTCATTTAACCTTTATCACCTCACAGTCTTTGTCTCCAAGTACAATCGCATTGGGAGTAAGGGCTTCAACATATGAATTTGGACAGGAGACAAACACTTAGTACATAACAAAGCATAAACAATGAACTATTTAGGAGATATGTCCCATTTCAAATAAACATATCATCATGGGCATTAGGGAGTTTCTCCAAATCGAGTATCTAATTCTGTTGAGAGAAAAACCACTTGGGATAGAATAAATCCCAAGTTTTTGCTTCCCACTAGAGTCAACAGACTTAGTATGAGAGATGGTCTCCTTTGTTTCAAATGCTTAGAATGCTATCTCTGCCTTACCCAGCCTGCTATATACACCACAGCAGAGCTCCTGACTTCCTGGAGCAGATGCATTGTTTACAAACAAAATACATTGGCTGGCATATAGTAGCTGTGATTAAGTTAATGACTAAGTGCTGTTTTAAGATGGCAAATATCTGAAACCCACATATCTTGCATGCTATTATTTGGTTCGGTAAATGTTTAGACAGCTGGTGGAAGTCTGCCCTGACACCAGCATTAAAATGCATAGTCATGGAGTGCGGCGTGTATTTCCAGCAACTAAGATTCTTTCTTCTCTTTCATGTTAAGAGAGACTCAGATCTGCTGTTGGAGGCAAAGCCGGCAGAGCTCAACCCCCTATGCTTCATGAGCCATAATTTATGTTCCATACAATGAAAAGAATATAATAACTTCCCTGTCACTGTGGCTTCATAAAAAAGAACAAGGACACATTTTAGCTGAAATGGGCCTTAAAAATCTTCTAGGCCAGTGGTTTCAAACTCCCTTTAACAGCAGAACCCTGTTTTCAAGTGAAATAGTCCACAATGCTCCAGTAATTAAAAGATAAAAGTAGTGCTGCTTGGCTGAAACACAGATAAAGACAACCCTCTCAGGCCCTGGAAGGTCCTAAGTGTCACTGCAGTGCCCTAGATCTCAAAAGAGCCTGGTTTGCAAAGGAATTCCCTAGCCTGTTTTTGAGATTTTTTTGAACCTTTTTTGACTCCTTATACATTTTGGAAAATAGAATCCAATCCTTCCTGTCAATCTTCACGATCAGGACCCTCGTAGAAAAGACTAGGCAAAGAGAATGAAGATGGAAAATTTCCCGTTACATCTTTGCTGAAATAAGTTGTGAGCTCTATGTGCGAAAATAGTTGAAGGGAAAAGTAGAATCCTTTTCTCCCAGGAAGGAGATATTGAAAAATAAAAGAAAATGATAAATTAAATTAAATTAAATTAAATTAAATTAAATTAAATTAAATTAAATTAAAATAGGTACAGATGGATAACAGGCTTAGATGGGGCAGGTGTGAGGCCAGGTTTGAATCCAGGAAGGTACCCTGGTTGAAAGGAGAGGGAATAAGAAGTCTGAGACCTTATTCACTGGTCATCTGCCCACCCCCAACCAACAAGAGAGTAGGTCTCTAAGCACATGTACAGAGGCGTAAGGCTCCACAGTACACATTTTGAAACCCATTCTTCAACACTAATACCCATAATAATAATAAGCATAATAAATTACTAGTGAGAAATAATGCTAATCAGGGCTATCCAAGAGCAATCATGATTCAATCATAGTGGTCTTCAGCATTCCCCACATCCTCCTCTGCCCTTTTGCCCACTCCCCAACCACAAAAATAATCTTTCTTGCTAAGGAGAAAACTTGCTAGATGAACTCACTCACACCACGGTGTGGGGAAATCATGGCTGGCCACTTTTGACAATTCTAGAAAGATGGGAGAAAAGAACAAATCTGAAAACAAGCATATAACACACCTAAAGAGATATTGAGAACACCAGGGGGTGAGGAAATTCACAACCACCCTCAAATCACAACCTAGAAAAAAACCCTCCTTCACCCACTGGATAGAGTTTGAGCAGCTGGTATAAAACAGCCTGGGGAAACTCCATTCAAGCAGATCTCCATGCACTTACAGTTTAATCAGTAATAGTTCAGCAAATATTTGTTGAGTTCCTACTATATGCAAAGCACTTCTATCAGCATTGGGGAGGTAGAGTTTAAAAACACTGTTCCCTTCCTTAAACGAATTTAAAAATCCAATAAAAAAAATAGCAAACAATTGAAGGGAAAGAATGTGAAGATATGTCTTTAAAGAGGGAGACACTAGCTCAGGGAGGGAGCAGGGTGAGGTACAGCTTCACAAAGGGGTAATGTTTGAATGATAAATTTAAGTTTACCCACCAAGAAAGTTTATATGGGGACCAAGGATATGTAAACTGGGAAACTTCTGAAAGCATGAGTAGCTTCTATAATTTATTTAGTTACATTATCCAAGTGGAATGTGAAACATGTATTCGAGGGTGTGGAAGCAAAGCTGAGTGCAAGGAGCCTGGTAGAAAACTAATTTAATACTACAGGCAACATATGATAGAAGTCTGAACTAAGGCGGTAGCAGATTTGGCTTTAAGACATAGTTAAGACATAAAATAGAAAAAAATTGATAACCAAGATGGTATGAATGAAAGAGAACTTGAAAATATCTCATGGGTGTCTCCTTCATCTTTCAATTACACTAAACTGCTTTTTTCTCTATGTCACTGTCTTCATTCGTACACAATCACTCAGCCAATCCCCAAGCCAGAAACTTGGAAGACATTCTTTTTTCTTTTTACTATTTATTTTTTTATATATATTTTTTTCAATTACACTTGACATTCAATATTATTTTATATTAGTTTCAGGTGTACAGCCCAATTGTTAGACATTTATATAATTTGCCAAGTGATCCTCCTGATTAGCCCAGTATCCACCTGGTACTATACATGGTTATTACTATATTATTAACTATTTTTTGTAGGCTGTACTTTACATTCCTGTGACTATTTTGTAGGGAGACAGTCTTAATTCTTCTTTTTCTTAATTCCAACAGTTGATTTATCAGCAAACCCTATGAAATCTATGGCCAATTATTTCTTACATTTGTTTACTTCTTCCAACTCACTTGACAATGTTGAAATTTACTTGAGTCCAATGCTCATGTAAATCAGTGATGATTAAGAAACCCCCTATCCTCTTGTGTTCCCAGAAACAGCTTACTGCAAAGAATCCCACTTCCTCTTATGACATTGATAAGACTCCTGGATGTTTCCTTGTATACTAATGACAAAACCAGACACACACCTTCCTAATTCTTGTTCTTTGCTTCACAAACGATTAGCTGAACTACTTCTCCCCACTGACCAATCAGAATAAAATGCTCATTCATCTGAATTGATCAAACCTTAGTTAAGCTTCTCTCCTTCCTCTTGGTCTCTGAACTTGGACTCACACTAAGCCTGAGTCAGCATACAGCCCCTCCTGAAAGCCTACCGCCTGCCACCAAAATAGGCTGACCTCAGGGTAAAACATTCTCTCATCTGCTGTCCTATCATGCCTCTTCCTTTGCTGAAATAGTCTGACTGCTGTAGCCAAATCAAACTATTCAGTTCAGCTGCAAGGATGCCAATATCCTCAGATGATGGGTTCTCTCATAGAGCTGGTGATGAGGCTATGAAAACCTACCCCCTCTCCTTCATTTCCCTTCCATTATGTCCTTGCCAGATGTTTCTGCCAGATTGATAGGGTACCCATTTCCCTTTATGTCTCATATTTCTTTAGCAGCCATTACACCAATAGTCTACTTTTTTAGAGAAAGAAAAAAACCTCTACCATTAAGGGCCCAAACATTATATACTTATTAGACGCAAGGTATCTCTAAGATAAATTATACACATTAGATTGTTTTTTTTTTCTGAGACCACAGTTTATTGAGTCTAGGTGAGCAATAGTGACAACACAATAGGGCACTCTTATTAATAAATGGCCGATTTGCTGAACATCTGTTGACTTTTAGTCATAATTCATCATTTGATGCCATAGTGTAGTCTGTATCTTCACGTTTTCACTGGAATTCATTGACATGTTTCAACTAGAGAATTCCAAGGGTTTTTCCCCTATGAAATAAAAAGCCGTTCTCCTTCAAGAAAGAATTAATAAATTTTACTAAGCATTTTAACATTTTGATTCTTCATGAAAACAATTCATGGGTCCCTGCTCCCAGGCTGGGATTATTTAAAAATCTTGTTTAGAAACCCTAATTAGAAAGTGGTGTTATGTATCTAAGTTCTTTTCAGCAGTAATTAGTTATTAGGTAATAATAATAGCAATATCTAACATTTGCTGTGTATATATTATGTGCCAACTAATTTGCATACCTACATTGTCTCATTTAATCCTTACAATGACCTTGAAATTGTAGTATCCTTATCAACATCTGAGGGTGGAGAAATGTTAGCTGAGAGAGACTGGGTGACCTGCTCAAGGAGACAAAGCTGAGTCAGGATTTGGACCCACGTCTGTCTCACCCAAAGTTTACATACTTTCCACTATACTCAGGCAGTTGTGTTGATATTCCAGCTAGTTCTCTGATAGCTAATCCTCTGTCTCCCTATGAAGAAACAAGACTCCATTTTCATTTTTCATTTTCACCAGTCATTAGGACATTCTCAAGCATGAGGCCTGCTAGGACTACTGAAGTAAGAATTAGAGAGAATGGAGAGGAAACCAGGACCATGTTGGATTGAGGTGAATGAGCTGCCCTAGTGCAAGGAAGACTAACTCTTGTCTGGTGCTCAGTGTCTGGCACAGATGATGAAAGGGAAGGCCAAACTCAAGTTGTAACAGATGGGTATCAATAATAGAAATCCCAAACAGCCACTACGTGTAGTTAGTATCATAAGGTCAGCAGTGCACGATGTTTTAATCAGATGGTGGCATGAGAGGCAGGAGCCAGCCTCCCAGGGGTGCCAACAAGAAACTGGAGAACTAGAAGAGAAGGTGAAGGATCCTGATGTTTTGAATGGATCTGGCAAGCACGAAGCTCTCAATGGATACTTGGCTCCTACTTAAGCTCACTTCTGCAGGTTAAAACTGGCTCAGGAAGTAGGCAGGATTAATGTTACAGATGAAGGACACCTGAAAATTGAGCTTGCGGGGTGAGGAAGATTAGCAATCAACCTGGATTAGGAAAGTTTTTGAAACAGTGCAAAAAAAATAGAAAAAGAAAAAGAAAAAGAAAAAGAAAAAGGAAAAGAAAAAGAAAAAGAAAAAGAAGAAAGGAAGGAAGGAAGGAAGGAAGGAAGGAAGGAAGGAAGGAAGGAAGGAAGGAAGGAAGGAAGGAAGGAAGGAAGAAAGAAAGAAAGAAAGAAAGAAAGAAAGAAAGAAAGAAAGAAAGAAAGAAAGAAAGAAAGAAAGAAAGAAAGACAGACATTTTAGAAGGCAATGGAGGTAGCTTTAACCTTCTCCCTCCCAAGTACAGGAAGTAATGAAGACCTTTTCCAACCCCCGCCAAGTCCCCAGAAGCCTACAGATTGGGAAGATATCACATCAATTCCAAAGTAAGCAATAACTCCAAATTATTTTTAAACCACAGAAACACCCATAAGTGTGAAAATCTCCATTGATTCCATTAATTTCCCATTTCTATCTGCCACTTCTCCCAAAATTCAGAAGTATTAATGAAAATAATTTTTCTCATTTTGACGTTATATAAGTTTTAAGTCTGAAAGCAAAGATACAAATATTATTATGTTGTTAATGTTAATACTTCAAAGATCAATCCATAGACCATGTGAAAGATGCCCCTTGATGCTCCGATAGTAACAACTACTGATAACTGCATTACACTTATGCTTTTTTGGGTTCTTTCACATAAAAGATTTAATTGCCACATTTTATAAACAATTTCCATTTACCTATCCCATCTCTGGGGCAGGTTTAATCATTGTTCTCTGTTTACAGATAAGGAAACAGGTCTTCAGAGATATTAGATTACTTGCTCAAGGTCAAGCAACTAGAAAGATCAAAGCTGGATCTAAATCCCAGTTCTCTGCCTCTAGAGTTTATGTCTTGTTCTTCTCCACCATGCCATGCTACTCACAACCTTTAAGAATCTCTCTTCCAAAGAAATAGAGGCCAGGCTTTGTGACCACTGAAAGTCTGCTCCCCAAAATGGACCTTTCTGAGGTCCATCAAGAAAACACTGAAAAAGCCCTATGGTGTTAAGACACAAATATGATATGTAAGCCACAAGGATTCTGTGGAGCTTCAGAAAGAAAGAAGCATCCTTGATTTCAATTGTGGCACATTTATTCTGTGATCATGCTATTCTTGTCTGGTATGTCATTCCTTTTTAATCTCCACACAAATCAGAATGTCACAAGCCACAAAAGCTGTGAAATTCTGAGCCTGCCATGGAAACACGACTCCCGATGCATGTCAAAAGAAATTGGCCAAATCCAGCAGAACTCCTTCCAAGGGAAGCTTTGCATTTTTCAGCCCATTGTTTTTGCCTCCATAACAACTGCATTGAACAGAACATTATGGGTTAAATAGCTTTTGCTTATATTCATTAAAGAAGCACAATTTATCTACCTGTGCATAATTCGGGGTAAAAGAAATTACTCTATTCAAGATTCTCTATTCGAGAGTCTCTTTCCATTACATGAGATAAACTGTAAAATTTGTCATTTTGCCATGACCATACCATAAAAATCTATTGTCTTTCTCCATGGTTTCCATCTTTCTTCCCAACTTTATAAATAAGATGGACTTTTCCTAGAAATATCAATAGAGTCAAATCAGTAGCACAATTTATCATTTCATACCTTTGGCTAAGGAGAAAGGCTAAGATAAGCACCTGAGGGTATTTCCTCTCTTGCTAAGACACATTGGCTCAGGGTGAGGGAAAGAGATCATTGATTTACAAGATATACAACCTCAGAGCTTCCCCGGAAATTCTGGGAGCCATTGGCCAATAAAAATCAAGTGGTTCAGAGCTCCAGCCTTTATGTCATCCACAAACAGTTTCTCCTCAATGCTACACTGAAGATTACAACTACCCCATGTATCAGTTTATTATGAGGGTTTACTCACATGATGCTTTTGCTTTATCAGGGGCAGTTCTGTTAATGAGGGACATGGCCTTAGCTTAAAAAGTAATTCCAGAGCTTTCAATGGTTGAAAAGGTATTGATTTTAAGATGAATATCTAGATATCTTTGTTAATATTGTGATAAATACTGAGGATAATAGTAATTTCTGCCATACCTTTTATTTATAAAATATTTAAAGCAATTAGAATTTTTATTCCCATCATCATAGAACATGAAATGTTTACTTTCATTTGCACAGAAAGGAGATTTCCTTTAAATTTCACAGGGAAAGGAAAATGGAGAGCCAGCAGGGTAAAGTAATTTTTAAAGCCAGAATCTGAGTTTGGATTAGAACAGTTGTTCAACTATATAATTATTTATTGACTGATACTCCAATTACTTACTGTACCCAAGACCCTCAAATTTACATTAATCTCCAGAGTAGTAGAAAATGTAATAGGATAGATTGTCTCACTCCCTATTGATTCCACACAGAAGGTGGCTGTAGCCCGGACTGGAGAAAGAGGGTCCTTCCTGTAGCTTCTCTGGCCCCGGATTCCTAGGTCTTCCTCAAACCAGAGGATTCTGGAGACAATGGAGGGCTGTCCCAGGTCCTGGAATGCCTTGAGGGAGTTGGTGAAACCGCTAGATGACTATATATCCCAGCTTCCTTGAAGACCTTAGTGTCCATTTAATGACCTTGGCTAATCACTAATAGCACCTCCTTTCACTCTCAAAAGTGAACAATGGCAAAATATTTGGATAACATACAGCCTTGCTAATGACAGAAACACTGATTTTCTCTGGGTTTACTCTGTAAGAGATTACAAATTCTTTAAACTACTAAAATAATCAGAAAGATCAATCACTATAGCTAAGAAAAAATATGAAATGCTCGGCTTCACGCATTCAACAAATATTTATAAGGCATAGTACTTACTTAACCTTCTCGTGACTATGAATATATATAATACTGTGGACTTTATCCTTTCTATGAGTAGCAAAATTTACCCTAGCTCGTAAAATCTCATTGCCTCACATCGGTCCTTCCTGGTTGTCCATTTCAAAGCTCAAACTCCTATGAGTTTGTTTTTCATTATTAGGCTTTGGACTCTCCATATTTCTGTTCATGTGACTTGATCTCTGCTATTCTTATATTGTTCTGCCTTGATATAGTGGAGATCCTCCAAGATGGCCCCCGATAACCCTGCCCCCTGGCAGACATATCTTTGTACAATCCTTTTCCTTAATTAGTCTTGGCTAGATTTACCAACTCACTTCCAAGAAAAAGAATGTGGCAGAAGTTATGGGATATCGCTTGTGAGATTAGTTTGCAAAAACAATAGCCTCCATCTTGGGCACCCTCTCTTGCTCTCTCATTTGCTTATTCTGAGGAAGCTAGCCACTCCACAGAGAGGTCTATGTGGCAAGAAACTGAAGAAAATCTTTGGCCAATGGCCAGCAAGAAACTTAAGTCCTCTGTTCAATAGCCCATGAAAAAGCAAGAATCCCTGCCAATAATCCCATAACTGAGCTTGGACGTAGATTCCTCTACAGTCAAGTCTTCACACTGCAGGCCCAGCTATCACCTTGGTTGAGACTTCTGGAGAGAACTGGAGGCAGAGATACCCAGCTAAGCTGCACCCAGACTCCTGACCCACGAAACTATGAGATAATAAATGTTCATTCATTTAAGACACTACGTTTATGGATAACTTTTTACATAGCAATAGATAACTAATATACATGGTCCTTGTCTCATCCTATACAAAAGGCATAAGCTTCTCACTATCCCAGCCTGACCTTATTCTAACTCTCAGGCTAGTAAACAGGCAGCCCCAGTACTACTCTATCCTTCAAAAAGATCACCATAGATAATCAAAGGAAACTTTCATTGCACAGAGGACTAGTGACCATAGCTCTTCCCTGTTTCCTACACACCCAGTTCCTGGGCTCAGTCCAGCCTCCAGGGCTAGTGGAACCATAGAGCAAGTTCCCAGACCATCTCTTAGGGTCTTTCCCTTTCCTATTTTACTCTCAGATCTTAAACCCAACTTCTCTGTTCTTTTTAGCATTTTTAAGGCAGATAGATGGCTAATTATTTTACAAAATCAGTCCACGGAGTTTCAAATTCAATTCCCAGCAACTTTTCAATACTTTTTCTTGAAGGTGAATAAATAGTTGAGAGGCTCATACATTTCTATGGTACTGAGATAAATACAAAACCAAGTATGTTAGAAAGATAACATCATTTCCATTCAGGAGTTAATATTCTTTTTAAAATAAAAAACCCAAGGGCATACATAACAAGGAGAAAACAGTGAACTATAAAGAGACAGCACCTCAGGGAGACGCAAGCTAGAAAGGTGTAGGTGTTTACACTGTGCGAAGCTTTAGTGTTGGCAGGTTTCATACCAAAGACTAGACTGACTTCTACAATGAACATTACACCTTGTCCTCTTACAAGAACAATTCTCCAACCATGTAAAAGTGTTTCAGCATCCATTAACGCTTCATTTTGAAAAGACTGACTATGACAGAGGAAAAAAGGTGACATCTCCTCTCACCCTGAACTCAGCCAACTTAGAGATCAGAAAGCAGAGATTTCTCTTGATAAGAGCACAAGGAGTTTAGTTTTTATAGAGCTGAATTGCACAGAGGCAAAACAAAATTTCCTTTGGGGAAATGAATGTCTTCTACCTAATGATCGCAAACAATTCTAAATAGTGTCAGGTTCTTTATCCCATTTAAAGCTCAGACATGTAGCCATTGTGAGCCATCAACAAGAACAAGAAGATTTATACTCTAAAAATAGGATAAAACAGAATTTTCTTCCCTTTGAACTGCACCTAACTAAGGCAGTTCTGCCCTCAACAAAGAACTGTGATTATTATGTGACCTTTATCAGACACAATGTGCTTGTATTTTAAGAACTCGAAAGGTGATTGGTGAGCTGCATAACACTCAGCTTGACTCCTCTAGAACCGAAGCCCAGTAGGCAGGGCAGAGCTGAGACAGCCACCATCGGGATGCAGGTAGAGATGAGCCCTTCGTCACAAACAATGTTTTGCAAGATCTAAGACCAGAAAGAGGCAGTGGCAAAAATGACTGAGACTCGGAATGTTCCCAGCTTTCATCATTAGGAAAATAAGGAAAAAAGCCAACTTGAAACTTCCATCCTCTGAAAGCCTGTCACTGCTCTCAGAGATTTAAATTTAGATCTCCAGTGTCTGAAAAGGTCAGCAGGGCCAGCAAAGACGGTCTTTGATGTTCCTTTAGCGGGCTTTCTTCTCCCCCACTCCCAACAAAAGCTTGCTGTTTCTCTTAGGTTATTCATTACTTCTGTGTTCTCAACTTGCCTATCTCAAATATATTCCTCCCACACCACACACACACACACATACTCACACACAAACCTCAAAGCTTGTTCTAGATCCTTTATTCTTTCCATTCATATCTAATCAAAATAAAATGTGCCCTCCACATAGAGACACAAATGCATCAGCGTGTCAGCTTTCACTCACAGTTTATACCAGGTACTGGGAAGAATGTAAGTCATGGCCTCCAATTTCCAACTTCCCCATCACGTCGAAGTTTTTATTCAATTAATCCCTAAGCAGTCCTTTCAGACAGGAAGGAGTGGTGACTCAGACACTCAATGAACCTTAGGTCTATCTTTTTCCTGTATCCCTTTGCACTGTGATGCAAAAGGCAGCCATGATTGTAGGCCACAGCTATCACTTTTAGGCGGCACTTCCAAGTACAGCCTTAAAGAGGATAAATACAAATAAGACACAACTCAAACTCTGAGTTGGCTACTCAAAGTTCCAGTCAGAAGGATTTAAATCAAGGCCACATCCCTAAAATATATAGTAGTGTAACCTCTTAGAAAAATATATTGACTGTATATTTCATGGGCTGAATTGTGTCTCCTCTAGAATTTATACATTGAACTCCTAACCCCCATACCTCAGAATGTGACATCTTTGGAGTTAAGGGGTTTATACAGGTCATTAGGGCCCTAATCAATAGACTAGTGACCTTATAAGTAGAGAAAATTGGGCACCGACATTGCACAGAGGGAAGATGGTGTGAAGACACAGAGAGGAGATGGCCACCTACAAGCCAGAGAGAGAGGCCTGGGACAGATCCTTCCTTTGCAGTCAGAAGCAACCAACCCTGCCAGTACCTTGATTTTGGACTTCTGGCCTTCAGAACTGTGAAAAAATAAATTTCTAGTGTTTAAACCACCCAGCCTATGGTACTTTGTAATGGCAGTCCTAGCAAACTAATATAATATCCATTTCTACGTAGGGAGCAGCATGGTTCCCTGGGTAGTTCTTCATGTGTTTGAGGATCAGATAAAGCTTAGGCGGAGCTGCAACGCTATCACTTCCTCATGATGTGAACTTGGGCAAGGTAATTCACCTTTCTGAGACGAGTTTTTTATCTGTAAAATGTGGATAATAATGTCTGTCTCAAAGAGCTGTTATGTGAGTTATAGTATATACTGAGCATGAAATGCTGGGCACATGCTAAGTACTCAAAAACAGTGACTTGGTATTGATAGCTTCACAAGTCTTTGAACTTTATAAAACATAAATATAAACAACAATGACATTAAGAAAATAATCTCGCTGGATGCTAGAAATGTCAATCTTTGTAGTTTATAAGCATTTCAACATCAAGGGAGCATCATGACTTGAAGGTATCTTGGATGAATTATGGATGGTTCTGCTGACAGCCTCATAAGTTAAATATGATACTTCCAGAAATAAATTGATGCAATGGACTCAATAAATTTTTACACCTTTTCTAAGAGATGTTGAAAATTGAGAGATAGTTAGCCTTTAATTACAAAACCATTTAGGGCCTAGACCCCTAACACCTAATCTAGCTATTGTGCCTTAGTGGATTGTGATTTATTAAATGAAATCAAATTTTTCTTTGGCTTCCTCTACCAAAAACTGAGACTTCTTCTGCCCACCAGAAGAGAAGTTCTTGTCCAAGACTTATTTTTTACCATATGGATTTTCCAACACTGCCCACTTTTTACACTTTATCCAGGGCAGTCCAGCAATCAAGATAATCAAAACATAGGAGTAAATATTGCTAGGAAAAGGAAATGTCAGGACACAAACTTTCTTCAAGTGAGATTGTCAGTAGTAAGCGGCCCGTGTCTGGGTGTTCTTATCTTGGATTGCTTGATTACATCCCGCAGAGAGGACACTACCAGGTCTAGTGCAGTCTATAGTCACACCAATATTTCTTGGTTAAGTTTGTCTTAGCTGGTTGTTCCAAAATTCGCTCTGTCTTTGGTTCCCCATCTTCTGGAGAAATATGCTTTTTCTTCTCTCTTAATGTCCTTTCACTCTCTCATTCATTTACTAATATCTGTGATCACTCCCTTAGACAGATAAGGGTAGGCTCTGCTGTCCGTGGAGTAGAGTCTAATCCCCAAATGGCTCTCAGACCGAGGATCTAAATCAGATCTGGGTAGAATGTTTTAAGTGATGCTCTCTCACCTCCCTTCCTCTGTGGTCCTATCCAATTCTGAGTTTCACCTTTGGACCTGACTCTAGAGTAATGTTGCTTTCTTAACTATGTACAGAGTTTTATTTGTTTGTTTGGTTTTGGTTTTGGGGGTTGTTGTGTTTTTTTGTTTTTGTTTTTACTTTTTCAAAACATTCTTTATTATCGTATCTTCTTATTGAATGTGAGGTAGGTGTGGCAGAGAAATTAGAGAAAATTGATCTACAGAGAGGTTATAGCTTGCTCAGGGTCACATGACCAGGGCCTAGGCCTTCCAATAAGGCTCTCTAATTCTTCCCTCAAAACACACAGCACTTACCCAAGGCAGGAACACAGGACACTGTTGTATTCACATTGCCTGCCTGTATCTTACTCGTGGGCCCTCCTACACCCAAAGAAAGCATTCTCTGTCCTCATTGCCTGCTCATCTCATTCCTCAGGGAGCCTAGAATGAGTTTCCCTCACAACCTCGTAATAACACAGTGGGATTAGGGAAGGACATTTGCAGCCAAAGGAAAGTGTTATTTATAGCAATCTGCACAAACCAACTTTGGTGTTAACTGAAATGACTTCCTTCTGGCGCAAGATAAGTACCAGGCTAATTGTCACCAGTACCCTTTAAAACAGTTCATTAAGTATATATAGGTTCCAAGTTTGCCCATCTCTCTGCCCTGGACATAATCAGTTCTTTAGCCTCTCCCAAACTGTTTGCATTTCACACAATCTCAGAGGGTTCTCTTTCCAATATAGTTTAAATGAATATTGTACATTTTTGGCGAAAGATGACTATGGGGGAAAATTTAAATTCTGCAGTATTTTCATCAGTGTATGGCCTCTATGTTTGCTTTATCATTTGAAACTCCTCCTAGAGTGTCTACCATTCAGTCTTTTACACAGCTTCCCTTCCCTTGCATATTATCCTCCACTGCTCTCACCAAGTCTTTCATCTTTCCCATACGCCAAATTGATGTGAACCTCCTAGAAAGCAGGACTCATTTCTTTTGCTTGAGCTTCACATCAAAGTGAAGATTATTGAAATGATCTTTTACCTCAACAGTGGGACAGATTAATGTTGAAGGTCTTAAAAGTGTCAGGATAAGACATTAAATGAGGTAGCATGAAATTTGCAGGACACTACTAATGGAATGATGTTATTTGTTCTATGATACAAACACATACCTATGTGCTAATAGACACATGGAAAATGACTTTGACTTTTCATTTTTCCATTTTTTTCTGACATTTTTACCACAACCATGAACTACATTTTACAGGAAAAAAAATACTAAATAAGAAATCACCAATCTCTCAATATAATTTTCAGTTTTATATATGTGCCCAAGGTTAGGTACCTCTGGGTCAGCATGACAGCTGTTCTTTAGCCCTGTGGATTCTAGTCCATTGAATATTGGTCTAGACCAGGATCGACAAACTTTTTCTATAAAGAGCTAGACTGTAAATATTTCAGACTCTGTGTATTTACCTCTTTTGCAACTATACAACTCTGCTGATATAGTTCAAAATCAGCTAAAATGACATGTAAGCAAATAGACACAGTTATGTTCCAATAAAATAGGCAGCAAGCTGGATTTGGTCCAAGAGCCATAATTTATCAATCCCTGGTCCAGATCAATGTTGTAGCCATTAGCCACTTGTGGATATTTAAATTTAAATTAATTAAATGAAATAAAATTTAAAAATCAGTTGCTCAGTCATACTAGCCACATTTCAAATGCTCAGTGACCACATGCAGCCTATGGTCACTATATTGAACAACACAAATATAGAATATTTCCAATCACAGAATTCTTAAACTCATCTTTCAGGTTGTTCAAATTACACTAGAATTCTTTGGATGAGAGCGAAAAAAAAAAAGCATTTTATTCCGTAAGCTACTAAATCTTAGTCATATTTGACACTTACTCAATATGAATGATTTATAACAGCATCAAGTAGTGTGAAAGCTTCATATTCTGCACAAAATTGCCATGGTGTGATTTTAAGCAATATTTTAATTTTCACTAGAGCCAAGGTGTTAAAAAGCATGTTGAAATTTTATTTAGAAGGTTTAAGAATGGAAAACCAAAACTATCTGTACAATAAAGATTATGGAGTTGACCACCATTTATCCTTAAAAAATATTTACCTTAGGAAACTCAAGTCTTAAATACAATAATTTTAAATATGCCTAAAAATAATGAGAGGAGAAGAAGCAGGTAAGACAGAAAGAAATCTGACATAACCATGTCTAGCAAATCCGTCATTAAAAACAATCATCTGGTTCCAGAAGCATTTGAAAAGGAATTTATCCAAATATTACTTCATATTACTTCTACCCCTTAGGAGTCAAAGATGGATGCAAGGTGGGATAGGGACATCTTCTTTTTAAAATCATGAGCTATGAGTCTCCAAATAATGACAAAGTAGCTTGCAAAATAACACAGGACATGAAGAATAAGGGAAAGGACTTTAAAAGAAAATAGCACCATAGAATTTCCCACCTCTTCATCAGATTTGCATAAGCTTCCATTTTCCCCGTGCATTTCTTATCCACCTGTAATTCCCTCCACAGAGGAAGAATTCGTATGCCAAGACAAATAGAAGAGAAGAACCAAAGGCCTGAGAGAAGCAGCTCCAGTTTATCTGCTTGCCTAGTGGCCAAATGAAGTTCGTTTCTTCCAGCCCATTTTAAAGAAGCATGTAAGCAGCTGGCCACAACTGCTGCAATAAGTGTTTGTCCTGCAAAAATCATGATGTCAATTACAGAAGAGAGGCTCAAGAGTCTGAGAGCAAGGCAATTTGTTTTTGACTTTGAAACACACACCACAACAAAAGACCAGAGAAACGTGTTCAGTTAAACTTGGCACAGGACTCTCTCATTCTAAACTGCATAATTTTATCATTTAAGTTCAGGGGTGGCCAAAATAAATAGAACATTAATCAAGTCTTAAAAATAGCAGTGTACAAATCAGTCTCTCTCATTTCAAAGGAACTTCAGCAACTTCCAAAGGGCGTCATCTTGAGCAAATGACACACTGTATCCTGACCATTGACTAGCTCAGTTATCAAAAGGCTGATGTGACTCCCACGGGAATCCCAGCCCTACATACCACAAAGTAAGAAAATGATACAGCTGTCTGAACATGATTACTATCACATTCTCTACGTGACAGTCATCATCTCCAGTCCCTCTCACCAAGCCCCCTTTATTCTCTGACTCAGTTTCCCTTTAGAAAAAAATGGTCAAAACATGAGCCTCCTCATGGGAATTTCATGGGATTTGATGTGGTTTAGGAAGACATACTTTGAAGATAAATGTGGTGAATTTCATATGAACATATAAAAGGAGTTATGGTTCTCTAAAGAAGTGCTTCTCAAATTTTAAGTGGGAAACACATCACCTAGGGATCCTGATAAAATTCTAATTCAGGGGGCCTAGATGAGGCCTAAAATACTATATATCTGACTAGCTCTCAGAAAATGATAATATTGGTCCACGAACCACACTTTGACTAGCAAAGTTAAGCAGCACATTAATTTTTCATGCTTAAAGAATGCTCTTTAGACTTGGATTTAATAGAGGGCATTATTCTTAAAGTGAAGAATTAGAAAATGTGAGCGTGAGACTGGACCTAGAACGTTATGTAGAATAAGCTCTTCATTTTTAAAGTATGTTTAAGGGACTCATCCACAGTCACGCCACAGAGCAATGGCAGATGCTGGTATGGCTTCCTTTTAACGGCCTCAATGGCACAGATCTCAAGTGCTGCACAGCAGGACAAGCATGTGCACTGTGATGCAGCGGGAGCAGAGGGAGAGGAGAAGAGAGCAGGGGGAATTTTATTCCTCACACATCTGCATAACTGACTTAGACAAAGAGCATGGTCCACAACTTTGAGAACCACTAAAAAAAGTTGTTGGGTAGCTAGGTTCCAGTAAAATTGATCAACCCATACAGATTTTATCATATCTACCCATATTTTCCCTTGTAAAAAATACTGTCACATTCTGAAAAACCAGGCAAGGTGGTATGGTTCCCAGCTTACTACCTAAGAAAAGCCTTATTTCTCTCCACTACGGAGGAAAAGAACAGACTTTGAAAGCCCCTACTTTATACCTAACACTCTGCTAGTTTCTTTACGTATGGTATCCCATTTAATCTGTAAAATGAATTGAACCATACCTCTTTTTCAAATAAAAACGTGAATTTGAAAATGATTAAGTACCAAGTTTGTGGTGATAAAGCTAGTAAGGGGCTTAGCTAAGATTCAAATTCTTGTCTGCCTACCCCAAACCCTGAGCTATATCTTTGTTTTCAAGCCTAAAGTTATATCAGGCTTAAGTCAATTTATAATTAGCTTCCAAATTTATATATATTTCATTCTCAAAAGCTAGAGTTATTTCTAAAAGAAACTTCCTGCCCAACATTTTATCAGCTTGTGGATCTAGACCTTTAATAAGGAGTAACCCCATTCCACCTTTCAAACTCTCCAGCCCATAAAATTGCCCTACACACTTGAGTGCTTAAATATCTTTTGCAGCAGTTATGAACTTTAAACTCACCAAGAACTATCATCAAAATGGATGAATAATGAATAAATCAATTTATAGAAGTTATGATTGGTGAGTGTAAAAGGAAGAGAGAACAGGAAGCACCACATGTCTGAAAATGCAAGGCCTCAATTAGAAATATAGCATAGGTTGCTTTCAAGAGACAAGCGTTAGTAATAACAGTGGTGAACATGCATTAGCTTGTATCATTTGAGAACATAAATAGATCATTCTGGTGAAAGTCAATTCACAAATGGAAAATTATTGCCTACCTGACCCTTTAAAACACTCTCCAGTAGAAACACAGAGACAACAGAGAGGACTGAAGCTAAGCTTTGTTAGTGAAGAGCTTCCTGTGGGCAGACTCAGTAATGACCTGTCAGTGAGATCTAGGTTCTGAGCGCCAAGCAGGGTCTCTAAAGGACAAGAGGGAAAGAAATTTACTCAAGGTTATTTATTAACTAACTCGTTTACCTTTTAGGATTTTAATCACATAGATGTGAATCACACCTCTGTATTTAGGGTATATTAGTTGTTTCATGTAAGGACCCTCTCTTGTTTTCTTTTGTTTTTCTTGGGGTTTTTTTTTTTCTGTTTTATCCCTGACCTTCATTCTTATTTTCCCCTCTCCTTCACAGGCTTCCAATGTGATGTGTTTGGTATGCATCTTTGGACAGTTTTATGGATAAATCTTTTAGTCAGCTCAGGCTGCTGTAACAAAATACCATAGACTGGGTGACTTAAACAACAGAAGGTTATTTTCTTATAGTTTTGGAGGCCAGAAGTCCAAGGTCATGGTGCCAGCATGGTTGGTTTCTGGTGAGAGCTCTCTTCTTGGCTTGCAGAGGGCCATCTCCTTGCAATATGATAAACTGGCAGAGAGAGAGAGAGAGAGAGAGAGAGAGAGAGAGAGAGAGAGAGAGAAACAGAGACAGAGAGAAGGGGGGGGAGAGCACTCTCTGGTGTCTCTTCTTATAAGTACTTATCCCATCATAAGGGATCCACCCTCATGACCTCATCTAACCGTAAAGATTTCCCAAAGACTCCATCTCCAAATGCCATCAAATACGAGGTTAGAGCTTCAACATGATTTGGGGTGGACACAATTAGTCCATAGCCATATACAAGTTTAAATCTACATAAACTATACTGTTCTATTTTTTAAAACAAACATACCCCAAAGGACATGCCCTGTTTACCAGAGCAAATATTCCCAGTGAACAGTTTTGACCATTTAAACGGGGTAGAATGTACATAAAGGGAAGCAGAAAGAGGATGCCACTGAAGAGTGGAGAAGAGGGCCAAGGGGATTAATTTCCCTTTACTTGAAGTTGTTCTCAGTCCTCGGTGTCTTCTCTCCTAGAGATGGTCATGACTATAGACACAGCCAGGTTATACAGGTGAAAAGTTTGCCCATAATCCAAGCACAACATTCAGGCATGACAAAACACACTGATTTTACTCCATCTATTTATTTATTTTTAATTTTTACACTTCTATTATTTACAACAAGAATGCTACTTATCATTTTGCCTCTTTTTACTTCAATAAAATTCTTTTATAAAGATTCAGGTCATAATTACCCAGGAGACTGTGTTAGAATGACTTAAACCTGGATTCCTGGACCAGAGTTTTACCATGAAGCAGACCGTCACCGCAATAATGAAACAGAAATGTGGACAATGTGCAAGCATTTTTCTGCTGCCTCGAGGACATCCGAACCAAGGAAGACGGGCAGGCTTCTGAGGCTGGATCTGTGCCAGAGGTCCTCACACTTGAGCTGGCATCAGAAGCCCCTGGAGAGTGTGTTAAATTCAGGTTCATCTCCAGAGCTGATGACTCAGTGTCTGAAGCTGGGGTCCAAGGATCTGCATTTTTAACAAATTCCAATGTCTTGCTGACGCTGCTGACACAAGATTCTCACTTTGAGAACCAGTCTTCTATTCAATGTCAGCATCTGATGTGTTGAAAGATTAGAAAATGGACTGGGATTCTCAACTGACTATTTAGACAGTGCATATATAACATATGATTATTTTATTCTCTCCATATATGTCTCCTTGTTTTGTAAATCCTCTTGATCCTCTAGATATATATTTGGAGCATAATTTTCACCCAATGCTCACAAAAACCTATAATGGGGTACCCAAACACTCTGTGTCCTCATTTTTTGTCTACTTGATCTGCCAGTTTCTGAGACAGGGGTGTTAAAATCTCTCACTATGAACGCAGATTTTCAATTTATTCTTTTGCTTTATTTATATTTCAAAGCTATGATGAAAATTGTAAATTGCTTCATGATTTTTCTATCTTCTTGGTAGGTGTTTTATTAGTGTAATTCATCTTTTCTTTTTCCTTTTCAATGCTTTTACCTTTAAGTTTTATTTTATCATTTTAACATTGTTACTCCTGTTTTCTTTTTATTAACATCTGCCTGACATATAATTTTCCTTCCCTTATATTTTCAAACTTTCTGCATCAGTTGGTTTCACATTCATCTCTTGTAAACAACTCATAACCACATTTTTTAATTCAATTCTGAGAGTCTGTGTAATTCACATAGATTGTGATTACTGACATGTTTTTCCTTCTGCTATTCTGTTTTGGTTTTCTATTCAATGCGTATTCTTTTTACACTTTTCCCCCTGTCTCTTATTGACAAATTTTCTTTATTCCACTTTTCTCCTCTAAATACTTGGAAACTACATCTATTGCTGCTATTCTTTAAATAGCTACCTTTAAAATTTTAACATGCATCTTCGAACATATTTTTAAAAGCTGAAAATTAATGTATTTGTTTATTTAAGGAATATTCAACTCCTGCTTACACTGTGTGAGTCACTGTCAAGGGATTCTACAGAGTACAAAATGAACAATAATCTCATAAAATTTACATTTAGGTGGGAGTAGAAAGGCAATAATGACAATGAGGACAGTCTGTGCGTGTTTACAGGACAACAAAGAGGCCAGTGTGGCTGAAGTGGTGTGAGAAAGAAGGAAAGCAGTGATGTGGAGTCAGAGAGGTGATGGGGCCAAGTCACGAAGTCTACATGTGTCAGAGTGAGGACTTTGGCTTCTGCACTGAGTGAGTTGGGAGCCATTGGAGGGTTTTGATCAGAGGGGGACAGCACTCCGACTTACGCTTAAGCAGAGTCAAGCTGGCTCAGTGTTTGAAATCTAATGAAGGAAAACAAAAGCAGAGCAGGAGGCTAGTGTAAAATTTAAGTGAAATATGATGGTTTAGATCAATGTAGTGGCAGAGTATGGTAAAAGTGGCCAAAAACAAAGTTTGAGGAAATATCAGATTGTGGTATGAACAAAAGAAAGGAGATGAGGATGACAAAGACTCTTTCTGTGACCTAACTGGAGTCAGGCTCCTCTAAGCCCTTGAGGCCCCAGCCTTGGGCTCTGTCCTTGGCCCTTATAGTTTAGTTTTAGCAAGAATCCTACTAGGTTGATTTAGCAAAAATCTGATCAAATTCCTCATTCCTTAGCCCCTTGATATCTGTTATGAACTTAATGTTTGTGCACCTCCCAATATTCATATGTTGAAATCTAATCCCCAATGTGATAGGATTAGGAGACGGGGCCCTTGGGATACAATGAAGACTTAAAGATGGAACCTTCGTAAATGGGATTCGTGTCTTCATAAGCATCATGAGAGAGCTTGCTTCCTCTCTCTCTTTCCTCTTTTTATCTTGTGAGGTTACAAGGAGAAGTCACCAATCTGCAACCCTAAAAAAGGCTCTCAGGAGAAACCAGCCATGGTGCCATCCTGATCTCAGACTTCCAGCCTCCAGAACTGTAAGAAATAAATTTCTGTTGTTTCTAAGACACCCAGTCTGTGACACTTTGTTATAGTAGCTCGAACTAAGACATTTATCACCCCGGCCCGCCTTCAGCAAGAATCCTATTGAGTTAGTCTAGCATGAATCCCCCTAGCCTAGATGTTTCTTTTTAGCAATTTTTCACCCACTGATCTCCACCCTGCTGTTTGGCTATAAATTCCCATTTTTCTTTTTTGTAATCAGAGTTCAGCCCAATCTCTCTTTCCGACTGCAAACTCCTCATAGCGATCCTCCTAACTAAAGCCTGCTTTACCATCTTTAACAAATGTCTGAATCATTTTTTTCTTTACCAAGAATAACATGAGGCTGTTTCACCTGAACAACTGAATGACCAGAGTTGCCATTAACAGCAGGAAGAACTGGTTATTGCAGAGCAGATTGGGAAATATCAAGTTAAATTCAGAACATATTAAATTTGAGAAACCATTCACACATCTACATAAGATGGAGAGTGTGCATTCCTAGAGATGGGTCTTCGAGTTATGGAAGGCAGCAGTGCTAGGGATAAACATTCAGGCGTTCTCTGCATAGAAATATTATTTAATGACACAAGCTTGGATGAACTCATGGAGGCAAGCAATATAGAGAGAAAAGAGAAGGTACAGTTTTCATAATGGAGTGGAATGAGATGGAAGAGCCAGAACATATCCCTCTCCCACCACACCAGAAGCAGGGGGTGCGCCATATTGCCATGGCGCCTTGGGTAAGAGCAACTCTGGGGTGAAGAATTAGTAGATAAGCATGGATTTCTGTTCAAAGTGAGTTTCTGAACACCTCTACTTATAGTATTGAGCTGGAATAAGATCAAAATAATATATCTTGAAATAAATAGAATGTAGATTTTTCATGTAAAGAGATTGCCATGACAAGAGATTGTTTTCCATTAACAATATAATTTACAGTCCTGTTTAGGATCTGTCTAACTCTGCATTTTGAGAGTTTTCACAGACATAGTATCATTAAATACTAATGGCCGACTCCTGATAAGAAAGCTGAGGGTATGAATGGTCAAGAAATGTCAGTATCAAATGAATAATAAGTAGGATTCTCTCCATATAATGTTCTCTGGCTATTGAGATAATGGTACTGACCACAGACATCAATAGGGCTTGCACTGAAAGTCATTTTGCCAGAAGTGCAGATGCACTCATGCTCAGCCGTTCCGTTTTCCCTCAGACATTTCGTTTCCTTAATGATTAAGGAGACGTGTTCTCCAAATAACTGTGCAGAGCCAGAGACACAAGCTGTGGCTACTGAACTAAGCAAAATTAACTGGCCTGTGGGAGGGTCAGAACGTAGCCTCTGCAGGGTGCTCACTAACTGAGCTAACCAGCCTGGGGAGCTTTCTAATTCTAATTAAAATGAAAGAGGGTTTTTTTTTTCTTGCTTATTGTCCATTCTACGCAGAATGTAGAAACCGTTTTACTGTGTATCATGTCGTCTCTGATTAGAGAGCGTATTGGTTCTGCTGAAACACAGCTTCAGGGTTTATTAGAACAGTAATGAAACAGAAGGGAGTCAAGCATGTCAAAAAGAAGAGACAACTCAACAGGAACATTTCCATGCAGACACGGAAACCTTATTCAAGACTGTGGGTTTCTTTTCTTCTCCGGACATACAGTAATTGCTAACACGCAATCAGGAGTTATTTTTGCTCCCTCATGTTAAAAAGCAGAAAATTCATAAATATTTACTGGATTGCTTGTGACATATACTTTTTTCTCTCCCCATAAATTACAAAATGTGCTCATATTTTACATCACTGGGGTGGTGGAGGAGGGAGTGGGAATGTAGAAAGACAATGAAATGGCTAGCCCCATTTTGGTGGCCTGCTTGATTTTTTTCCTCCACAAAACCCCACTATGGAGGAAGGCAGATCATCTCAAAACTCTAAAAAGCAGTAGCTTAAATGAAATATCCACATTCCATGATGAAGCTGATTGATCCACATGACTTCCTAACTTGGAGTTCTCACACTTACAAAGGTTCAAATAATTAACCATTAAATACTGTTGGCTATTGAAGACTGGGCATAAAGTCACATTTTCTAGGTTCCCTTCTAATCCTGAAGTCCTCATGTTGATTTTCCTCTCCTCTTCGGTTCTATCCCCCACATTTCAAACTCATTTTGATTTTCTCAAATAATCAAAATAATCTCAAATAATAAATAATGACTAAAATCTTAGGCTATTAATAATACATTGCCTAGATGCCATAACAGAAGAGATTAAAAGTATAGTACATAGGTTAAAAACTGGTAGACCACTGTTCAGATCTGTCCTAGAAACATGTATTACCTATATTAAAAAGCGGTTTAAATTCTTAGTTTATTAAAATTTACAAACTAGGAGATTTACTATAAATTTGGTTTTATGGCTTAACCTGAAAATTGAGAATATCTGTCAGTAGTAGGTTTGTTGATCCTCTTGGGGTCTCCACATTGCCTCAGTACCTGCCACATCCTATTGTCCTTACACTTAGTCTATTTCACTTTGTAAAACATTAAGCTTACAACCTCTCCAAATGCAATCTCTATCTAAATACACCTCCATCAATAATAGAGGAACCTCAAAGACATAAATCTTAAACTCACATTTTCTTGTTCTAGTCAGTTATGCATTGATTTACTCCAACAATAGCATGTCCTATGCAAGCCACTAAAGCTATAAATCTGATTAAAACCTTTGAGGCTACTATTCCATACATCTAGTACAGTAGTTAACATCCAAAAAAAAAAATTGAAAATACCAAATGTTGATGAGGATACAGAGCGAAAGGAACTCTCATTCATTCCTGGTGGAAATTCAATCCATAAACTTTACAGCCTAAAGAGTGAAACTTAGTGGAAGCAAACTTAAAAAATGATTTAGGAGATCAAGATACCTCAAGATGAAATGGGCACAAAAGAATCTAACTTATTACAAGAGTATGAAATAACCTCACTCTAAAGGATGATAGGAAAAAGGTGCTGACCTAAATAACTTTAGAAATGAGTGAAGGTTGCAAGACTAAAGGCAAAAGGAACTGTACATAAATTTGGTACTCTAGTTGATAAAGATTTTCCCATGGGGAACAAGTTAATAATTTTGAAATCGTGATACATGAATACTGGAACTGAACAATTAAATAAATGGACAACAGATGGTAGGAGCCAGGTTTTTCACTGCTGGAGTGGGAGGTTATAGACACGCAAAAGAATAAGGCTGGAATGAGCCATGTAGTAATGGATTAGAGTTCAAGACATCAACATGAACTCATGTTTAGCACAGTATAGATGCAGATGGAAACACAGAAATATTTATAGATGTGTTATATACTAACATGGGTTAGTATATACACACATATTTTCTTGCTCTCTCAGCTGAGAGGGTTCAAAAGCAGTGATACCTCAGTAGCAATGAGTACACCTAGTTCCACATATTAATTTCTAATACCATTCTCCAACAAAAGAAACCAAGGCTTCTTGGAGAAATGGCTAATTCTAGGGTTGGGGCAGAGATTATATAGAATAAGCCTGGAATGTCTTATAGTGCCAGAAAGTCAGGAAATGTTTTTTAAAAAATACACATGGGAGTATATAAAAAGGACACAGGAGCCAACCTAGAAGAGTTCTCAATGACAAAAGCTGGAATAAATTGAGCAACAAAATAAATAATGTAGTATTGGCTTATAACCCAATGTATAAAATATATATTAATGAATTCATACTGATATAAAAAATTGCCTAAATAAATGGAGAAGAGACAAATCTCTCATACTAAAGAATTCCAAATAATTGATGTAGATACTACCGGCCTCAAAAAGTTGAGCATAGGCTGCACTTAGTGACATGCTTTCAACAAGTAAAGAATAGAAAGTGTGGGCAGGGAGAGCAGAGGGAGGCACAGTGAAGAAGCCTGGCAAATACTGCCTGAGCCAGGTGATAAAAGTTGACATCATCAGTGATCAGTCATGTCGGTAACATGTACCACGTTCCTTTAAATGATGTGATAAGAATGGCACTCCCCAAATCAATAACCCTAGTCTAACCATGAGGAAAACATGAGACAAAGCCAAACTGAGAGGCATTCTATAAAATACCTAACTAGTATTCCTCAAAACTGCCAAGGTCCTGAAAAACAAGAAAAGTCTGAAACTGTCACAGACCAAAAAAGGCTCAGGAGACATGATGACTAAATGCACCGTATGTTCCAAACAGGAACCCAGAACAGGACACAAACATTAAAAGAAGACTGGTGAAATCTGAATAATGTCTGAAGTTTCATTAATAATATGTACGATTGTTGATTCCTTATTTGTGACAAATGTACCATAACAGTAAGATAATATTATCTTACTGAAATTGAATGAGGGGTACACAGGAATTCTCTGTACTATCTTGGCAAATCTATCTCTGTACTATCTATAAATCTAAAACTATCATATAATGAAAAGTTTATTTAAAAGCAAACAAATAAAAGAAATCTTGAGAAGCTTCCCAATTTAGAAGAGAACACATTCCTTCTGCTTAGGATGCTATACTCCTGATGAATTCTAATTCTTCCATCAGATCTCAGATTAAATATGACTTCCTCAATGCTGTTTCTAATCCCCAAATTGGGTCTTTTCTTTCTACTTCTGCTAGTATCCCTTTGTTATTATTCCCAACAATTATGTCACTGTTTTTATTCAATAAATGCATTAAAATCTGTTTTCCTGACCATACTCTAAGTTCACGAGGACAGATACCATGTCTGTATTGCTCTCCACTGCATTCCCACTACCTAGCAGAAAACATGGCATATAGTCAATGAACAATAAATAGTTTTGGAAAGAAAGGAGAAAGGGAGCAAAGGGAGGGAGTTGCTGGTGGAGGAAAATGGGAGGAAAAAAAGGAGAGGGAAAAAAGAAGGGATGGATATGAATTATGATAGAGCAAGGGACATAGGATGAAGAAAATCAGACTGTGCAGATGGGGAGTGAGTAATAAATAGAACACAGGATTTTTAGGGTACTGAAAATACCTTGTCAGGTACTATAATGGTAGATATACATCATTATACATTTGCCAAAACACATAGGATATGCAACATCAGAAGTCCTAATATGAACTACAGACTTTGGATGATAACAAGGTGGTAAGTAAGTTCATCAATTGTAACAAACACACCACTCTGGTGGGAAATGCCAATATTGGGGGAGACTGTGCATGTGTGAGGACAGAGCTAAGTGAGAATTCTCTGTATTTTCCTCTCAATTTTGCTGTGAACCTAAAACTGCTCTAGAAAATAAAGTCTATTAAGAAAATATAGTCACCTTTCCAAAATATGAAGTATATGTTTCATAACTTTTATACAAATAAACATATGCATTTAACATTTATACACATTTTCATATACACACAAAACGTTTACACACATATGTAAAACATGTGCATAAAATCTCCTTTCCAAAAGATCAGCATGGGACAGAATTGATTTTGCTTCTTTGTTTTCATTTGCTTTTGTTTACTTTTACCTTCTAAAAACAGCACCGCAAACTCCAGGTTCAATGCTCTGATGGAATCCATACTTTGCCTGAAATGCAATATTGTATTTCAAAGCATGCCCATTTTTTAATATGTTGCCAATCATTTTACATATTTCCTATGTGTCTCTAAATCCATATTTTATACCACCTTGCAATTAAATCTTCAACAGATACAGTTCAACAACATCCAGGCCAGGAAGGGATACACTGACTCATAGGCGATAAAAATTCACAGTAAAGCCACAGATGTAGCAGAGTGAGAATTACCACACCAGCAGGAACTGGAGATAAAAGAGGATTACACATGATGAAATGTAGTAATTGACTAGAAGTCACCAAAAATACCAGATGGATGTCACTGCTCTATACAACACTAATGCGCCTGTAGACTTTATTGAGCATTACTAGAGGTTCACTTTTAGTATTTTCTTGAGTGTAATTGAAGTTTATTGATATGCTGTTATTGCCCAGTTTAGATGTGGTCATAAAAAACATAGTTTGATATATTTGTGTCTCCATAGAAATCTTGGGCTTTGCCACTTAAAATAAAAGCTCATAGTAATAATTGTCATAATATTTATTTCTCTTCCTTCATTAGACCTTTACATCAAATATGGACAGTAACTGCTCAAGATAGCATTGAAATTGCAGGGGTATTTTCAGGAAAGATTGGCACATAAGAGATCAGACATGCAATTTTGGATACTACCAAGGGAGACTTACATAGGATTTTTATGTCAAAGGTAAAAGAAAACAAATTTATATGCTGAAATGAGTTGCTATAGGTGGTGCAATTCCCTATTAGTTATCATAGATTTATTCCTCATTTAGTTTTCAACATAGGAAGGGGACAAAAATAACCATCTGTCTCCTAGAATTAGAATATTCATTCCATAAACACAGAAGCCTCATATTGCAACAAAAGACCTCCCAGTATAATACGCAAAGGTGATTTCTCCCCACAACAAACATTTTAAATTAAGCTGGATATAATGGGTAAAAAAAAGATTGTTTCTCAGAGCAGCATAAAAAAATTCTTTGTGGGAATTCCAGGTACAGCTCGAGTCTTATCACTGACAACTTAGTATAAACCAGTAAGTAGCTGCTCTAAGGCCCAAGTCTAAGGATCATGCAACTTGATTGTATTTTCACTGAAAATCAAATTCCATTTAAACAATTTAATTCTGAATTCTGGAGAGCTGCATGGAGTAAAGCCAAGAAAAGAATGTGTGGCCTGGCCATTGGAACCAGAGACTTTTCAGAGGAAACAAAGACAGAGAATGCAAATAAATCCAGGCTGAGGGAGGCTCCTTTCATTCTGCCCAACCCTCACCTGTCTTCCACTCACAGACATACTTTATTCCCATGGGCACACCTCACAGTTCCCACCCCCACACACTTTTTTCCATGGTCTGCCAACTTCAGTGTTGAGAACAATGTGCTAATGTGGCTAAAGTCAGGACAGCGCCCTCCACCTATAGTTCCAACCCTGGAGCGGAGCTTCTCAAAGGGCATTTGTCCATGGACCACCTGTATGGAAATCTCCTGGAGTATGCATGAAAAATTCAGAGTCCTAGGTCCCACACCACACCCATTAAATCAGAATCTCAGGGATCCTTACAGAATCTCTGCATTTTTAATAAGCTCCCAGGAGAATCTCATTCACAGAAAAGTATAGGAGCATTGGCTTAGAGTTTTTCACAAAGATCTGCTTCTAGACAGAAAGGAAACCAGGTAAAGGGAAGAGTGGGTATAACTTTATAAATAAAAGAAAAATCTAGACATAGTGCCTAATCGTATTTGGCAGGTAAGTAGGCTCTGAATACGTCAAATGCATACATGAATGGACGAATAAATGAAAAAAATCAAATGAATAAAAGATTCACTTCTTTCTTGTAGTAGTCAATGTATTTTCAAAAACCATATCAAACATATCTGTACCTACTTCTTATCTATTTGGGGAAAATGAATTCAAATTTATAAGCAGTTTGCTATTCTAAGAATGGGATAACCACGCGTTGGCCAAAAAACTTTGCAGAACTGGCTGGATTGGAATAACCAGCAAGAAGGTGGTCAGAAGAGAGCAGAAGAGACAGCTGACGCCTTGAGCAACTCAGCAGGCCTGAGGCTGCTTGGACACAGAGAGAATGACAGCAACTGGGGCAGAGTCGGGGAGAGGGGTGGCACATATGTCTTCTCTCTTTGTTTTCTATCACCGGACAAAAGTGAAACTTGATTGTGAAATAAGACTCATACCCATGAGCATATTTCCATTTTGCAACTAACGTACAGTTAAGAGCATTATACTGAGAACAACAACAAGCCATATGCCATTACTGTTATTATAAAGCACCAGCATACCTTTCCCATCTGGCACGTCTGTCTCTTTTCCCTGTTTACTCTCCTCTTCCCATAGGTGCATTTTCAGTGTGTAATCTGGATTTCAGTTTGGGACTGGAGGCTATGCATAGCAAGCACAGAAGCAAACACCAGATTTGTTTTTGTTTTCCCCTTAAGAATCAAAGCACATTCAACAAAAGGGTTAAGTTTTGACTTGGGGCCAGTTCTGTGTTAGGCTCTGAAAACATCAAATTGTGTGAAACACAGTTCATGCCTTCAAGCCCCTTCCTAGTCAAGGGAATTATTAGGGGCTGAATTGTGTCCCCCCCTAAAATTCATACACTGAGGTCTTAACTCTGAGTACCTTAGAATATATTTGGAGATAGGGCATTTAAATATATTATTAAGTTAAAATGAGGTCATGGGATGGGCCTTAATCCAACACAACAAATGGAGTAGGCAGCCATCTACAAGCCAAGGAGAGAGGCCTCTGAAGAAGCAACCATGAAGACATCTTGATCTTAGGCTTCTAGCCTCCAGAACTGGGAAGAAACACATTTCTGTTGTTTAAGCCACCTTCTCTGTGGTACCTTGTTATAGCAGCCATTGCAAACTCATACAGGGAAAAACACAAACACAAGAAATAGCCTGCCTTTCCTTCCATTCCCAACTCTGACTAGCTTTGCAAAGACCGGAATAAGGAATTGTGCCTTTTCTCTTCTGCAGCCCGTGCTGAAAACATTCTAAACACGCAAAGACTCCAAGGGAATGGCTCACTGCCTTAACCAAACCCAAACATTCACTTCTGTGAAATGGGAATCAGAACCAGATCACTACCCAACTTGTTCTTTGGATCTTTCTGGAGAGAGGAGTTGCTCTTTTCAAAGGTTCAGATGTAGAACAAAAGGCAGAATCTTAGCAGCCCTAGAGCCCGAGGCTTTTTCCTACATCAGGTGTCCCCACTACAGACAGTGGCACATGACATTCCTAGCAGTGGCCAGTATGAACAGCTTGACATTAGACATCATGCCTATTACAAAAGCAAACTTGAAGGTATGACTCACGAAGAGGGTACATTATAGAAGGGCATCATGTGTGTGAGCTTCAAACTTCCACTAAAGACATGATTAAAGAAGAAGCCAGTGTGGTTATGCAAACAGCTTTTGCCATGGAAGCGTGTCAGATTGGAGCCTAAGGTCACTTTTGGTCAAGCCACTCAGGCAAGGAGAGTGTACGGCACACATTTTCTGGGTTCAGACAAACCCAGGTTCAAATGTGCTTGAGAAGAACACTTAATAATTCTGATTCTTGAGTTTTCTGACTTGTAAAATGGGAGTATGAAGAGGACCTGGAAAGCTTAGACCTTCAGAATCTCAAGGAAAAGAGCTAAAAGATCACTTTACACTTTACACCGTACTCATTTCATAAGCTGTTGGAACAAAGTACCACAAATTAGGTTAGCTTACCATAACAGAAGCTTATTCTCTTACAGTTCTATAGGCTAGATGTCTGAAAACAAGGTATCAGCAGAGCCATGCTCCCTCTGAGTCTCTGGGTAGAATCCTTCCTTGCCTTGTCCAGCTTCCAGTGGAGACCATCAACCGTTGGCATTCCTTGGCTCGCAGCCACATCAATCAACCGTTTCTTCCATCATCACATGGCATTCCCTCTGTGTGTCTTCACATCATCTTCTTATAGGGAGACGTCATTTCTGACTAAATTCCCACTCTATTCCAGTATGACCTCGTCTTAACTAATTACATTTGTAACAACCCTATGTCAAAATAAGGTCACATTCTGAGGTCTTGGAGATTAGGACTTCAACATATCCTTTTGAGGAACACAATTCAGCCACAACAGATTATTTTAAACAAACTCAGAATGATGAAGTAGAAAAACTGGCCCCTCAGCAGGACAGTCGCTTCAAGCCCAAGTTTTCCTGATTCACATACATGGTAGGTGTTCAGGCAAATGGGAAGATTGTTCAACATTGCCTGAGACAGCACTGAGCTTGAACGGAATCCGTGCTTCATTTGGTTGCTTTCTATTTGTTTTCTATAAACAAGTTAGTTTAACATCTCCCCGAGTTTTGGAGTGATTGTCTTGGGCAAAAGAATGAGCCCATTCCGTTTCAGCAGTGACTGGGCTGCCTTGTGTAGTCAGCCAGTTTGCGGCCAGGAGAGCAACTGGCACCACCCACCTAACACAGTACTTTAATTCAAACTCTAAGTTTGAATTAAAAACAAAAAAACTAATTAGAACTATTTCAAATGGTAGTTTCGTATGTGGCTCATCTTAAAGCATCATAGCTATTAAGTGTATTATCTCGTTTAACTATCAGGAATTTCCATCCAAGGGCAGAGGAAGGAAAATGCAATGACCTACCAAAATTTACATTTTCTAGAAATATTACGTATGCATATACGTATACATATATATGTTAAAATAGCTTTTAGAAATGAGGAAACATAACTGGAAAAGCACAAAAGAAGAGTCATTTGCAATAAGCTACATTAAAAACTGAATTGATGTTTAATCACACCTTCAGTCCACCAGTTTAGTGCAAATTAATTGTGTCGACTCCCCCTCCTAGTCAAGATAAGTACAGAATCCACTTTGCGTATTTGGAGCCAAGGTTAATTATCCTCAAACATCAGTAGCTATCAGGTATCAGCTTTTGGATGGCAAGTGGTTAATTAGGACTTAAGAACTGGAGGAGCTGGGTGGGGGAGAGTAAAATGAGCCAACCCAGTCCTTGGATGAGGCTTACTAAAAAAACTGTCCCACTTCATCAGCACGGGATCCTTCTGATACTGGTGTGTCATCTCACACAGAGAGACAGCAGGACCCATAGATTGGCTGGCCACAGTCACAAAAATCTGAACCTTAGAGACCAAAATCAATGTTCCTGGTCCCAAGTGCATGCACAACTCTGCTGGTTGCCACTCTTAACAGTTGCCAAAGGTGTGGTACATGATCATAATGAAATTGGTATTATTACTATTATTAATTATAATCATTTATAATTCTCTTCAAGGTCAATATGTTGCTTAAAGCATTAAAACATTTATTTATTTGACAAGTATTTATGAGATGCCTACTATTTTTCAGGAACTGGCATTTGCAAGTTTCTCCATTTATCCTGTCAGCAGTATTTATGGAGCACTCTCTCAGTGCCAGGCACCGTGAACTGTACTGGGTGTTATTTGGAGAATCAAAAGCATGGCTCCTGTACTTGTGAGGCTCACAGCCTGTGGGGGAAAAATGCACTTTCCTGCTTCTGGTTTCCATGAGGAAACCCTGCAGCAAACACTCCTGGTCTCCTGCTCCACTATTAGCCCCTCCTCATGTAGGCAGAATGACTTACCTGGTTGGTTTGGTTCAAATTCTCCATTGTGTGGAGCTAAATACTCAAAGATTCCATGCAGGTGGAGGACAATAGGATCGGCTCTCTTTCTCCATGGCCTGAACCAGCAGAAACAGCCAGCTGATTGAGTGTGGATGCTGTAAAGACTCTAATTTTCTCCTAAGAGGGCTTTCAAGGGCTAAACAGGGAGAAAGGAAAGTGCACACCCATCTGGGTTCAGATATTAACTACACCTTCCAGTCCTACACCCTAGCCTCCATCAGTGGCAAGGTGATACTTCCATTTCCCTTCTTGACTCTTTTCATCTTATTTTCCAACCAGTCCAAATTATAAATAGAGAAAAGATTGTTGTGTAAGAGTTTTCCCTCAAAGACACCCACAGAGTGTAAACAGAGGAGACAGAAGGGGAAAAATGTAAGCCAGTACCTGATTGTGTACAGTTGCCCCTTGAACAACACCGGTTTGAACTGCAGGAGCCCATCCAGATGTAGATTTTCTTTTTCCCAATAAATACAGTCAATGCTTTGTATCAGGGGTTTCGCAGCTGCAGATTCAACTAACCTTGAATGGAAAACAGTATTTTCATATTTCCAATGTCTAATTCTCAACTGCAGATCCAAAATACTTTTTTCCCATCTGCTATTAGTTGAATCCAACAACGTGAAGGACAGACTGTAGAGTCAAAAGTTATGTGCAGAGTTTTGACTACTAAGGGGTCACGATTCTTAATCCCAACACTGTTCAAAGGCCAACTATAGTCACAAATCATATGATTTGATGCATGCCCTGCCTTCATGGATCTTACAATCTATTAAAGAAAATAAGACATGAGTAACATGATTTTAATAAACAATAGATTGTAGCACTATAGAAATAAAAAGTGCTATAGGACTGACTATAAGACAGAAAGAAAGCCAGACGTGGACTTTACACAGAAACCAAATCACACCATCAGCCCCCTTTGGATGTGTTTTCTTGGTGATAGTTATGCACCTTCTGTGGTAATGTCACTGAGGATTTATAACGATAGAGATGACAGAATAACTCCAAGTTCCCTAATGAATTCTGGCACCATTATGGCTTCTTATTTTATCTTGTTTCTTGGGTTAGACAGAAATTTATGTTTTGATTATTCCTTGATAATTTATGTCATAATAGCAATAATTAAAACTTCACAGTTGCAACATGTCCCTTCTTAAGCTTTTAATTTCATAACTTACAAAAAAAATGTTTGCAGCTTTAGAAAATCGCAGGAAAATATGGTACAGAAGGCATAAAATATGCAACTTTGACAAATTAGAGCACTGAAAAAGAGGGAGAAAAGAATTTGAAGTTATAGGACAAAGTGTAAGCTAAAATTTAGAAGATTGCAGGTAGTCACAGATAATATCTATGACCTTATTTTCAAAACTTTGATCATTGCTGTAATAAGGACTGTCTTTATATGGACCACTCAGTGCATGACAAGTATAACTTCAGAGCACTCTCTGATCAATCCTTCTTTCACGGAGGGGAAAATGTTGTGTTGCAGCTGATTTAGCTCTCAGAAGCATCTTGGACTCAGCCTGAGAGATCACAGCCTTTTTTCTGCTACCTAATAGCTTGTAAATTCTGAGGCCAGACTGTGGCACACTGATGCTCTCACAAGTAACTTGTTTTAAGAATATGCAATACATTTCAAGCTCCCTTAGCTTTAAAATAAATATATGTATCACTGAGACCACACCATCGTGTCCTGCTTTTCGTGGTCTTCTGCCTTATTAGAAAAATTCCTAGATAGAGTCAATGAGAGTGTCACACTAAAAAGAGGTTGAAGCAGAGAAAACGGCACCTAGTGTAGGTATCATGAACTGTCCCTACCAGTCCAGTCATATTTCTCAGCCTGGCCTTCTCTCACATACAGATATGCACATGAACTTCGTCACGCTCCCACCGCCCCAGGCCACAGTTGATTGGATTAGGGTAAACAACTGATCCAGGTTGGAAGAGGCTCCCTCCTCTGGGAATTTTAAATTGAGGGGCCCAAAGAATGACAGAGACAGAGATATGCTTTGAGACTAGATTAGCACTTGGGAGGTCTCAGTGGTCTCTGGCTCTGCTTGCCTGGCTTGCCCTATAGACAGGAGAGCCAGTATACCAAGAGAAAAGAATAAAAAACAAACAACACAGAGTGACAGAGACCAAAAGTTGGGCAGAACATTCCCTAGATTTTGGCCAAACTCCCATTCCTATAATGATTACTTCTGAATCCCAGCCCCATCACTGCCCTTAAGTTCTAAGAGACACGCCTACCGATTGTTAAAAGAGAAACTGATGCATATTAAAATTTTTAAGAGTTTATTTGAGCAAAAATCTATTCAAATTAGGCAGCACCAAACCAGAAGTGGTTAGGAACACTCCATGGACAGGAGCTGGAGAGAGACTTTTACAGAAAAAAGACAGGAGCAAAACAAGATATTATCGATTACCTAGAGCTTAACGCCTAGATGGCTGTTTGTGATTGGCTGTCCTTAGGTTTTAATTTAGCAACCTTGAAGCATGGCAAGCTTAGATCTAGATTATCTTAATAGCTACTAAGCTACTAGAGCTACCTCAGTCTAATGGTCTCCTTGTTTAATTAATTTAACTCTATGCTCTTAAAATAAATTCCCCCTTTTTGATTTAATTTGTCTTTATTACTTGAAACCAAGAGACCGATAGAGTGTAGAGCCATTGTAAAACATCTCTAGGCATGTAAATTGCAGCAAAAGTCATAATGAACAATAAACCTTGTATGTATATGTAGACACATATATATGTATAAATTACACACACACACACACAATTCACTCTCCCTGCCTTGGACATATGAACAGTCCCTGCATGCTACTCATTTTATATCAAAAGTCATTCTCCAACCCCACTCGAGTGCCCTTGAGCTCCTCCTGGAAAGCATGGCTGGTTGTCACTGGCTTGGATATGCCCAGCATCTTCTGTGCCATTAAAATAATGGATTGGGACAGTGCAACTCAGGTAAAGAACAAGCTCAGGAGCAACCAACCCAGAACATCAAAACACAATGCCAATCATTTATATCAGTCACAAGTGGCTCCATTTAACAGCCTTTCTGAAGAAAGAAAAAAAAAAAGAGGAGAAAAGAGCATTCTTTTTACCACATTGAAAAGTGTGAAAATAATCATTTGTCTAACACAGCTTCTGCCTTGAACACTGATATGCCTGCATTGTAGATGAAGATCAAAATAGCTAGCTAGCACCGACAAACAAATAATGCAAAAGTGTCTCAAGAAGAACACCCAGGGTTTCATTTCTGATTTATTTAAAAGGCTCACAGGTTGCAAGCATCCTTTCTTTCTCATTTCCAAAGCTGAGGTTTGTCATGCATGTCCTGTGCCAGTGTGACTGAGCTGGGTCTCCAGTGGCCTCCTTTAAAGTGTGCATAAAGCAGAGGTGCCCAGAGCTTGCCCAGAGCACCAGAGCCAGCTGCCACAGTCCTGGAATGCCAGCCACCGTGGGCCACAGAGTGATGAAAGCCCAGGATCAGGCATCTCCAAAGCTTTGATTTGCAAGAACAGCTTGACACCAATAGCAACGTGGTTAACGTGAAAAACACAAGATAAAAACATTCCATTTAATTAAAAGCCCACAGTTCAATAGTAGTATAATTATTACAAGTACATTTTATGGCTGTCTGCATTCATTTTGAGTACATAAATTAATATGCAAATTACCATCTCCTGTTCTTAAGAAGTTCCCCTATCAATCTTTTCTCCAACATGTCAATTGCATAAAGCGTGGCTTTTTAAATGCAAAATAAAATTCACATTTATGGTTCTTCTGAGATCTCTCTGTGCTCACAAGCTTTGTTTTAGATGAAGAGTGTTTAATTAACAGAGCTCACCTCTCTGTGAAGGCCTTCAGGACCACAGAGAGAAGGCCAAGACACTCTCTGGTCTTCTGGCTAATCAGGATTAGAGGCTATTTTCCATCTCAAGGACCACCTATCAAGGTATTTGTGATTCTCCATTCAGCCCATCAAGGACTTTATTATGGGGAAATATTGTTCTGATTTACAGAAAAGCAAATTCTCAAACCATAGACAGATGAGCTTAATATTATTCATTGGGAAATTCTATAACGAATTACTTAACAGATGGTTTGTAGGTATTTAGAAAATACTTTGCACACAGGCAGTGGACCCTAAGAAGTGGTGTGTACTCTCTAAGAAAAAAATGTGCCCAACTGACTTCATTTCCTTCTTTGAGAGAGTTGCTAAACTGGCTTAATAGGAGAATTCCACAAATATAATATATCTTGCTGTCTTTAAGGTTTTGGGGGAAATTTTTCATGACTTTCTAGTAGATGAACCAGCTATTTGAACAGTCATACCTAGAGTTTATCATAATACTAGGGACTTGAAGATGTAAACTTATTGGTAAACTCTGAATCCATTCTTGGGACTGTTTCATCAATATGTCTAGTGTTAGCCTACATAAAATAAAAGAAGCCTGAATATGTCACCCCAAAATATGTCTCTTTGACATAAGAAATATTTTGAGCTGAAGACAATTAAGCAGCAAATGTAGAAACAGCTTCCTAGATTCCTCCTCTTTGCTGAAAGCAGAACATAAATTTAGGAAGGCATCCCTCCTCCCCTCTCTACCAAGGACAAAAGTTAATCACTGGGGACAACATAAGGCCCTCATCAGCCTGGAGGTGGCACCAGAGGAATCCATATGGTAAATTTTCCAACTAGTCTAAGCCACCATTACTTACCCTTGATTTGCTTTACACAATTTGCTGCCTCCAGAGACAGGTCTTTTCTCTTTGTCTTGTCATTTCTCTAAAAATGTATTCTAACTTGGCTAAGATGCTATATAAACTCAAGTTCTAATCACACCTTTGAGTTACCCATCTCTGGGTACCGCCATGTGTTACATGCATGGCACATATGTTAATAAACCTCTGTTCATCATCTCTTGTTAATCTGTTTTATGTCAGTCCAATTTAAAGGTCCTCAGTCAGAGAACCTAAGAAAGAGGAAGACATTTTCCTCCTCTAGGAAAGACAGAAAATATGCTTGAATAATGTATAAATGTCTCAATGCTAAAAGGAAAAACTAATAAATTCTTTGTCAAAATTAAAACTCCTGAAATAAAAACATCTCAAGATATTGAGCCTATCGATGGGTGGGGGGGTGGGGGGGAGAAGGGGGAATCAACTTTCCAAGAAGAAAAATTACTTTAACAGTTTATTAAAAAAAAAATACTAAAGTTTGGTTGCCTGTGAATCCAATAGTGCCTATTAGCTTGACATGGATGCCTAAATAATGATAACAGATTTTATTAAAATAAGAATTATAGACCATAAGCTAAATGATGGAGGATTTGATCTTATACACTGCCAGTGCCAAGAACATAGTAGGTGTTCAATAAATATTAATTGAACAAGTAACACAACATATTTTACATCCATTTTCATTGATTGTAGAAAATTTAGAAAGCAAAGAAGAAATAAAAATTACCCTTAGTCCTGAGATAATCTCAAATCTCTATTATTATCTTAAAATATGTCTGTCAAGTCTTTTCTCCATGCACTTTTCACATGGTCTAAATAAAAAATTTTGTATTAGAGTTTATTTACATTATGAAAATTATTTTCTATGTCATTAAAATCATCATAAATGCAATTTACATGACTAGTGTTGAATTGAACAAGGAGGCCATTAGACTGAGGTGGCCCTAATGCCTTGGCAGCCTGTGTAGGCAAACCTAAGCCTATGTGTCAATTTAAGAAATCAAAACACTAAGGACAACCAATCACAACCAACCAACTAGGCTTTAAGCTAGAGTCAGTCGATAACTTCCTTTTTTTTTCCTACCTCTTCTCTATAACATTCTTTCCCAGAGCTACTATTGGTGGAACACTCCTAACCACTTCTGGTTTGGTGCTGCCGATTACAATAAATTTTTGCTCAAATAAACTTGAAAATATTTTAATACACCTTAATCTATCCTTTAAACTTATGTAACAGTTCATTTTCAAATAAACCACCAAATACTACTGAGACTGTTTCAAGATGCTTTATGTGTTTAAATGATGTTGCAAGAAGTATCCCTGGTATGAAATTCTTTCTATATTTCAGAACAAGTATTATCATTCTTGCATTTGGAGATTTCCAAAAGTAAGGTGAGTTCTCTCATGAAAATAGCCGAGAAAGCAACTGTTTCTTCTAAATTATAATGCCTGCCTGCTAGCAAAGAGAAGACAGTTAATTTTGGTGAAATGTGAGCTTTGGAGTCACAGATTTCCGTATGATTTTTGGCTCTGCTGTGTGCGGCTCTGAAACAGTATGTACAAGTTTTCTTGCAGCCAAGACTCAGTTTCCTGTTTTATAAAATAGAGATAATAACGACTTTGCTGGGTTGCTGGAGGGAAAAAGGAAAAAATTGCTTAACTGCGCCTGATGTAATAACTTAAGACATGGTGACTTGTAATTTTTGTTTCTACTGTTCTTATTACATGATTTTCAAGAGCTTGTAGTTTTTTAAAAATATGGATAAGCCTGACCATACAGAGATGAGTGACAAGGATACTGAATTAGGCTATTCAGGCAGGATCGGCTATATAATTTGCAGGGCCCAGTACAAAATGAAAATCTAGGCCCCTTTGGTATTAAAGGGAGCGTAGGCCTCTTCTAGGCGTGGGGGCCTTGTGCGACCATATGGACTGCAGAGGCGTGGTGCTGGCCCTGCAATTGCTGTATGCAGCCTGCACCGGTGCCCGCAGCCGCTCCGGCAGGGCCCCTACTCTGGGAGGTTGCCATATACGGTGAAGGAGGACCCCAGCCACGCTACCCCGTTACATTATTATAAATGTGGACATGACTACCCAAGCTTCAAGAGGCTGTTAACAGAGTTTTGTAACTTTGCTCCCTGGAACACCTAGCCAGGGAGCATGTTTGGTCAGAAAGTTCTTACAATTCAGCTTAACAACCAGAAAGGCTTGAGAACAAGTTTATTTTTTGAAGGGCACTATAAAAAGGGCCAGCTATTACTCATTGCACTCAAAAACTTCTAAGTTTATAATACATTGCGCCTCTCTTAACAGTCTCCTACTACCTCCGTGCTGTAGTGTTCCATCTTCATCTCAACATTTTCCAGAGGATTCCAAAACATTTGTTCGCTAATAATTTCATTCAATCAAAAAACTAGTGGACCTTTCCTCCTTTCTCTAGAATTGAAACCAATATTGCTCTTGTTTATGTGAACTGTAGACAAGGAAAAATAATTTCCTCTCTGTCTTTCTGAGTTCTTGGCTGAAACCCCATATAATAAAAGACAGATTAACAAGAGAAAAGCGAACAGAAATTTATTAACACATATATCTCATGTATACATGAGAGAGAACAGGAAAACTGAACAACTACCTGAAATGACCCAAGCCATCACCTAAATGCAATCTTCAGCTAAAGACAAAAGAAAGAAAGGGGCAGGGGGAAGAATGGAGTCATGGGAAGTTATCAGAAAAAGCATGATAAACAGTAGTAAGGTTGGTTTCAAAGATTTAAGTCTAAACCTTCTCCATTGATAAGATTCTCTGGTGATTTTGAGCCAGACTTCTCTTCCTGGTATGGAAGGGTATGCCCTTACAATTAAAGATTTCCTTTATAATCATAAATCATAAAAGGTAACTTCTACCTTTTCTTCAGAGCTTCTCCTATATCTATTATTTCTCAAAACTAATCAACTCAAAATAATCCTTATGCCAGAAGAGTCAAATTTGGGGATGACATATTCTGCTATCTTTAGAACAATAGGTGGTTACTAACATCCAATAGTTGTTGATAAAAAGAATGCCTGATTGCTAACATTTATATCTCTACATTAAAAAATAAAATTTATTTTCTTCTCCCAAAATTTTATTTTTCAAATCTTTCCTAGTGTTCAATATTTCTTTCTAAAGAGACTACCTACAAATATTGCTTCATCCATCAAATGATTAAGTTAAATACTGGATACATTATTCCATGAAGGACCCCCCTCCCCTGCCCAATCCTATTTCACATGTCTTCTAACCTGGGTCTTACTATAACTGTCCCTATGTGTTAAGTAGAAAAGTAAATAAAGGTCCCCGAAGGGGTCCACATCCTAATCCCTGGAACTTTTGAATATTACCTTATATAGCAAAAAGGACAGTGCAGATGTGATTGAGTTAAGGCTCTTGAGATGAAGGATTATCCTGGATTATCTGGGTGAGCCCTAAATGTAAAGACAAGGATCCTTTAAGAGGGAATTAAGACTGCCACAAGAGGAAGTGATGTGACAACAAAACAGGAAGAGCAGTGTGAAGAAGGGGTCATGCATCAAGGAGTGCAGCTGGCCTCCACAAGCTGCTGGAAATGGTGAGGAAACAGATTCTCCTCTAGAATCTCCAGAAGGAACCAGCCTTGCTGACACCTTGACCTTAGCCTTGTGTCACTGAATTTGGACTTCTAGCCTCTAGAACAATAACAGAATGTATTCATGCTTCTTTACAACACTAAATTTGTGCTAATTTTTTACAGCAGCAATAGGGAACTAATATATCTTTTTGACATTCCATTATCCTCCTTCTAGAAAATCTTTACTTCATTACCTATCTCTTTCTTTTGTCAACCTTATGAACAAATTAATTCTATAGGGAAAAGAACTTTTCAAATACTACTGGAATTAATTTAAATTCTTTTATTGTAATGTTTTTAAACCACAAAAACATTAAACACTTCTTGTTGGTTCGACTCTTTTGACTTTAAGCAAGAAGGATCACTACAGAAGCTTTCACTATTACCTCCATTGTTTTTTTGTTTGTTTGTTTGTTTTCCTTTCTGGCACTAAACTAAAGAGCAACCCTGATCTCTTTTATCAATGGGCCTGAAAATGTCATAGTGCATCCAAAAACAAAACACTGGAATCTTTTACAATATCATTTAGATAAAAAATATTATGATTTCATATTTAATAGTATAATTGCTGCTAATAAATTATTGCCAAGAGGTATGTACACATTCAGGATCAAAGCAACATCAATCAATACTTTATGTATTGGTTCTTTTATGTTGAGCAGCTACATGTCATGTGTTACTTAATCTAACCTCCACATTTTTCATATTTGAACTGCTATGAATCACTTTTTCATCCGGTATCTCAGCATATTCTTTTTTTGGCTTATGTTTAGCACAAACATCATGGTAAATGGAAAAGCAAATGCAGGCCTGAAAGTTCTGGGCAGTACTTGGTTAAAAGATAGTCATGCGGGTTACCCAGCTTGCCAGCAAATAAAGAGAAGTGAAAGTATAATGATGGTAAAGTTTAATAAAACTCATTGACCCTGGAGAATGTAACCATAAGCCTAGGGGCCAGAAAAGCCATTCTGAAAAATTTTAATCTAGCTTTTTCTCATACCTCTACTTTTTTTTCTTCTCTACTTCAGTTGTTGTAATTATTTCGTTCCCATGAATTTCTTTTCCTTCCCGGAGGTGGCCCAATCTGATTTACTTCTTCCTCTCTTGTCTAATAGCAAATCTCAAAAATATTAATCTCCCACCTAGCAATCGTTTCCTCTTTATCTCTGGTGGAGTGCAAGCCACCTGGATGAGCTGGGGTATATGATAAGCCAAGGGCTGCCTACTAGGTAACTACAAGAGGTGCCATTCCAATTTTCTCTCTCAGCAAATGCACTGATGATACTTATTTTTTTTTCCACAGTGTTCTTTCCACTTCAGTTGCTTGTTGGGTATTTAAATGACTTACACCACATTATTACTTACTCATATTGTTCTAAATAGACTGGCCCCTTGTCAGGGGACATACACTTTGAAATGTTTTCACATTTATGACAGTGAACATCTGCTGGTCCCCCTACATCAGATGGAGTACCTTCTGAGAGAATCTGTGACTGTAAACAGCAGTTACATGGGTGTCAGACCTGGGACATCAGCCTCATTGCTCTCTATCTAAATAGACGGTGCTCTATCTACTGAGTGAAACAACTAGATACAAGGTTGTGACCATTTTTACCCAAGTAATATAACTGCTGACGTAGTTGTTTCAGAAAAGAATTTCGAAATTATCCAAATGGTACAAGCATACTGCCACACAGTTTAGAACCTGAACAAAACTACTCCAGATTGAATTAATACATTTTACTTCGGGGCTAGACTGCACTATTATTTCCATTACTTTACCCCTCCCTGTGTCCTCACACTGTTTCTTGTGACTCCAATTCCATCCACTGCAGGCAGAGTTTATTCTTCTACCCATTAAAGTTAGGTTTGGCTATAGATTTTGTTTCAGCCACTGGAATGTGGATAAAAATAATAGTGTGCAAGTCCTGAGCCAAGGCCAAAGAAGCATTGTATGTTTCTGCTCTCCCTTCAAAAAGATTCCAACTTCTGCCATGAAACAAATATGCCCCCACTAGCCTGCTTCTCCAGAAGATTGAGAGACATTACACCTGCCAAGCCCATCTGAGCCCAGCTTAGATAACTAAACCTATCTGTTATAGGTTGGATTGTACTCTCCCAAAATTCATATGCTGAAGTCCTGACACCTAATACCTCAGAATGTGACTCTATCTGGAGATAGGGCCTTTAAAGAGGTATTAAAGTCAAATGAGATTATATGGGTGGATCCTAATCCAATATGACTGTTATCCATTTTATAATCGGAAGAGATTAGGACACATACATGCACACACATAGAGGAAAGATCATGTGAAGACACAGCAAGGAGGTGGCCACCCGTAAGCAAAGAAAAGACACCTCAGAAGAAACCAAACCTGATGACACATTGGTCTTGGACTTCTGGCTCTAAAATTGTGAGAAAATAAATTTCTGTTGTTTAAGCCACCCAGTCTGTGGTATTTGGCTATGGTAGCCCTAGCAAATGAATACATATCACCCAAACCCTAGACACATTAGTGAGAGTAAACAATTATTATTTGGAGTCACCAAGTTTGGGAGTGGTGTGTTACTCAGCATCATTGTGGTGATATCTAATCATTATATAGATTTTTATTTTTCACCCACATTATGGTGTCTTGTGGTCACAATATAAATGTTGGGATTATATAATCACTATAAAAATTTCCTGAAGGGCAGGGATCATCTTCATTTGGCTTTGTACCCTATATCTAGGACAATGCCTAGCTTAGAGCAGGCACTCAACAAATGATGATGGAATGAACGAATGAGTGAGTAACAATGAAGATACAAATAAGTGAATGAATGCTGCCCCTGTCTTTAAAAAAAAAATCAAGGAAATATGAGAAATGAATAGTACTTCCAGTGTTGAAAATTTAAGGGCAATAATTGGGGACCAGGGACCAAGGCTCCTACAAGAATCTAATGCCTGATGATCTGAAGTGGAGCTGAGGTGGAGATGCTAGCGCTGGGGAGTGGCTGCAAATACAGATGAAGCTTCGCTGGCTCTTGAGCTGCTCACCTCCTGCTGTGCGGCCCAGTTCCTAACAGGCCACTAATCGGTTACAGCCCAGGGGTTGGGGACCCCTGCTTTAGAGTCTATGTGCAAAGAATAGAGAGGGGTTTTGTCTGTTTGCTTCTTGGGTTTCTTCCTCTCTCTGTCCTTAAAATTACATGCTCAAATTTCATTTTTGTTTAGACCATTTTGCAAATACTGTATCTTTGGAAGAAAAGATTATTTAAGAAGTAATTAAGCACTTAGGCAGAAAAAGGGATTGCTGCAAAGACAGCATTCTGTGAATTGCAAGCATGTGGCCTTCTTGAGACCTGAGTCTATAGCATACATCACAGAAGAACTGGGAGTCAGGAGTTGAGAGGAGCTATCCATCACCAAGGACTGCACCATCTTGAGAATACATTTCTGTGAGAAGAGAAAATGAATTAATAATAGTGAATTTCACTGACTTCAAATTTGCACCTATAACTTTCTAAGAAATTGAGGGGGAAGAAAATCCTACTAACTCTTTTAGTGCCAGGATGTTACCCTAAATCTATCATCAGAAAAATAAATTAAGTTCTTTTTATTTGTTACCCTCAAATTCAGGCATAATATTTAGCCATTAACAATCTTTTGTATAATAATATTTTGTTTTCTTATTTACTTGCTTTTGTCTTTTGGAAGTGCTTATGGAGTTTTTAAGTTTATGTTATTTTATTATTTTAGAATAATAAAAGTAATATATGCTCATTGCCTTTCCCAATGTAGAAAATACAGATTTTTTAAAAAAAAATAAAGATCATCCCAATCCATAACCCAGAGTTAACCACAGTTAATATTTTGGTTAGTAGCCTTTTAGACTGTGTATGCATATATATTCATACATAAAAATTGGTTTTTACAAAAATACAGTCATACGCACACGCTATAGTATATAATCATATTATACATGCCTTTTTCTCCTTAATAATTTACCATAGATACCTTTCTATGTAAGTAAATAAAGATCTATGTCATTATTTTCAATAGTTTTTTAATATTCCCCGTTATAAACCAGAGATTGGCAAATTAATGCCTATAAGCCAAAGCTGGCCTACCTGCCTGTTTTTGTATGTCCTACAAACTAAAGTTACATTTTAAATTATTTTATTAGTACCTACATAATATCTTTAATTTCGTCTTTTGATTCTAAAGCCTAAAATATCTGGCCCTTTAACAAAAGGTACGACCCCTGGTATATGTGTATCCGTCCCAGATTGATGGATATGTTTGGCATTTTTCCAACATCTCTCTAGGATGAGCACCACTGCAGTGAACAGCATAGAGGTATACTTTTGAACACTGGTCTAGGTGTTCCCTTAGGATAAATTCCTGCTACTGAAATTACTGTAGCCTCTTTGTTAAAGTTTTGATACATATTGCCTAATTGTCCTCCAAAAAGTTGGCCAATTTAAACTCTGTTATAGACTAAATGTTAGTTTCCACACCCCCCCCCACCCCCTGCAAAATAAAAAAAATTGTATGTTCAAGTCCCAATCCCCAACCTGATGGTGTTAGGAGAGAGAGCCTTTGAGAGGTGATGAGATCATGAAACTGGCCTGGTCAGCTTTTAGAAGAAAGGGAGGGAGGGAGCGAGGGAGGGAGACAGGCGAGAGAGAGAGAAAGAGAGAGAGAGAGAGAGAGAGAGAGAGAGAGAGAGAGAGAATCTTTACCATATGAGGACACAGTGAGAAAGTAGTCATCTGCAAGCCAGAAAGAGCTCTCAGACCAACAATCCCCAATTAACTAGCACCTTGATCTTGTACTTGCCAGCCTCCAGCACCGTGAGAAAAATAATTTCTATTATTTAAAACCCCTAGTCTATTGTATTTTGTTATGGCAACCCAAGAAGACTAAGATAAACTCTCAGCAACCTCTGCAAGTTATGGGAGTGAAGGAATTCCCTTCTCCTTTCCCCCAGCCTATTGGGTAGGAGCAGATCTTTTCAATCCCTGCCAATGCATACGTCAAATACAATTCCACAGTTTCTCCTTAGTTTTTATCTTCTATTGCTCATGATGTCAACTTTCTTTTAATAAGGTAGAATAACCATTAGCTCTTTTGAGAAAAATCGGCTCCTGTCCTTTGCCCATTTATCTATCATGGTGTACAAAACCTTTTGAAGCATTATTTTATCTCCTTGGCCTTGTCCTGTAAGTAATTAGAGATCCTTACTAATAAACCTTCTTTTCCAAGATTCTAATCATTTCATGATTCCTCTCAGAGCCATTTCCAACTACTACTCTCCCTCCATTCATAAGTTTGTAGACAGATGTTTCTAAAATAGCTTCCATCAAATTAATGGTTCCTAGCTGATGGTAAAACCTCCCTGGAAGTTTTTGGAACTAGAGGCACAGAACCATGTAGTTAGCACAGGGTAAGGTTATTTTGCTGTATTTCCTCTCTGAAACCAAGTCCAACAGCTTAAACTGTCCACTCCTCTTATTATGAGGATGAAGTGAAATTCCCTTCACATATTATACTTTGAAAATTTAACCTAAAGAAAACTCAAGGGAATTTAGTTGGTATCAGCTAATTTTTATCCTTAGAAATGAGGGTGATTCTTTTCAGAGTTTTCTGAATGCCCAAGAATATAAAGCTCATACTCTCTCTAACTAGTGAGAATCAGTATATTCTCCAAATCTCAGAGTTCATTTGAAAACAAATTTCCACAACAAACCAAAGTATGTGAATATCAAGCTTACTTGGATGACTATTGTGCATGTCTGATGGGAAATCTCCCAGATTCTGTTAGAAACTGTCAGTTATCCCTCTCAAATGTCATGTATTCCTAGGAATATTTCTACACTAAATATCTAATGCTGCATAAACTTTAAGTAGTAGCAAGAAAACAAACTTCCAATTAAACGTTCCTATAATATAAAAATGTTGAATCCTGAAAGATATTGAAAGAGAGTTTATGGAAATCAAAGTAAGCCTCAACCCCTCTCATCCTCACTGAGAATTTTATTTACTCACGTGGAAAGCGAAAGCTGAAAAATCAATAGCTAACAAATTAGTAGTCATTACCTGTCTGATGTGCTTGAAAGACCAACCAGAATTTGGAGGAGAAACACTGAGAGATTTCACACTGGTGCTTCATTTTCAAAAAAGGCCACATTAAAGACTGAGCTATTTTCAGAATATTAAAGGAAGTTGTACCAGGTTATTTTTTTTCTGTTTGTTTAGTTGATTGATTTGTTTTGTTTTTATCCTGGATATATGTTATTCATTTATTAATTTATACAATGACATTTTTTGAGTAACAAGATAAGAATTAAAGCCTCTATTTGCCTGCAAACAGGCCCTTTGGGACATTTGTAATGGTCTCTCCTGCTTCAGCAGCCACCTTCCCATGTTTCTCTCTGGAAATTTTTTAAAAAGCTAGAAAACTGAGAGCTCTCAGTTTTCCCATCTGTAAAATGGGAATGTCAGTGCATAGACCTCAGATGTAGCAAGAGGATAAAATGAATTATTATATGTGGAGTACATAGAACAGTGACACATGCTAAGTACTCAATAGGGTTTTTTTATTTGTTTTGTTTTTGTTTTGTTTTGTTTTGTTTGGTCAAATTTTGAGTCAGGTACTCTATGTGGTACTCAGAAACACAAACACAAGAAGCCGCAATTACTGACTCAAAGTTGCTTGTAGTCTAGAGCAGAGAGACATTCAAGTAAATTACATATTACAGTCCTGCGTGATACCATTCAATATGAATACTACCATGTCCCAGACTCTGTGCTGCATGCTTTATATGTTATCTTACTGAATTCTATTCAATTCAATTATTATCCCTATTTTACAGATAAGGATGCTGAGCCTCCAAAAGATTACCCATATCGTGCCAAGGGACAAGAACAATGTTAGCAAAAGCACTCTTAACACCATACTCCGCTTCCTTGAGCAGGTGAAGGTGAGTGAGCAGAGTGCTGAAGGCATGCAGCTGTGGGCCCAAATAAGAGAGCGGGGAGAAGACCCCATGGACAGAGACTCCGCCATGAGGAGTCCAGGAGGCAGAATTGCTATCTTGCTCTGAGTCAATTCACTAATTAGCAACTGGAGGGTTGAAAAACTTTCTTAAAGATCTCCTTGAAGTTTAAATAGATAATCTTTCCACCTGCAAAATAATTATTTCATGAGTGTGATGTGGTACAGAGAGTGTTGGCCAAAGGGTCAAGAGAAGAGAATTCTTGACTTGACTCATTCTCTGTGAACTCTAGCAATTATATCTCTTTGAGCCCTGGATGTGTCTCCTCAGAAATGAAGAGGCTAGGCTAGATGATTTCTAGAATTCCTTCCTGGGGGCAGGCTGTATGTTCAATCAATTACCCTTCTGAGTCCAGATAATTCTCTTAACTAACTTTTTTATTAAGACATCTATGCACAGCCCCCCTCCCAACTCCAGTTACTTTTTAAGCTATTTTCATTGTCCATTTCTTCTCACTTTGGTCCCTGTGTTAGTTTCCTACTGATGTCATAACAAATTAACACAAACTCTGTGGCTTAAAACTACACATATTTGTTATCTCACAGTTCTGCAGTTTAGAAGTTGAAATGGATTTCAGAGGGCTGAATTTAAGGTGTTAAAAGAGCTTCCTCCCTTTCCGGATGCTCTGGGCGAGAAACCATTTCCTTTCCTTTCTAGCTTCTACCCACATGCCTTGGTTTCTGGCCTTCTTCCTTCATTCTCAAAGCCAGCAACAGCAGGTCAAGTTTTTCTTCCATTGCCATCTCTCTGATTCTCTTCTGCCTTCCTCTTCTCATTCTAAGGACCTGTGATTGAGTCCATCTGGATAATCCAGAATAACATCCCTGGTTCATGGTCAGCTGATTAGCAAACTTAATTCCTCTTTGTCACATAACAGGTTCTAGTGATAGGGATGAGGACATTTCTGGAGCAGTATGATGCCTACCACTGTTCCCTCCACCCTTTAGAGTCCTGGCCTTACTTTCAGTTAGTAATTTGGACAGCACAATAGTAGCTGTGCAAGTAGCAACTGCCAGGGCTGCATGACCTGTACATCTGAGGTAAGCTGCCATCTCCCTCATCAGCTGTCCCTGAGGATTAATAATGCCCTTCGATGGGAGAAAATGAAAAACTTGTCATGCTTTTAAGAAGATTTGATGTGGAAACTAAGACTCATCCAAGGCAAAGGCCCAGTCCCACATGCCCACACTGCTTGGACTCTTCCTTTTCCATCTCACCCCAAAGATCCCCAACACTTTGCTAGGGCTTTATTCCCACAATGCCTTGCTTTGAACTAGGCATCATCAAAGACATTATTTGCTTATATATAATTGCAGCTTAAACTGATAATGTTAATAAAGCCCCTACAAAACCAAAAAAAAAAAAAAAAACTCTTTAAGAACCAGAAGAATGAATCTAAAATAGATCTTTTAGATAAGGTACCAGACCTGTAAAATTATAAGATAAAATGCCCAGTTAAATTTGAACCTCAGATAAACAGCAAAGTGATTTTTTAGTATAAGCGTATTCTAAATATTAAATGGGATATACTCAAACAACAACAAATATATATATATTGCTTATCTATAACTGATTTAACTAGATGTCCTGCATATTAAATAGCTACATCTGGCAACCCTATCTACCTGAAACTCTTCAAATGATAGTATCTTGGTATCTCCATATTCCTCCTTTCCAAAGGCCAGACATATTTTCAAGGTCTATTGTTCACTAGCCTGATAAAGAACCACATCATACAGATTTAAAAACAAAATAATAATTGTTACTAGTAATTTTAAAACCTACTGACAATCGCTCTTCATGCATTGTCACCATGTATATGTATTATAATTATCCAATCAGTCTTGCAAGGGGGAAATTCAGTCTTGGAAAGTAACTTGTCTTTGGTTACCCAACTACTAAAATGAAGGCTGAGAATTTAAACCTAGGTCTGTTGGCCACCAGACACTAATGTCATCTCTCACAGAGAGCCACAGCCTCTGCTACTTCGTAAGTTGTCTTGATTTAGCCATCCACAATTCTCTTTACCAGAGCTTTTTTCCTCTGGCATTAATATTTGACTGTTATCAAACTTGAAATAAATGTACACATGGGCCCTAGACAGGAAAAGATGAAAAGCACAACATAACTATAGGACTGAAGCAAATATCTTCTACTGTCATACAGCACAGTAGCTTAGCTATTTCTGTGTTTGTAGAAATTCCCTAAGCTCTTTTTAAAGTCTGAGCATATCATTTACTAGGCTAATTTTGACTAAGTTGACAGGACCAATTTTAATTCCATTCAATATTGGATCTGTTCCAAAGGCTGCATTTGATTTTCTGGACTGAAGGAAGGTATTGCAAAATGCAAGATAAGGCAAAAATTAAATTTTCATTCAGAATCTATTTTGGAGTTTACATTCTAACACTGTGAAGCAGTGAGTCAGAGGCTCTCCTACCTGAATTCTGTCTGGCTCTGTCCCCTCCCGGGACATAGTTAAAACCCAGAATAAGGACAGCTACTGTATACTGTGGTCTTCCCCTGAGACACAGGAATGGGATAAGCAGGCTACCCTATTAGGACACAGCTGAAAATGACAGCTTTATCTTTCAAGACTGTAGATCCAGGTCTACTGACAAGTTCAAATGCCTCCAAGAGATGAATGAGTTATAACTCCTAGCCTATTGGTTGAATTATAAATAGAAACCATTCGTCCTTTCTTTCCTTTAACCCCACTAGGTACTGGGAGTACAAAGATACACTATATATTATCTCTGCCCTCCAGAGACTCACAGTCTGGAGGAAGAGAATTAGAATAAATGTAAAATGTAATACAAATGGGTAAAAATAAATGTGGTACATACATACAATGAAATATTTATTTAGCCTTAATAAAATGAAATTTTGATACATACTATGACATGGATGAACCTTGAAAACATGCTAAATGAAATAAGCCAGCACAAAATAACAAATATTGTATGATTCCACTTATATGAGGTAATTAGAATAGTCAAATTTATAGAAACAGAAAGTAAAAGGGGGAGGGTAGAAATGGGAGTTGCTGTTTAATGGGTATGGAGTTTCAGTTCGGGATGATGAGATGCTCCTGGAAATGAGTAGTAGTGATGTTTACATAACATCGTAAATGTACTTAATGCCACTGAATCGTACACTTAAAATGATAAAACTGATAAATTTTATATTATGTATATTTTTCTGCAATAAAATAAAACTTTCTGAAATTTTCCTCAAGGTAAGCAGGAGGCTTGTAAGAAAAATTGAAGGTTGACTTTCCTGCCCAAAAAAGTAGTAAGTGCTATAAGAGATACAATCTATAACCAAAACAAACAAACAAACAAAACAAAACAAAACAAAACGAAACCCAAATATATAAAACCAAGGTAGCTACTTAATTCACTAAAAGCCAGTACAATTTTAATTTACAATATTCAAAATATAGGAAAGAATAACTTTCTTTTATTGGGGAAATTAGATAGAATATGACTCAGCTACAAGCTGTTACAGGATAGAAATAGAATCTCAATCATTTTATGTGTAGTGAGAGCAAGGAGCTTCCTTGAGATGTTACAAGAGTCTCAAGGATTTAGTCATGTCTACCAAAGAAATTTGTCGGAGGTCATAGCTCAGCCATTTTTCCCTAAGACATGTACTCCCTTCATGCCCAATGTGGCCACTCGTGTTTAATTCCTGTTAATCTACATAGAAACCTCTCTCCCCAACTCTTGCCATCACTGATCAGGCCTTTTGAAGAAAAAAATAATACATATTATTGGGATATCAGTGATCTATATATTTCTAAATTGTTCCCTCTTAGAGTTTATTGGCAAACAACATGTAGAACAATAAATATGAAAGTGTAGCTTTCCTTGTAAAAACTAAATATGAAATATAAGAAGAAAAACTAAATTGTTACTTAATGCCAGTTTGACTTAGATTTTCAAAATGTAGAGAGCTGTAAGAATTGACTGTACAAGAGTATCCCCTTTCCCTGTACTCCTTATCACATCACATGCAAAATATGGCTTTATGCTGCGTGTCATCAGCACACAGGACTCAGTTGTCAACATCTGTGAAAATGATATTTGTAAATGGTAAAGCAGAATCAGAATTTATTCCTTTAAAAATATTTTTGAGCATGTTACTAAGAATAAGAAGTATAACTAAACAAAAATGCTACTTTAAATACCGCACAAATAAATACAAATTCTACTCTACACTGAATTATGGCAAAGCCAGGTCAATACCCCTAGCACATTCGATAGACAAGACTAGCTTTGGCCTCAGTGATTTAAAAACAAAGAAAAGATTATTAGAGTTAAAAGCAGGGCCTCATGGCAAATGCCGTCTGCATTTTCAGGAATCAGCAATATTATGCATCCTCTCCTTCGGTTTTCATTTTCTCAACTTGCCTAAAATCAATTTCTTATTTGTAACATGTTAAAAAATATTGTCCTGTTAGGGTTGATTTTATTAATATCAGAGGGAAAAACATAAATTGATTAATAAAACTGATTATAAAATGCTTTGCAAAGTATCATAGATTTTTCCAAGTAATTAATTCAAAACATTGTACTGAAATGCTAAATGGCATGGAAGAAGCAACATTTTACTAATCAATAAATATATGCCTCAATCTGAGTTTCAGTGAGAGTATTTTGTTTCCCACATAAGATATGTATGTTCAGGTCCCTAGAATGACATCAATCTTAAAATGATTTGATCATTTTTCAGAAGTAGGCATCACACTCTGATCTTAATTCTGAAAGTATACTTGCATATACTCTAAAAAGGAGATTTCAATCCCAACAGTAAGTCATAATAATATTTTGCTGCTGATAATTCTCATATTATCAGTATTAATCAATCAAAATTATTTGTCACAGGCAAGTATTTGTTGCAGAAATGATCTCTGACTTAAGTAACAACAAGATTACTGAAAGAATATTGAATAACTCAAAAAACTACTGGAAGGCATTGTCCAGTAGAATTTTCTGCAATGATGGGACATGTTCTATAATGGCACTGTTGAATACACACCTAGCTATTGAGCACTTGAATATGAGTAGTGCACATTAAATGAAAATTATTTGTATTTAATTTAAATTAATTTAAATAGTCATGTGGCTTGTGTCTATCCTATTGGACAGGGAAGCTGCAAAATCAGGAACCAAGGTGGGTAGGCAGTTGCCACCACAGCTAAATCCTTCCCTAAACATCAGTGCAGGGAGGACTCACTTCCTCCACAACATGGTACAGCACAGGATATGGAATGCAGCCACAGCAATCTCTAGAAATTGACATCTCTTCCTGTAGGACAAGCCATCGCATTGGAACCGCTGTGATCCCAGTATCTTTGTACAGAATGGAGGCATCAGGTTGGTGATACTGGGGTTAAGAGCCCACTTCTTTGTTCCCAGAGAAGAAAGAAAGCTCGTATCTGGCATTTTAAGTTTCTATTATGGAAGAAAGTTCGGCAATCCACCAAGATTGTGTATGCATTTCTTCATTGGCAACATTTACTGAGTGCTTATCAAGTCTCAAATTGTTCTAAAAGCTTTACAAGAATGATGGCCACCCAAAATATTAGTTCTAATCCCTGGAACCTGTAAATGTTACCTTATAAGGAAAAAGGATCTTTACAGATGTGATTAAATTAAGGATTTGGGCATGGGAAGATTATCATGAATTATTCTAAATCCAATCATATGTATCTTTATAAGATGGAGGCAGAGAGAAACAACACACAGAAGAAGAGAGGACAGAATTGGAGCGATGCCACCGGAAGCTGGAAGAAGCAGAAAGGATTCCCTCTGAGAGCCTCCAGAGAAGGAAGCATGTCTCTGTTGATACTGTGATTTCAGACTTCAGGATCTGAATTATAAGGTAAAGGTCAGTCATGTTGGAGCAAGGACAAGACAAGACTGACTCCACTAGTGATGCATAGGTTTTGTGTCACGTGATCTCATCCCTTGCCCCAGCCATATCACCTCTCAGAGGTAGGCACCAGAACTAAGGAACACCAATCCAGAGGTTGGGCAGGGGCCAAGGACACAGTCTGAAGTAAAATGATGAGCTGAGACCCTCAAATTCTCCTTCTTGACACTTAGTTATGAAACATGGAGAATTCGGCCCAGTTTGGAGGGAGCTAAAGCCACAAGGGAATAACAGAGGGGGCAGGGCAGCCATGATGACTGCCATTCAAGCTGGAGTTAAGAAAAAGCAGAAATGATAACTAAGCAGAGACAGCCATGTGGCAGAAAGGAGGATGAAGTTGACAGATGGTAGATTGGGAATGCCTGGATAAAGAGAGCAATATGGTCATGAAAGTCATAAGACAGCTGGTCCTGGAGTTTCAAATGTGTCCTTATAATAAACATACTTTTTCATGAGGTAACTCAAGGGAGTCTCTGTTTCTTGGAACCCAAATTTCCAACTAAAGCAATAGATCCTAACACCAGAAATGGCCTAATCAAGATCTCCTCCCACCACCCTGTTCTCATGTGTAGGATATGTCTGGGGTGGGAATGGAAAGAACTTCCAGCTAAAGATTGAGTGGTCCTAACTTCAAG
>CM053508.1:34705130-34796743 GCA_028627145.1 Eidolon dupreanum | reverse complement strand
CCAGCCTGCACTTTAATCTTCTCCCCAATGCAATTATCTTGCTAGGCATTGAGAAATCTATTACCCCAATTTATGGCAGCTCTGCAGTCAATAAAAGCACAAGTTGTTCCCACTTTGATTGGAAAAGGTAAATTGCAATCACTAAAGAAGGAAGCTCCACTTTGGAAGAGTTTGTCAACCAGAGTGATTTTCCTTAGAGAAGGAAGAGCTGGTTGCAGAAGATAGCTTGAGCAAGGAACCCTGTTTCTAAGGTATTGTGGTTCCTCCCACAAGTGAGGCTGTGTGTTTTCACTTGCGCAGACTGTGAGGAACATCTAACCAAATATAAATTTAGAGAGATTAATGAATGACTCATATGTTGTATGTCACGTTCATTTTAGCCATAATGAAACAGATTGCAAACACTGAGTAAAGTGATCAACACAATATTGCCATGCCCAGAAAAGCCAGAATTAATATTATAGTTCCCTCCTCAATTTTAAATTCGAGCATTAAATCAGAGTATATGCGAAAATATTAAGCACACATTAGCCTCTTCCAGAGCATATGGCTTGGGGGAAGTGGGAAGAGTAACTAGGGGAGTGTTAAGTGCCTGCAGTCATCAGGAAGACACATTTTAGAGTAAGCAATGCAGGCTGCATAAAACAGTAGAAAGAGCACTGAACTAAGTATGAAGACCTACACTTAAGTACTATTTGTCTATCATAAATGACTATGCTACTTGAGGCAAGCCACTTAGGTTTTCTAGGTCTCAATTTTGACATCAGTGAAGTGGGAACAATGAAAAACTGCACACTCCATGAAATAGAGTTGTTAGAAAATGCTATAAAACCATGTGTACAGTTTTCAGAAGTCTGTATATTAGCTGCATATGACATTTAAGTGTTCGGGGGAAGTTATCTAATGTAAATTTAGATTTTTTTAATGTAAATGTTCATAAAGGGATAATTGACTCTGAGGCACTTATGCAGGCAGAGTACACAGTGGAAAGAGCCAAATTCAGAGTAGAGACACTCAAATTACTCTCCCAGCCCTGCCACTAACTAACAATGAAGTTTGAGCATGTCGCAACCATTGGGAATATGGATTTATTCATCTGTAAAACAAAGAAACAGGACCTGATGGTTTCTGAGGCCCTTTCAAGTTGTAAGGTTTTATGGAGGATTTTTTTCCAGCTGCTGTTCTGAGTTGCCAATACTTCCAATCTCTTCCCATGTTTAAGATCTTGTCCATTCCAACCTCATGGGAAATGGCAGTGCCAGATAGGATCACTGAAAAGAAAAGAATAAATATCTTTTCTTATTCTTTCCTAAGTCCCCATTATAACTCATAGGAACTGGAAATGGGGACAATTGAAAGCAGTATTCCCAAATTCTTAATAGGAAGAGTCTTTAGAAGAAAAGTTGACTTTGCCAAGTATCACAAACTACTGAAAGTGATCATATTTGAGCTCAGTGTTTATATGAATCTGTGTTCAATAAAAGCATATCGATTGGGTAGTAGTCTTCCATGACTGAGAAAAGAGGTTGAAGCAATCAGGGAATGAAAGTGCCCCAGCCTTCAATAATGTATTGTTAACTGGTGTAATCTTCTGAGAAAGTGCGAGACCTCAAATTAACAGCACTGAATTGAGCCTAATAACTACATTGCACAACATCATATCTACTCCCCCAATCAATACTTAATTTTCTCACATAGCCCTCAGCCTCCTACAAGCTTTACTGTGTTTTGCAAGAAACAACATTGACCTTGAAGAGTGCCAGTCACCTTCAACCTCAATATCCCCAAACAGCCAAATGTATCTTGAAATAGCCCCAAAACTAATAGAGGCCAAAATCCGTACCCATGGAGGGGGGGGGTGGAAATTCTACAACATGCATTTCATATTATATCTGATTTATCAGTTCTTCACCATATGGTAAGCCTAGAGTGATTAAGATTTGGAAATCAATCTATGCTTTTAGAAGCAAACTTCAGAGACTTTGCTTGAGGTCACACAAGTCAAATCAGCAAATTCATCCTCTGAGGCTGCATTTTGCTGCCTAAATTTCATATTCCACAATCCTGGAGTTTTAGTTACTGAAGTTCAGCAAGTCTAAAGGGAAAGTGACTTTTTTTATTTTAATTAACAGAGGTTACTCTGTAGTGTAATGATGGGATTAACTTTGAATCTTTGGAGACTACTTTAATATTTTGTTCCAGCAGCTCAATATTGTATATTACATAGCGAAGCTATTTTTTAAAGTAAAAGGAGAATTTCCCAAAATAAATCATCTTTTCTCTATTCACATATTTAATTAATAAATGAAGTGCTGAGCTGACATTTCTTCAGAAGGCAAATAATCTTAAAGAGGCAGTTCAAGACTCAGCACATCCTCCAAAATGTTCTTCGATTTACCCTAAACTAAAATGTTGCCATTCCTAGCTTCTAGTTAAACACTACTTTAACCTTTCTATTTGAATTAGGTTTCTGTTGTTAACATAACAAATTAACAAAAACTTGTCCGTATATAGCAGGAAAATGGATGCATCTTTATCTCATCATTTCCAGAATAATTCTTGAGATTTACTAGGTTTACATTGGGTTAGTTTTCATGATCTCCCTTGAATCAGGCTCTGAGACCAGGGTCAATGAAATAAGCTCATTGGCTTAACTGAGGTCCATGTTCCATCCCTGAAACCAGACACAAAGAGACACTCTTTTATCAAAATGAGTATGAATAGATGTCAGGAAGCAAAAACATTGTTCGATTGTTCACGATATTGTTATATTTAAAACTTTTCATCAGCTTCACTGTAAATGGATGAGTATATTTTAACTGTTACCCCATTATTGGACATTTTAAGTTATTTCTAGTATCTTACTATTAAAAAAACAAAAACAAAAACAAAAACAGCCATCCAAACAAGAATTTTGCCCTGGAATATTCATTTTATTTGAGATCATTTTCCTAAAACATATTTGCAGAAGCAGAACTACTGACTCAAATAGAATGAGCATTTTTAAGGCTCTTAATACATATTGCCAACGTTCATTCCAGCAAGCATATATAACACCATGCTTTTGCTAACATTTTGAAAGAATTTTTACTTCAATGCCCTCCCTCCAACATGAAGCATATTCATCTTCCTCCATCTTTGCCAATTGGATAGTTTCAACGAAGATGCAGAGAGAGCTTGACCAAATCAGCACATCTGATCATTAACTTTCCTGAATATAAGATTTCAATGACTTCCCATGGCCTTGAGGAACAAAGTCACACTCCCTAGAATGGCACACAAGACCTTTGATGATATGGTACTAATAGTCTCTCTTCTTTTCTCTTCTGTTGGTTCCCAACCCACCCCTGGCAAACAACTAGTTGTAGTTCCTCAGACAATGCATCTTAGTTCATACTTCTATCTTTGCATATTTTCTTCTCTTCTCTGCTTATCATTCTATTTCCAGTTGAAGAATTGATTATAGCTTCAATCACAGTATTGCATCAATCCTTTAATGACCCTTTCCCATACAAAATATGGGGTTTTTCCCTTTTTTTAAGGTAAGAATAGTCTATTGTACTTTGTATATGTAGGCCCTAGCACAATGCCTGGAACCAAAAAAAAAAAGGACAAAGTGAACAGTCATTGAATGACTAACAGAGAGTAATGAAAAGAGAATGGGTATTGACAGAAGAGAGTGGCAAGAAAATTGATATTGTAAGGAACAAATCTGAATTTGCCCTCTATGACCTTGAAAACAGCGTTTAGCCTCTGTGAGCTTCATTTCATTATGTGACATGAGGTTAATGCTTACCATAGTATCTTCTTTACAGCACTATTTTAAAGATCATATTGAGTATAACAAAGTGATATACAACTATCAGATGGTATAATAATAATAAAATTAAAATATTCTTTAGGATTTTATGAAGCATTGGCTCTGCAACCCTTCATTAGAAGCCTGTCCCAATGTCTTATCACCTTCATAAACCTAAATGATATGAATGGGGGGGGGTGGGAAGCACAGATGGAAAAATAAAAGGTATTCAGATGTAAACTAATTAATATATTTATGAGATTCATCCAAAATCTGCTTATCAGTTCCTCATATTTACTATAGACAGACAATGTTCTAGGGTTTCTAAGATGGACTCCAATTCCCCAGTATAGAAAGCAAATGCAGAATTGCAACAGACAGTGCTGTCAGAAGCCATTAGTCCAACATGCTGTTAGGGTTGCAATGGCCAAGAGAATGTTTAATACTATCAGGATCAGAATTGCACAGAAAACAGAACTCATAATAATCATCAATACAGCCAGTACATTACTGGTGTCTCTCAAAAGAGAAAACTGGAAAAAAAGCAGAAAACACCAAGTAAGTGATAATAAAAACAGAACGTCTAAGGCCAAAAAAAAATTCATTTAGGAGGATAAATTGGCTGAAAGTTTCTAACACACGCCCCTACTTATCTATAGGCTTGGGTCCAGTCACAATTGAGGCAACAGAGCATGATGTGGAAGAATGAATTTGCAGATTATGCATATGGTTGCTGACTGATGGCTTTTTGGCCCTTCAGCTGGCACGCACTGGCCCTGGCACTGAAGAGAGGCTGTATTCACAGATTCTGGGAAAGAGAGGCTGGTTGCAACAGCTGCTGTCACTTTCCATAAGCTGCTCAAGAAGAGCTGCCTAGACGGGGCTGCCTGGTTCTTACCACAAGGAGGGCCTGGAGCTTGTGGACATTACAGACAAGTGAGGAGGATTAATTAGACTATGTCTCCAAAGCACTTTGGGCTCCTTGGAGGGAGGCTTTTAATTATAGTATTGGCCAGGAGCAAATGGGAAAATAGACAGAGAAATAATATCTATTTTGTCAGGGGTAGGAAAAAATCATCTCTACTTGGATCATTTCCTTGCCTCGGTAATGCACCTGTGTTGTCCCACTTCCTTATTCTAGAACCTAGCTATTGCTTGAATAAGACGGTAATCTCATTCCCCTATTTGCTTATGAAGTGTGCTATGGCTGTTTTTTTAACTGATACTATTTCTCAGAGATGCTATTATTTAATTCAATTCATTTTGAAAATTGTCTTTTAAGAGAAAGCTGCCTCCTTCTCTGCTTATTTTGAACTGAATATGAAATGGATACCAAGAGCATATTTACCCTAATTGGTAGGATTTGGTTAGAGATGTAATTTGTTTGTCTGTAAATTTATTCAATATTGAGAGGTAAATACCAGCTACTAACCACCTGGAAAAGATACACAACAGAGTTCGAATTGCTAGGAAATTTAGTTGTACTTCAAAATTCAGATGAGAAAGCTGGGCAGGACTTTCTGATTGTGACCCCTTAAGCAGGTCAAGTTCTGTCTGCACAAAAAGATGATCTAAGGAGTTCATATTTATGAATTACCCACAAAAGATTGAAATGATCAGTATTTGGGCTCATGTAGCAGTTTACTGCACTTAAGCATTTACATATGGGAAGTGAGAGGTTTGACACTGTTTCCATTATAATTTTAGAATTAATCATTTAGGATTAATCAGTTCATTAATGATATGAAGGAATTAGATTCAGTGAATTAGGAATAGATGAAAGATTCTATATCAACAGACTTGTGGCCTAATTTTAGTAAGATGATGAGCCTAAGATTGTTGGAAAGCAACATAGAGTTTCCCTAGGTTAATGTACTAAAAGACTGAGGTTGAAATGACAGAGGCTTACCAGTAAGTGCTTGGCATAGACACACCCCTCATTCCTCGCAATCTGTTAAGTAAGGAAAATGAATGTGGGCTTCTCCTTCCCTGCCCTCTTCCAGGGTAAGTGGGGAGCTGAAAGTGGAAAAATAAAAGTCAAGTTTGGAAGAAGAGAGAAGCCCAGGGTACAGCCACCTCCTTTAGCTTGCCAGTTCAAAAGCATTTCAGCTATGAGTCTGAACACTTAAGTGAAAGATGAACTTCCTGGTAATTATATTTCAGCTAGCTGCCTCTAGGCACCAAATCTTTCTTGTGGTGCCCAGAGGTCCTGCCTACATGTTAGTAGCCGCATAACAAACAACAGATGACTACTTGGGGCTCACATCCCACCAGCATCCTCAAAGTTTGGTAAGGGCATCCTACCAATATGGTCTTCCAATGTAAGTTCTGCTTAATGGGCTATTTCCCCAGCACTATGCAATGTGACATAAAAATGTTCTTATGCTTAATAGAGAAGAAGCAACAACTCGAGCTAGGGAATTTAAACCATTTGACCAATCAAAACAGAGAACTAATTTGCATTTCCCTTATAACTGGTAACGCTGAGCATCTTTTTATATATCTATATGTCTTTCCTGGAAAAATGTTTATTCAGGTCCTTTGCCCATTCTTTAATTGGATTGTTTGGATTTGTTGTTGTTGAGTTGCATGATTTCTTTATATATTTTAGATATTAGCTCCTTATGGAGGTATAGATTATGAATATCTTCTCCCATTCAATTAGTTGCCTTTTTATTTTGTTGATGTTTTCTCTTGCTGTGCAGAAGCTTTTTAGTTTGATGTCATTTCATTCACTTATTTTTTTCTTTTACTTCCCTTGCCTTTGGGGACAAGTTTACAAAAATCTCTCTGAGACCTAGGTCCATTAAGTTTGTCTATGTTCTCTTCTCTTTATTTTACTGTTTCAGGTCTTATATACCAAAGAGGAAGTGGGTAAGGAAAGGATGAAGATGGCAAAGGGAGTCAAATATATGGTGACAGAAGACTAGACTTTGGGTGATGAACACGCAGTAGAATATATAGATATAGTAGCATAATGTTGTACACCTGAAATTTATATAATGTTATTAACCGATGTTACCCCAATAAATTTAATTTTTAAAAAAAGGGAAAAGAGAACTGAAATCTCCATAGGTCAAGGATTTGGTTGCTTTTGCCTTAATTGTTTCAGTAGCAATCCTCCTCTAGAGCTTCCCAGAGCCATTGTCAGGCCTTCAACTGGTTCCCTGGGTCAAGGGTATATGAGACTGAACTGGATGATTACCAACTGTGGATCATCTTTTTCATTTGCATTATGATTTCTTCTTTGATCCACTGGGATATTTAGACATGTCATTTAATTTCTGAATGTGTGGGGATTTTTTTTTTTCAATTTAATCTTCTTACTATTGATTTCTAACTTAATTGCATTGTGGAAAGAGAATGTGATCTGAATATTACCAGTTTTTTTAAAATAGTTGATACTTGCCTAAGGCATACTGTACCATCAATTTTTGTAAATGTCTCATGTGTACTTGCAAAGAATGCACATTGGAGCAGAATTTTACACATGTTCAATAAATCAAGCATGATAATTTTTATGCAAATCTTTTTTACCATTTTTAAATCTGCTTAGTATATCAATAATTGAGAGAGTTGTATTGAAATCTCCTACTATGGTGGTATATTTGTCAATTAGTTCTTCAATTTAGTTCTATCTATTTTTATTTTATATATTTTAAAGATATTATATTACTTACATACACATTTAAAATATTAAATCCTCCTGGTGAATTGAGTCTTTCTCATTAAGAAGCTACCCTCTCATTCCCTAATAAAGCTTTTTGTCTTAGAGTGTACTTTTGTTTTATAATAATCTGGCTGTCCCTGAATTCTTTGTAATTGTACTTGACAGTTATATATTTTTCCACCCTCTTTCAATCTTTCTGTCCTTATAAGTATGTTCCATGAAAACATCATAGTGCTAGATTTGTTTTTTTCACACACACACCCAACCCAGCTAACTCCCTTTCTGATAACTGTTTTAAACTATAAGTCTAATTTGTTTACTGTTTGGGGGATTAATGATATACTTGAACTTGCTTCTATCATCTTACTTTTAAATATATATTTGTCTCTCCTTTTCCTTTATTCTTTTTTAACCTCTAATGCTTCTTTTTTTTTTCCTTGGTCTTCTTTTTGAATTGACTGAGGATATCAGTTTGTCTTCATACTATTTTTCACTTATTCTCTTTACTGGCTGAGAAATTAAAGCACCCTCAACCTGTACTTTTAGTGATTCTTTTGAAGTTGTACTATGCATATTTTTAACTTAACAAAGTCAAATAATAGACTATATCTTAACCTCTTACCCATAATACAAGGATTTCAGAGCAACTTTACATAACCACTATCTTTTTCCCTAACACGATTGACAAACTTACAGTTAGTTGACAAGTGCTTTTATTCTGGGTCTTTTTAAGGATTAAAATTAATTATTATTCTTTTATCCAGAAACTCTTTTTTAAAAAAATATTTACCTTTTTATTGGCTTGCCATTCCTTTTTGCCTCTCAGATCTTTCTTCTGTGATAATTTTTCTTCTTCCCAAAATACTCTCTTCTGAGGGTGGTTTAATGATAATTTGGTGCTGGTAAATCCCATTCATTCATTATCTAAAAATGTCTTTATTTCTCTCTCATTTTTAAGAGATAATTTTCATTTTTAGAAGTTCTATCTTGTTCTTTTCTGAATCTTCTTGATCATTCCTGATGTCTCCTCTTAGTTGCTCACCTCTGTGACTCCACCTTCCACAAGTGGTAACGGTTAACTTTTCCATGACAGATTCCCTACAGGCTGGCCTCCTAGAAAAGGACTTGGCTGCCTGCAAAACTCCATGGAAACCATCCACATCTCAGTGCTTAAAACAATCAATCCTAAGCAGCCTCAGAGACTGGCCTGCAGCCCTCTGACCATGCCGGGGAATAGGCTGTACTTCCTCATCCAAGAACACTGAGTTGACAGATCAGCCCTGGAGCCAAAGTTCTGCCACATCATATTGCTACTGTATCCTTCCCCAATCACACAAGTTAAAGGCCCTCAGCCCAAGGCCACGGTCCTCCTCATGACGTCTGGCTATGTGCTACCCTAAATCTGTGCATTTTACCCAGTAAACACTGCTCCAATAAGTTAATGCCAAGTGTCTAGGCCAGCTGTCCTCCAGCTACTGGCCCTCAGGTTAGTACCGAAACAGATGCAGATGTTGCTGTTGACATTTGCTCCCAAGATAACTCTTTTCCTCCTGCTAGCTTACTACTCAAGATCACTCACAGTTTGCTCCTTCGGAGAAGGCAGGAAGGGAAAAATCTCTATCCTTTAAACTAAGCAGTTTATCAAAAAGTAGGTTTATTTTACAACCTAACAGTTTGTCAGTAAGAGGATACCCCACCCCGCCTAGTACCTTGACCCCATGCTTTCAGAACAGAAGTCTGATCTAGGGATTATCTTAAAATTCATTCTAATTGTGAGATCTAAAATAAATGGTGTCCCCATATGACACCCATATGATTTTAGATCTTTACTTAGTATGCCCACCTTCCCTCTCACATAATGTTGACTTTACAACAAAACCAAAGACAGAGGTTGGTTTCAGCATCCTCCCCTCCATCACTGACATCCCATGAAAAAGTTTCCCAAGAGCTTAGGAGAATGCTAGGAAAATGCTGGGACCTAAAATAATGTCAGAAGCAGTTGTTCTCAACCTGCCCGCAGGTTAAAATCACTTAGAGAGCTTTTAAATATCCCAGTGCCCAGGAAATACTCCAAATCAATTACATCAAAATCTGTGCATATGAGACCTGAGCATTAGTATTTGAATGCAAATATAAATAAGTCACTGTCTTGCTCCTAGATGAGCCCTGGATGACTAGAGGAAGAAACATATAAACAGACTATTAAAAAATGGGACATAAGCCACATTAGAGATCTAATAGGGATCATAAAAAGCCATTTTAAAATATGTTACTTTGGATTGTTTTGAGCTGAAGTTAGTTGAAAATAAACAGATGCAGAAAGAAGCCTTCTCAGAAATTCTTCATCTGCCTAAGAGCAGAAATTTCTGAGAAATGAGGACTGCCATAAATCCCCTCTTCAGGGGAGGCTCTGTCCATGAAGAAGATGAAAAGTTGACACCAATATAATGGCTAAGTGGAGGGCCAGGGGAGGGAGGGAGCAATAGGGGCAGATCATTTTATGAACATTCTAGATGTCTAACTAATGTACTGTATACTTGAAACTAATTTAAATAAATAAATTTATTTAAAAAAGGAAAGTTGACACCAAGATAAGTCTACACAAACAGATCTTACCAAAATAATACTTATCTTTTATTAGATTCCCCATAAGTTTACCTTCCCACAATTTACCACCCCTAAAAAGCAAAATCACCTTTCCTTTATGCAGTTCCTTCCCCATAATTCACCGCCCTTTGTTAAAATGGTATATAAACCTTCAAGCCTAACCACTTTTTTGGGTTTTCACTTCTTTCCTATGAAGCCCCAGGCATGTAAAAATATTAACATCAATAAAGGAACATAAACCTTTTTTCCTATTCCTCTGTTCTTTGTCAATTTAATTCACAAGTCCCCAATCACTGAACTTGAAAAAGTAGAGAAAATATTTGTTACTCCTTATAGAGCTGTGCATATGTATTAGGGACGGAGAAAGGGAGTGATTATCTCTATTAAAGGATGAAGGAAGAAAGGTCAGGGACAGATTTACAGAGGAGAGGGAATTCCTGGGCTGTGTCTTGAAAATAAAAGGAATTTGGCCAAGTGGGAAGAATTCCAGGCAGAGAGGATAACAGGTGCAAAGCACAGCAGCAAGGGAGAACATAAAGCCTTCAGGGAACATCAGGCATTTCAGTACGGCACGAGGATGTGGTATGTGTTGAAAAGCCTCTTAGAAAGATATGAAAGCAGTGATGAAAGAGCTTAGACTTTATTCAGAAAGCAATAGAGAAATATTGCTGGGTTATAAACAGTAGCTGGCTTGATTGCATTTGCATTTTAGGAAGATGTAAGGAAGTAATGTTCCTGGTACTGTTCATGTTGCTCTTTTCATAAGCTTAAACTAATATTTTTGAATGCAATTTTCATGTTGAGACCACAGAGCTAGGCTACACCCTTTTAGGTGAGGAGTGCAGTTGCCCCAAAGGGAATGGAGTCCCAATATCAGCTTTCTTGGGAAGACTGAGATTCTAGGGTGAGAATTTAGGAATTAGAGGTTTGTCTTGAGATCAAAGGGAAAGGAGATCCCTAGAGATGGATGCTTGGAGGAACTTCTTGAATTAAGGGAAAACATGGTCTCTCCCCTAGTTCAGGAGCACAGAAGCCAACAGAAACTATCACAGGCCTCATGAGGTTACTGAGCATCTCTAATAGCAAGTATGTGACTGCTCCTTATGTTGTCATTCCTATTTTTCTCATATAGAGAAAAGGCTCTTAAAGTCCTTATATGTCAGTCCTGGTCTCAACTATGAGATCAAAAATTATAGTGTCCATGTCCTGAAAAGGCAATAAAAAAAATAGAGCTCTGAAACCTAGGAGAGGTAGCAGTCAGAACTGATGGCATCTCTAAGGAGAGGCTAAATATCCAGGACAGAAGAGTGGGGAGCATGAGGTTTTGTAACCTTGCCCTCCCTACCAAGAACCTCCTTCACCATCCTTGAAGTGGAATGGCCTTTTTATCAAAGTACAAGGGACAAGCCTGGAAGCAAGAAACTCCATCAGGAAGATTCACGCCCAGTTAAGAAATGACAATGACCTAAGACAGAGGGCATGGAGAGGAAGGAAGAGAGACTTTTAGGAGGTGGTATCCAGGGTATAATGAAGTGGGCCAGAGGCCTGGAGCAGGGGAAAGGTAATGATCTTGCAAACTATGATAAAGGGAACATGCATGGGAAATAGCAGGAAAATCTCCTGAAGAGAGGGAAAGGAAATGACTGACATTAGCTGGGATGCAGCCTTTTCTGGTCCACAAAACAACCTTAAAAAATGTGAGGGGTGCAGACTTGGCAGAAAATATGAGACTACTCCTCTGGACAACGAAGATGAAAGTCATGCCCATCTTTATATCTGCCAGGGCTCAGCTTGCTGGGGACTATGTGTTTGATGAATGAAGAAAAAAAGAAATTTGATATTTATTAGCTAGTGAAAATATCAGTTCAACGACATGACTCTACTACATGGTAAGAGCCAGGATTCAAACCGAAATAAATCTTGTTCCAAATCCTGTGTTCTTTCCACCACAGCAACCAATACACTCCACAACTTTGTAGCAATTTGTTACAGCATCAATAGGAAACTAAGAAGTGAAGGAAATGAAGGGTATCATTGGTTAGCTATCCCATGTGCTCCCTGCTTCTTAGGAAGTCTACTTGGGTAAACTATAAGCTGTTTGAGAGCAGGGACTATGACTTGCATTTCTATATCCCCTACATTCTTTCCCTAAGAAGAGCTCTGGGCACATAGTGAGTTCTTTAAGTTTAATTAATTGACCTTTTGGGTGTGTGAGTAAAATAGGCTAAGATAAATAACCCCAGGGACAATATCAATAAAGCTCTAGAAGCGTTGCTTGGTTCTGCCAATCTCATGACCTAGGAAAATTCTGCCAATGGATCAGGCATCTAGGAAATACTTCTTGGGAAAGCACCTGTCCCCTCAGTACTGCTCCTCTGTCATCGCCACCATCTACTCACGGACACTGGGGTTCTGACATGCTAGTTCAGATAAGATGGCAAGTGAATTGATGATGAGTCAATTAACATTTATTGAATATCTTGTAAGTGAAACCCATTTAAGTATGTTCAAGAACTAGGACATGAAATTCCTGTCTTCAAAATATTCAAAACGGAATTAGTAAAACAGAGTATGCATGTTCTGAAGCACCTAAAGAAAATGTTTGTAAACTGAAGGAAAACGCGTCCAAGCAATGCCAGACTTAACATGTCCTATTGATACTGCCTCCTGCATATCTTTCAAGTCTTCCCACTTCTCTCCCTGCCCACTGTCACTTATGACCCTGATCAACACAATCTCCCACATAATGGGCCACATAATGGTCTCTCCACTTCTAAGCCGGTCACTCTCCAAGATACTTTTCATATGGCTTCATTCAGCTCCTGCTTCAGTTCCCTCAGTGGCTCCAGCTTCCTTTAGAGAAATTCCAAACTCCTTAACACGGCTAGAAGGGCCTGCCTTATCTGGCATGTCTGATTCTCTCTCTCAGCCACCATCTTTTACCTCCTCTCTCTCTCTCTCTCTCTCTCTCTCTCTCTCTCTCTCTCTCTCTCTCTGCAAGCCCCTTGGGGCCAGTGTGTGACTGAACAGGTTGTCACTGTTCAACTCCAGGAGACAAGGGGTAATCACAAAGGCTATGATGCAGAAGTCACCCTCATGGTTGTTCAATACATGACCTACACAACTATACACAGTGGCCCTACGGCACCAACCATGTAAACTTCTTTCATTTCTTTCATTTCATAAACACAGCATGCTCACTTGCCTCTAAGCTTGTGTCAAAGCTATGCTCCCTGAATGGGTGACTGTCTTTGGGAAGTCCTCTCTGCCACCAAGTCTGAATATCAGAGTTTGTAAAGATAGTGTGGAGGCCAAAATAGACCAGAATGCATAGCCCCTGCTCAGAGACCATCATCAAGGCCCCAGCACTCAGGGAACCAGAGCCACAGGAAGCTTACCTTGGGACGTGAGAATGTGAAGCCATGCTGGGATCCAAATAAGAAATATCTTTTTCACTCCTGAAATCAGAAGGAGGAACACCTTCTGGAATACCTTCTGGTGTTCTGGAGGAACACAAAATAAGGCAGAACAAGGCTTGAGATTATGGACTAAGGCAACTAAAGGAAGACTCTAAAATGTTCAGGAAAGAAATTGAGGGCTGAAAGACTCTTAATATCGTGTTGTTTTTATATCCCCACCACCTAGCACAAGGCCAGGCAGACAACTTGTTCACTAAAAGTTGAGAAAGAACATGAATGAACCTCTTCAATCAATGAGTTGCTAGGGATTCTTCCTCATAGACATGAGGTTTGGACTTGGCTTTAAGGTCAGGTTCAATTTGAGTAGCTGAGGATACAGGAGAAACAGAAGTAAACAAAGGGAGTAGTAGCACAGGTATATAGGAAGGAGGATATCCCTTGAACTAAGATGACGAGATCTATCATCAAAACCTCCAACCCACATGCCACAGGTTTTGTTGAGCTCGACCCGCACAGTGGGCAGTTTTTAATTTTTAATTAGTTGCCAAAGTTAAAAATTGGATGATTTTATGTAAAACTACAGGCAAGCTGTCAACATAGGCTCACTTTCCCACATAGCAAACTAAACCTGGAGAACAAAAGCTCCCTGTTGCAGGGACTTAACATTCAGTGCCCACCTGGCCCACCTGGACACTTGCCCGGCCCACCTGGCCCACATGGACACTAGCCTGGCCCCAGAGTTTTGAGTGGTCTGCTCCCATGTTGAGAAACCATGGAAGTGATAAAGGGTGGCCAGGCAACACAGGCTGAAAGCCCAGCCATAGAGTGTTTTAGTCACCCACTGAGTGGTCAGGAGCCATTGGTATTGACTCTTTCTCCCCATGACCTATAATAAAACGGAGTTGAAAATAACGAAACATGAGTGGTGAAAGTATAAGAGAGATCTCCACTCTATAAGTGGCTCAGAGGCCATAAAGACCTTCAGAAAAGGCAAGACTCAGTTTACTTGTAGGAGGCTGAGCTGGCCTAGCTCCTCTCTTTCTGTTCCAGGCTAGAAGAGCCCCAGAAGAGGTTTGTGTTCAGTAAAAGAACCAACCCAGCCTCCAGCATAGCCATGCTGTTAGGGGTTGAAATTTGTCCGCAAAAATTCATGTGTTGAAGTCCTAACCCACAGGACCTCAGAACATGACTTTATTTGGAGTTAAGGTCTTTACAGAGGTCATCAAGTTACAATGAAATCATTAGAACAGGCTCTAGTCCAACATGACCGATGTCTTTAAAAAGGGGAGAAATTTGGAGACAGGCACTCACACAGGGAGACTACCACGTGAACATGAAGATGGACACCAACAAGCCAAGAAGAGAAGCCTGAACAGATTCTCTCACAACTCTCAGAGACACCAACCTTTCTGACACTTTGATCTCAGACTTCTAGCCTCCAGAACCATAAGACAATAAATCTTTATGGCTTAAGCCCCCCTGGTTTGGGGTACTCTGTTACGGCAGCCCTAGCAGACTGCTACACGTGTGCACACACACACAAGCACATGCACACAGCGGCTCCCACGCTCACTCTCTGACAGCAGGGAGCTAAGGACTTCTGAGAATGGCTACAATTTAAGAACAAGTTTGTGAAGGAAATGTATACCATTAGCTCAGGACACTGCTTTCTTTCTCCCATTCAAACTCCTCTCCACGAATCAATCAGAGTGGTCAACCTGCCTCTGAACACTGACTCCAAAGTGACAGGCTGGTGGCACTCACTGGTAGAGTGGGCATGACTTGCATTGCACAGATACGTGTGTATTTGAAGTGTGCCATTGCTTTTAATTTTTTTTAAGTAAAGTTAATGGCTGACTCTGAGCCCCCTTCTATTTGGCCTAATGGTAAATTCACTCTAGTTGTGACTAGGCCTCTTTCTCTCCCTGGGGTCTTGGATAGAACAAAGCCTTTGGGGAGGTCACAGAGGGACCATTGCTCAATAAGAACAGTCTTAATGCTACTAAGCTGTAACACTTAAAACAGTTAAGATAAAAATTTCTTTTCCTGTGTGTTTTGCCCCAAGTAAAAAAGAAAAAAATAAGGTAGCGCCTCTGTTAGCCTGGGTTCCCATGTGACTGCAATCAGCAAAGCTCCCTGGAAATGTACCATTAGCTGGAAATATACTTCCGTTGTGTTAAACCACTGAAATTTAGGGGTTGTTTGTAATCTTATTGCATTTTATTGAACACAGGGTGGATTTAGCTTCCTAATCCTTTTTTAAAAGTCTACTCTTTAACCACAGTTATAACACTTACTGTTTAACTCATTTATTAGGTTACTACAAATGACATACTAAAGAATGAGAATAGCAGTTTTCGGTTTCATTTCCTTCTGATAGCAGTTTTGCTAGGCTTTTAAATCATTCCAATAAAAAGAGTGTGGATAAAACACTATTCTAATATCAAGGCTTAAACCTACCTTGCAATCTAATGTTCACAACACTCTTTTACCTGCAGCTGTCACGTGACTCACTAAACAACCTTGAGCTAGAAATCTTTCCTTATTATCCCAAGAGCTGAGAACATTGAAGTCCAGAGGCACCAGGAAGTGACAAACGTAGGACTAGAACCCAAATGCAAAGGGCCCAGAGCTCCCTCCGCTGTGCTTCACTAATAATAAATACTGCGGAGACTATATGTTCATCTGACTTATAAACACTACTGTCCTATAGTTAATATAATATCATCAGTGTAAAAACTAAAAGTGCTTTAAACCAAATTATAGCAATATATTGCAAAGCTTAGCATAGCATTACAAATAGCTTATTGAACCAAGGCGGTTTGTTTTCAGGGTAAGCAAGCAGATTTTCTGCATAATATAGCAGAGCAGCTGGTAATAGCAGCCGCTAAAATAAAGGATGAGGGGGGAGAGCCTCATTTATGGACAAGTAGTAGACCCTAATGAAATTGCATTTTGGCCCTATCATCATCCTCCTGAGAAAATGCCCCTTGAGGTTTTCCATTTGAATCCTGGGCATATTTATAAAGATCAAAGCAATGGCTTTTTAAAATTAATTACATGAATTTGTAGCTCAACAACATTGAGTGAAAGGCGGGTGTTGTACCCCATGCCTTGTTACAGCTGTACATCACCCACATCAAAAGCCCAGGATGCTAGTGAGAGCACTTTCTCTGTTACACCAACCCCCAAGCAGCCAGGACAGACGTGGAAAGAGTACAAAAGATGAGTCCCCAAAGTTGTTGTGACAGCTTAATTGTATTATACTGCTCAGATAATTCCCATTTATTTGGCTTTTTCCTCAGAGCAAATGCTGGCCCCCCAAGCACAACTATTACCAGGAGAATTAAGATTCAAAACTTTGATGGTTCCTCTCGCTCCCTGTAATACCAGCCCTGCTCAAAAGTCCTGGTAATTGTTTCACCGAGATCAGATTTTCTCCTAGCCTTCAGCATGCTGAGACCCAACAGCAGCTAACTAATTGCAATTAAAATCTGCCACGTGAGTGGAAGAGAATAACATAAATTAATCAGTACATTAGCAGAATTACATTTAAATGTTCAAATGTGCACTCAACATAGTGGGACATTTTAAATTATAAAGCAAAGTACTTCATTATGGATGCTGATATTTTAATGAGGAAATGTGATGTTTGGTTAAATAGGAGTACAATATAGAGACTTCCTTAAAATTAGCCTCAATGATGCATTTTAATTCAAAAACCAAGTTGTGGTCTGTGTAATTCCTGCATATGAATGTGGAAAAATCGCCTGGAGCTGTGGAAACAGTTGAACATCTCATTCTCTGAAGAATTAATAATTTCATCTGTACTAACTAGCACTTTATGTAAATTGTCAGATAAATCACAGTAATAAATACAGGTTTTAGAAGAACAGAACAGTATGCTTAGCCTTAATTTATTCAATCATCAATTCATGTACACCGAACCTAAGGGATAGGAAAGATTAAATGTACCATGCCAAAAAAACAAAAAGAAAGGAAAAGAGAAGAAAATGTCTTTGACAGCAGCACAGAGAAAGACTCTAAAATAAAAGTTCCATCCAATTTACAAAAATCTTGCATATAAAGATTTTTTCATGATGTATGTAAATATAAAAGGTGGGTTACAATTTTTTTTAATGCAGAACACTTCGGGTTACAATTTTATAAAGTTTGTTTTCAAGTACACATAGTCAACACTCAGTATCAACATATGCACTGGAGTTTTAAAAGTCCTCCTTATAAAATAATTATTTAATTGCACAAAACATAGAGCCTATGTAATACACATATATTTAAAGAACTGTGTGTCAGGTTTTCTTTATAATTTGTATATATCACTTGAAGCTTATGATGTTGGAGGCACAAATCCTAAGACAGATGATAGAAGCTGACCTAAACTTGGTTTGCTATTTCTGTAACTGGTTAGAGATGGAGCAAGCCCAAAAAAGGAGATTTTGTCTTCTTCTGGGCTATGTTCTGATTTTATTAGCAGTGAGATGAATTGCTGCTTGTTTCCATGATATATCAAAGCTAAGGCATGGCAAGTTTTAACAAGTAAGAATACGTACAGAATCTCCACATTTACTATACATATGAAATAGCAAGTATTTATTTATAGGTACTCAAGCAAATGCAATATAAAAATAAACATCATATGGTCATAGGGATGGGGAGCACGGCATAGGGAATGCAATTAGCATTAATATATTGACTAGGTGGAAGGTCAGGGGAGGGAGAGAGCAATTGAGGGGATCATTTTACTAACTAAATAGATGTTTAACCAATGTACTGTATACTTGAAACTAATTAAAATATTAAAAAAAAAGAAATAAACATCATAAATACGCATTAGCAAACACAGACAACATTAAAATGGAAATACAATTATCTTCCATAATGCCCATTTTTAGCTTTGGAATCACTGCCCATTCACCTATAATTCTCCCTTAAAATTGCCTTATTAAGCACTTCTTTGCTCTTTACCAAAAAACAGAAGGTCTTGGTCTGTTCCTTTTCAGAACTTTTCTCTTTCCAAAGCAATATTTTTTCCTCAACAAAAGCCTTCCCTGAGTGTAATCACCCCTGTAGTTAATATTCTTTAAAATGATGTCATCCTGCCACAGCTAATGGTCATCCATCTTTTCCCAGGTAAATTAGTACATGACTTGGCTGGCATCAGTATTTATAAAGATACCAGCTCACTTACAAGCATAATCACTGATAATGCTGGATTTTACCAGAGCCCAGTGAGCCCCATGAAAATGGTGAAGGTTAAAGAATCCCTTCACTCTTTGTGGCTTACTACGAAGCACCCCCCTCTCTCCTCATATGACTTTGATAAGACTCATGGATGCTCCCCCTTATTAGCCTATGACAAGGCTAGACAAAGACCTATTCCTGGCCTCATAAAAGATTAGCTGAACTGCTTGTGCACAATGATGAATCAGCACAAATGCTTTTAAACCAAACTTCGGTTTAAGCTTCTCTCCTTCCTCCAGATCCCTGAAATATGAAGCCCATCCTCAGACTGAGCAGAAGCAGACTGAGAACAGTCTGGCCTCAGGGTCAAATATACTCTGGTCTATTATCCCATTGCTTCCCCACACCCAGTCCTTCTAGCTTTGTTTACCCTTCTCTAGAAAAGAAAAATTCTTTTTGCCTAATTTTTAAGACAGTTACAGACCTTATGGTTACAGCATTCTCCCACACACATATACACATTCGAGCAATAATTCTTTGGAATAAAGTCTTTATTAAGTGCAAATTTTTTTTATTTGATATCATTAACAGCCTGTGGTGGCTAAGTGCTGAAGCTCTAAGCATTATCAGAATCTATGCAAAGACATCTCATTATATCCCATGTGAATCATGGAATGAACTGAGACCTTATGACAAACAACAAGAACTATGGAAGTTAAAAATTTATCCTTTTGTTGTCCTGCAAACACAGTAACCAATTAATTGCACCTAAGTTAGTCTCAGTCTCAACTCACAACAGCCTGTATCTAGTCTGAACAAAGAATTCAGGAATAATGAATATGACTGTTCCTCCCCAGCTCCTGACTGTCCCTCCAACCTTGAACGGTTGGAAGGAAAGTTGACGCAACGAGGCTTTGTATATCAATATGACAAAGCTCCAAAGCAGGTGTAGGAACAATGATGGTTACAAAAGCTATCATTTCCTTATGGTCTTAGTTTGCCATTGAAGTGCTAGTTATTAAACCTGCATTCGTGCCTGCATTCATGAATACGTCTATAAATTATATATCTTTATATTTCACAAATATACATAAAATATTCTTCAGAAACAAAATAACTGTATTAGTCACATAATTTTCTCAGTCTATTAATAAGAAAGGAATATTCCATCTCCTTCAGAAATAACCAAAAGTGAAACCAAGAGAGAATGAAAACCAAAGCTAGGAACATTTTTCATATAGTAACCTAAAAGTTGGCTGCATCTACTGGTTTGGACTTAATAATGTTATAACATTTTCCCTTGAGAATACTTTTATTATGAGCTCCATTTCTCATCAAGAGCAAGAAATGATATTGAACAAATACAAAATAAATTACAGCAAAATTGAAAACAGATAAGTCCTAGTGTAGTTTATCTTTCCTCATCTTTCCAGTGGAAATGTTCTACCACATACCCCATTTTAATAATTCAAATCAAAGCCCTGTGTGGTAAAATAAAGAAACAAAGGGGGAAAAAACCACTGGATTCCATTTTCAAGACCCATGAGAATGGCAAAAGAGATACAACTGAAATTTCATAGCATAGTGATAAATTGATTACCAAGAGTAAAAACTAGGCAAATCATAAATGAGAATCATACATATAAACAAAGAGCCTTTTGTTGTGTGGTGCTGAGAAAAGTGGAAAAGATTCTGCTTTAATAGGTATTCAAAAAGAAATTGGCAAGAGCAAGCCTTTGAGTTAAGAATGCTGTGGAAGTAAAACTAAAGAGCCACTGCCAATTGCTTTTTATCAGCAAAAATTTAAAATATATAACTATTACAAATGTTCACAAATGAAACATTTTAATGTCCATCAAAGCATAAGATTTTGATATTTTTTAAAACCTAAAGAAATAGAAACAGAAGAATTAGATAATATAATTCAAAATTCTTATAAATGGAGGCAAAAAATAAGACCCCGATTGAGTTGAGTCTCATAAAAGGTCACAGAACCAGATGGACATAGCAGGGTGACCTCCCACTTCAAGTTCAATGCTATTCGCTATTCTTAATAAGCTTGAAGAGGAGATTTGGAAAGGTAACATAAACAAGATGGAAGAATAGGAGATTTCAGCCCTCAGACCTCCACAGAAGCATCAATTTTGACAGCCATCCATGGATATACCTCTGTGGGAAACTGGGAGTCCAGTGGAGAGTTCCCAGAACCCCATTCAAGTAAAAAGAAAAAAAAATATGAGAACCACCAACTCAAAAAGAGAGACTCAATTCCCCATGTCACTAGGTACAGGTAAAACTATGCCTAGGTTGCTAATATGAATTATTTCACCATCATAGACCTATCAGAGCAATCACACATCAAAATGTAAAGATTGGGTTATTAACTATTAACGAATTAATTTTTAAGATTTTTTTCCTCTCAATTTAAAATATCCTTGTATTTAAAATATTCTTTACTGGTTGGATTGGAAAATCCTGAAGAATTGTCAGTGTCCTTGATGGCACGGATGCTTTTACCCTCAGGATAATCAATCATTACAAAGGAATTATATGTTATGTTCCAACAGGGAATTCCACTCCCCTCCATTCTTTTATTGTTGGTTACTGCAAACTCCCACATGGCATAAAGAACCATCAGAACACTGTACTGAATTTCATACATGTACTACACCATTCCCTAAAAATGACCCCAGCCCTTCATGTTGAATTTCTGCCTAAGAAAAAGCAATGCTGCCAAACTACAAAATGTACCTTGTCCCAACCCACATCACCCACCCATTTTTAGTAATTTTCCAGTTACTCTCCTGCAGCTTTCCATATCCCCATGTCCTTCCTATTTCCTTTTTTGTTCCCCACCTTTTTGCTTCCCCATAAACCCCTTTCATTCCTTCCCTATTCCCTTTAAAAAACCCAGCCACCTTTGTCTTAGTTGGAGTTGAGCTCAGTTGATACTGGAGTCTCTCCCCTACTGCAGTCATCTGAATAAAAGCTGTCTTGCACATCATCATCAAGGGTCCAATGCTGGTTTTTTTGACATTACTGTAATAAATTAACAGGAATCATTCAGTCTTTTCACCAAAAGTTGGCTCCTCCTTTTTCCTTATCCCCTTGCTACAAGCTACAAATGGGGAATTGAATCTTCTGAAAGAAATAGCGGAAGAATAATAGCTTCACAGAGCACTATTCCAGATATTTATAATGCCACTGCAAGGTAACATCACCACCTGTCAGACTGTCCTGGGGACAAAGATAGGATTCCAGGACTCCTATAGCCCAGAGCAGGTGACTTTGTGACAACCAACTGCTGACCCAAGCTCCAACAGAACAAGAATCAACTGTGTAGGACTAAATGGAACTGAAAAGGGTAATTTAATTGTAGTTAATGTTTTTTTCTTATAGCCATGGGGTGGGAAGGTACCTTTTATTTTATCTTGAGCTATCTTTTCTCTCTTGAATTTAGTGGATTAATCTTGTGCAAACTGCAAGAAAACACTATTGAATGGTATGTCTCTGCAAATATCTCTTCAGAATTCAGGGGAAATACCTTATGAGAAATCTCAATATTTTACAAGTTAGTGAACTGATAAGGGAACTTAAGGATGATGAGCCTATAGAAAACACTGTACTATATATTAACTGGCTTTGCCTACAAAACTAATTGGAACAATCAAAGTACCTTCACTGAGTCCCTTTACTTCTCATGGAAATATAGTTATTTGCATAGGTTCAAAAAAAATCTGTCATTGTAATGATATAATTGGATAAACCAAATGTGTAACCATTCCAAAAATGTCTCATTAGACCTAATTTAATGAGTATGACCAGGCCATTATTAAGGAACATGTGTGGCAATGATGCCTACAAAAATCCTCTGGGAAAACTGTCCTCATGCTTGCTGTGGCTAATGGGGTCCCAGCCTACAGGAAATTAAGACTGGCACTTGCCAGCAGGTCAGAACAGGCAAACATGCTGTTACGGATTGAATGTTTGTGTCCACCTCAAATTCACATGTTGAAATTCTAACTCCCAATGTGATGATCTTATAGATGGAGGTCTTTGGAAGGTAATTAGGTCATGAGGGTCGAGCCCTCATGAAAGAGCTTAGTGCTATTATACAAGGGACACCAGAGAGCTCCTCGTCCCATCCACCATGTGAGGACACTGTGAGAATGTTAGGTAGCTAGTCAGACATGAGTGACAAGGGAACAAAAGAAAAGGGGCTCAGCTTCAAGACCGCCCAAAGAACACCCCAATGGTAGTAGAATTCTGGGTATGCACATGTGCACTAGGCAGAGTTATAGCAGCCAGGTGTCAATCAAAATGACCTCACTTGCCAATCACCAAGGAGTATCTTTGGAACCACCCATCACAGCCCAAATATAAGGCATTTGCGGTTCTGGGTCCTTTTTGCCCTTTTGGGCTACCCTCCCTTTTGCCCTTCTAGGTTCCAAATATAAGAACCAAATATAAGGCAGACATTCCCATTTCTGAGTCCTTTTTACCCTTCTGAGTTCTCTCTCTTTTGGGCGGCCTTTTGTGGCTTTTTTACCCTTTCGTAGCCATTTTGGCCCCTTTGTATTGGTTATAGCACTGGGACCATGTGCCTCCTTGGGGCATACTTTGTCCTTCTAAAATATATTTTTAATAAAACTATTAAATCTCAATGACCTGTGATTTTTCACTGCCATCATTTGAGGAAGAACCGAGGAAAACTGCCAACTACATGTCTGTGCCATCGTTATTCCTCTCTCTTCCCCCTACCTTTGGGACGACACCGAACTTCCATCAGCCCCAATGAAGACAAGAAGACAATTATTTTTGAACCAGATAATAGGCTCTCTCTCACTAGACATTCAACCTGCAAGCACATAGGTCTTGGATTTCCCAGCCTCCAAAACTGTGAGAAATATCTGTTGTTTATGAGCTACCCAATCTAGTACAGTTTAAGTCACATGAGGATCTTAGAGAAAGAAGATAAATCTCATTACAAGTACTACAAGGGTAACCCAGCAAGTGTATTTGATTCCTGACTGGAAATAAATGAATGAATAAAGGCATTATAGAATATTGCTGGCATAATAAAAGTGATAAAAAAAAAAATATATGACTCCATGAGCTTTGTAAAGGAGTCACAGACACAAGTTCACTACTTAACTCTAACATCTAATGACTAAGTTGCGAAGAGTCAGGTTTTTATGCAATTGTCATCACTTCTTTTTCTACCTATGTCAATAAAACATCCAAATAGAACAGAACAAGTTAATTATACTACATTAGAAAATCTAGAACAGACATATGTGGTCAAATTCATGCCCTCACAGTAGAATTTCCTCATAACATGACCTGAAAAAATAAAACTGACATTCTTATTCTTAGCTTAGCCCTGTCTGATACAGGAAGATGGCAACCTATCACAGCTCAGAAAAGATTTACATTTTTTAAAGCCATGCATTCCCAGAGATAAGCCTTATAGCCAGAGATAAGCTGTGATCCTGTTTCCTATTATCAGAGACAGGACTTTAAATCAAAACAGAACTGGCAACTGCTATATAATAATTTGAACTGTAATACAGTCTTCTCTCTTCATTCTGGGAGCTCAGTTGCTCTGAAAGCTTGCTTCAGGCTTCCAAAACTCAACTAAGTGATCAAAAATTGTCTGAGTGAGATTTTTTTATTGGAGAGAAGAAGGATAGATTTCTATAGAAAAGAAACGATAAAAAACTGAGTTGAGAGGAGTAAAAACAATTCAAAAAAAGGTAACTGCGCAATCATCATCATCAACAACTAAGCATGATTTGCCAAGCCTTTATTGTAGTAGTTAAAGAAAACCAAAATTGGAAAGTAAAGCACTAAAAACAGATTTTATTCAATAACAGTGTGGACAAGCAGGAATGTATAGCCAAGGAGCAGGGCGGAGTCAGTGGATAGGAAATTACTAAGAAGAAACATCAGAGATTGGAGAGGACTCTGGTTAAATTGACGTTAACAAGACTCCTGTGGAAGACCAGCCAGCGTGACCCAACATCACCTGGGGAGGACAGTGGAGGATGAGGAAATCTGATCAGATATCTAGGATGATCATATACAGAGGATGGGGGATTCCTGCTATAACTGGAGTCTAGAGAACAAGGCCCAAGGATGGCGCCAAGTCACAAAAAGGCTCAGAGGACCCTGTGTAGAGTTTGGTCAAAAGAGACTCTGTCAGTCATGAAGGAACTTGCTGGCTCTCAAGACCTGCATAGTCTAGACTCGAGTTACCCTGACAACAAAATCTCCCCCACTTGGGAGTTTCTACTGCCTTGAATGTGAATGGTCATAAAGATGTAGCTATTTGTGGCTCCTTTTGGCTATGTAGTGCAGACAGGTAGACTCAATCAAGGGAAGATGATATTTATTGAAAGAGTTGCCAAGACTGAGAGCAGAAGGGCCAGCCAGGAGAAACTTGTGCAGGAGTTAAGCCATCAGAAGAGCTGAAAGGAGTCCACAGGTGCTCTCTTACTCACCTTCTCTGCTATTAAAACTGATCTCAGAGACCCTTAAACTTGAAAGATTGCCTCCTGCAGGGCAGTTTTCTGAGCAGGACTCTACTTTTTCTCCTAATTCAGCAAAACAATTCTAGGAAGAAGGATAACCCCAGGAGGCCTAACCACAATCTGGCTTCCTACCTTCTCTGTCTGATCTAATTTTGACCTTGAGGACCAGCTGGCCAGCACAGAAATGAATGGTGCTGCCTTGAGCCTAGCAAGAGGTAGATACACTGGGTATCTTATCTCTGCCCAGCTCAAAGCACTGGCCTCTGACTTGCAGTGACTCATCATCAGTACCCTGCAGCCACCCCAGATGTCCTCAGCCTAGGCAGTACATGCCATGAGTGCCCCTAAACCAGAACTCAAGAGGAACTCATTTTTTTCCTGAACTAACTAGGGACCTAAATGCTCAGACATAAAAGAGCGAAAGACTGTATACTATCTCTTTTCAGGTGTTTTGGAAAGGTACTCAGACCCAAAGACTTAGCCTTGAGCAATTTCTGAATACAGTAGCTACTTTCAAATAGAAGCCGGTTAGCCCCAAGCTGCCTGGCTTTCTCTCTTTGAATTTAGATGCTGGTTACAACTGGTAAACTGATCAAAAAGACTATTGATAGTTGCTAGCTAATGTTTACTAAATACTGTCAAAGAAAAAACTGATCAAGACTTAGTAAGGAGAGAATTTTATTCAAAAACATTATTGCAAGGGAAGGAAAGGAACTATTGTAATAGGGGATAGATGGAAGGAGATTATTGCAGCAGGGGGAACGCTGTGACCATAAGGTCTGTAAGCATCTCAAAATCAAACAGAAAAAGGATTTTCTTTCATAGGGCAAAGGATTCAGGCAGACATAAGCAGAATATTTGGAGGATAATCTGGGCAATCAAGGGGAAAGTCCAGTGGAGTCTGACCAGTCTAGCTGTTGATAAGGGGAACAAGGCCCACTCCTCTGGCTTGAAGGTAAGCAGTTGTATAGAGGCCTCACAGACTCTGTGTTACAGATGGAGGCAAATCTACCTGAACTGTGCAAATCTAACTAAAAAACAAGGATGTTAATAATACCCATTCATACTTGACTATAAATTCCATGAGGCTGGGACTAGGTCCACTTAGCCCACCACTGTATCAATAGCACTTCACTATGTGCCAGCACCCAATTATGCAATTAATTTGCATTTGTTGAATGAACAAAAGAATGAAAAAATAAAGATATTCTGCCTCATCAGGTTTTTGTGAATATCAATTAAGATCATATATGATTTGTAAATGAAACTTCTCTGCAAATAACAACTAAAAATAAATTAGCTGTTATTGTTACTCTCAGAGGTCTCTACTGTAGGCATGTTTTATTACACAAATTAAAATGAACCGTATTTATGGTAAAAATCATTCCCCAGAAAGAGTACATTTTTCTCAAATGCTAAAAATGGAAGAAATTCTTTATTTTGAAAGGTTCACTGTTTAAGCCACTTGTAAGTGATAATAAATACATTTTATATTAAAGTCATAAATACCATATGCAAAGAATTAACATTGAAATTAAAAGCACTTTCAATCATTAGAATCAGTATAAAGAAATAAAAATAACAAATGTCTTACAAATAGAGTCTGATCATGTTTCTTCTCTAAACAAACACATACACAAGCACACCCCACATACAAATAATAAAAGAAAGTCTGTAAGCCATTGGTAGATGTTACAAGCTGAGAAGCTAACTTGTTATTCCAGAATGGAGGGAGAAATTACCAGAAGCAGGAAATGATGGCCAAAATTAGCCATCTTCCAGAATTCCCAGAAACAAGCCATCCTATGGTGTGATAAGGAGAAATTTTACTGATGACTTGGAGTGTTCAGAAGCAGCTGTCATTAAATGTAACTAAAGTGAATTAAGCTATCATCCTAACTATGACGGGTAGGGAGCAAGGGACTCTGAAATGGCAAGTTTCTCTAGCTCATAAAAAATATTATCATTAAAGAGGAGTATTGGGAAAATAAATAAATCTTTAAAAAAATAAAATAAAATAAAGGAGTATTGGGGCTTAGAATTTGTCAGCACTGATGCTGCATGGTCCCAGGGAGGAAAACACTGCCCCCAATGAACGTTAGGAAGGTGACTGTGTAATATAGAAAGCCACAGGGAGATAACAGAGTTCTCCACCTCAACTCATACTGATTCTGCGCTCAGCAAGCAGCTCTCTGGAGTATGGTTTTCTTCACCAGATGCGTTGGCTCTGGGACAGTTTCCTACGATTTTTCTTTCTTCATGTTATCAGGGGTGTCCTCCTAGGGCCATATACTTCATGTGTAATAGGTGACGTTATTGCATTCATGCTCTCCTCCTTGGACAGACCACGTGGCCATTGCTTGGGAGCTAAGGAATGGAGCCTGCTTGCTGGCAGACAGCCATAGCCACTCAAGAGTAGTTCATTCCTCTTCCTCTACCTTCTGGAAAGAGAATATCTCCTCTCTACAATCACTCCTGTCCCAGCTGGTTTAGGAAGTCAGATCTGGGGTTGTTTGCAGATCAAAGGGGTTGCTTGCTGTGGCCTTGGAAGTGGGGTGAGTTGTGTGTGTGTGTGTGCTTTTTCCTCTGTTCCTCTTTAATTGCCAGAGTGCTGACAAATGCATCATTAGGCTGCCTTCTTTTGTAGCTAAACTTTGCTGAGATCACAGTCCAAAGACAGGCTCTATTCAGAGCAAAAGTGGATTTCTCTCTGCTAGACACTTACAGGAGAGGTATTTTTCTTTAATTACAGTAATTTCTTATGTCTGGCATATATTCTTTAAACTATAGCAATAGGCATTTTCAATTTGTAAGAAGCCTCAAGCTTAAACAGATTTAGGTTCTCAAATGTTGGGAGTCAGTTGTTTAAAATTCATCATCGGAATTTAATAAAAACTCATAAATAAAGGTATATGGGGACAGAAGTATAAATTTTAACTTTGGAGTTTTTTGGCTGCCTTAACAGGTGATGGATTGTTTATCAACAGAAAAATGGGCTACCACTCAGCAAGGTAAGCTCCTAGATTCTTTATAAAAGGTGTTTTAATTATTATGTTTAGAAATATTTTATAAACATATTTAGAATAAGAAATTAAAAGCTCATGTGGCAATTTGTCATCAAACCAGTAAATAAACGCATAAAATGAAATTAAAAATTGTTCTTGAGTTACCTTGACTGCTAGCACTTGAGAGAAAATGGTTTAGTTAAAGGCAGATAGGGGAGCATGAGATTCTTTGCAGAGTGTCCAATGAGACTTAGAGAACTATGCAGGACTTTAGCCTTGGTCACGTGTTCCACTTCCCTTCATGCAGATGTCTCAATATCCTTAGCTTAGCATTGTGATTGAGGAGTGTTTTACCTCATAAATGGAATGAAAAAGGAGACCACCACTGGGTTGTATTTACCAGAGGTATCTGAGCCAAAGTCCAGAGATGATTGTTAAAAACAGGGGTAAACACATGTGGGACTACTTGTCTGAGGTGGATTTAGAAGAACTTGAAGTAAGGCAAGACAGAATAGAGGGCACAAACCCCCAAAGAAAGAAATTTTAAGTCCTTCTTTCAGTTCTGATTCCTAAAGAATCAGTATTTTTCCCTCTCTACAGTTCTAAGGAAAGCACTTGCCTTATTAAAACAAAAGCCAAACTTTCAGTTAGTATGCAGAAAAAGCTTTTCAACTCTCCATGGGGAAGGAGTAGCTGACCTGTGGGGTTGACCTTAATCCCTGAGTCCTGTTTTTTATAGCTTCAACCAGGAGCAGGAGCAAGCTGCTTCCCAGAGGGCCACTTTCCCTATAAGGGCAGTTCAGCTTGCTTTGGTTGCCTGCTACAGAGACATGCTGGACCAAAGAGAAGCCAGGAGACATGAGACTCACTCAGTTTACCAAGCACAGGTATCTCATTCTAGCACATTTAGTCTCCCCCTGATCTTGCAAGTCCTTTCCTATTCCACTTATTGAGTAAACTATCACCAGGATAGATCCCAAAGGGCCACAGTTTCAAGTCCATGATGCTTGTATTAGTTTGTTAGGGCTACCACAACAAAGTACCACGGACAGGGCAATTTAAACAATAGAAATTTATTTTCTCACAGTTCTGGAAGCTAGAAGTCTGAGATGAAGGTGTAGGCAGAGCTGATTTTTTCTGAGGGTCATGAGCAAAGGATCTGTTCTAGGCCAATCATCTTGGCTTATAGGCGACAGACGAGTCAAATACTGGAAATAGGAGGAATTGGTGGTGAGACACTTCTCAATAATAATGCAGGCACATCTATTTACAAAATGGATATGTTTGGCTGTAGGTAGGCTATACCAAGGATTCAGGTGACTCTTTTTCTTCAAGTAAATAGATTTTTAGATGAATAGACTTAGCTCTACAGTCTTTGGGTTTCCAACATTGAGCATATTGCCTGGCCCAGGGGAGAAACTCCATAAACATTGGTGATTGAATTCACTGTAGTAGAATTTTGCATAACTGAGGTTTTTGTAAGCTAAAAAATCACTTCAATTATTTGTGCAACAATTTCACTATGAGATTTTATTTAAAGGATTTGTTTCGAATTTTTAAATGTTTTTTATTTGGGAATAAATTCAAGTTGCAAGAGCAGTATAGAAAACACCCATATACCCTTTACCCATATATACCAATTGTTAATATTTTGTCCCATTTGCTTTACCATTTGCCCTTTTTCTATATGTATACACAAATTATTTATTATTTTGGATCATTTAAGAGTGAATCATAAGACATGATGCCCTTTTGCTCCTAAATATTTTAGAGTATATGACCTAATAACGAGGACATCTTCTCTCTTTTTAGGATATGATTCATATATCATGCAATTTACCCCTTTGAACTTCAGTGGCTTTTAGTATATTCACAGGCTTGTACAATTATCACTATTATCTAATTCCAGAAAATTTTCATCACCCAAAGAACACCATACCCATTAGCAGTTACTCCCCATTTCTGATTCCTCGGAACCCCAGACAACCACTAACATCGAATCTGTCCCTATGGACTTTTGGACATTCCGTATAAATACATTTATACACTATATGGTATTTTGTGTTTGGCTTCTTTCACCCAGTATAATGCTTTCAAGGTTCATTCATGTCATAGCATGTACCAGTATTTCATTCCTTTTTATAGATGGATAATATTCTACTATATAGATATACCACATTTTGTTTATCACTTCATTAGTTGATGAATATTTGGATTGTTTACATTTTTTTAATGTCACGATGAATGCTGCTCTGAACATTTAGTTCAAGCTTTTGTGTTGACATATATTTTTAGTTCTCTTGGGTATATACCTAGGAGTGGGATCATAGGGTCATATGGTAACTTTATGCTTAACTTTCTAAGGAACTGCTAAACTATTTTCCAAGGCAGCCACACAACTTTGCATTTCTACCAGCAGTGTATGAGTGTTCCAATTTCTCCACATTCTCACTTACACCTGTTATTGTCTGTCTTTCTAATCACAGTCTTACGCTGCTTAACGATAGAGATAGTTCTGACAAATACATTGTAAGACAATTTTGTCATTGTGCTAATATCAGAGTGCCCTTACACAAACCTAGGTAGTATAGCCTACTACTGTAACTGTATGTGCTATACTTTTATACAACTGGCAGCATGGTAGGTTTGTTTACACCATCATCATCACAAACACATGAGTATTTGTGGTTTAAGCCCCACATTTGTCTTTTCTTTTCTTAATGTAATTGTCTGGCTTAAGCTTTGATTGCCCAGGCATCCATTTCAAAGAAGCATCCACTTTAATGAAGCCTATCTCAAATAAACACATTGCCAGGCAGGCAGGAGGCTAGATAAAGAGCCAGGCTACCTCCCGGCACTGAGGCTCCTTGTTTTAAAGATCTTGATTTTGATAACTGACCATTTAGACTATTTGTTTTGTTCATTTGTTTGTTTTTGTTTTGCCCTTCCCAAGCTTTAAATTCTTGCTCTTATGTTTTAAATTCACCAACAAAGAGTGAGCCCAGGAAACTCTAGACTCCCACCCTCAACCTCAATAAAAGCAGAACCCCAGGCTCATTCTCATTCATTCTCATTCTCTCTCTCTCTCTCTCTCTCTCTCTCTCTCTCTCTCTCTCTCTGTGTGTGTGTGTGTGTGTGTGTGTGCCATGTGGTATACCCTGTATGCTCCAGGGCCTGATATTAATAAACATTTTTCTTTTCTTCAAAGTTTACTGATAGCTATTACTGAAGGCATCTTGCAATCGTAATACAAATCACAAGGTTGTTCCATTTGTAACATTGGTTTAGAAAGGGGAGCTATCTGTAAGGAAGTTCACCAGGGTTTTCTAGCTGATGGAATTAAAATCCATAGACTGAGACTGGCACAAAACAATAATGCATGCACTAAGACCTTACCAGAGCTATGTGTCACTAGGTGATAGAAATTTTTCACCTCCATTCTAATCTTACGTAACTACCATCAAATTTGCCATCCGTCCTCGAAGGAAACATCGTTATGTGATATGCAATTGTACAGCAGTCCCCTCCTACTTGCAGTTTCACATCCCTCAGTTTCAGTTGCCACCAGTAAACTGCAGTCTGAAAATATTAAATGGAAAATTCCAGAAATAAACAATTCATAAGTTTTAAATTGCACACTATTCAGAGTAGTACAATGAAATCTAATGTGTCCCGCTCCATCCCATATCCTAGTAGATATGAAGTAGTATCTCTTTGTGGTTTTGATTTAGACTTCCTTGATGACTAATGATGTTGAGCAGTTTTTTCATTTGCTTATTGTTCATTTGTATATATATATATATATATTTTTTTTTTTTTTGGAAAAATATCTAATCAAATCCTTTGTAATTCAAGGACACAAAAATTTACTCTCATATTTTCTTCTAAGGGCTTTATAGTTTTATAACCATGGTACAGTTGTCAACTTGAGGAAATTTAATAAAGTGATAAATTGATAGAACATGTTAATCTCTTATTCAGATTTCAATTTCAAGTGGCCTAATAAGGTCCTTTATAGAATTTTTTTTCTTCAATACAAGCCAGTCTAGGATTACATATGATATGTAGCTGTCATGTCTCTTTAATTTCCTTTACTTTATCTTTCATTATATTAATAATTTTGAAGAATGAAGAGAATTCTTTATTTCATGTTTTTCTGCTATTTCCTTGTAATTAAATTAGGTATTATATGGTGACTGGTCTAGTCTCTCATCTGAATCCTCTTACCTGGACCTGATACAGAAGTCTTTGTTTTCCTCTTGTGCTATTATGTGTAGACCAGCTGTGTTGTTTTGTTTTTTTGTTTGTTTTTTTCCTGGTTACTAATATTCTTTGTTTACATCTGATTTGAGGTTTTGGTGATTTAAGAATATGAGTTTAAGTCAGTCTATAGCATTGCTTTGACAATTTCCACGCCTTTCAAGCTTTCTTTTTTTGAGAAGACAAATTTTTTCCTAAAATGAAACATTGGGCAGACCACAATAATTAAGGCAGATAAAAACAAAACCGCTTAGTTGAATCAATCCTGACTCCCCAATCTTCTAAAGAAGCATCTCTGTGGAATCCTTATGTTTAAAAGAATACAGTTTGAAAAGCCCTTCTCCAGCCTGCTTTTGAGATTTCCTGAATCTCCTTTGGCCTACCATCTTTAGAAAAAGTTCTCGTCAGTTTCAGACATAGGAATCTGGTAGGAATAAAGGGAATATGCAAAGAAAATTATTAAGATAGAAAACTCATTGCATGTTAGCTGAAATATATCATGAAATACATCAACAATGTCAAAGGAAAAAGTTGAGGCTGTATCTAAATTTTTGTTTGCACTTTTCTTTCCAGGGAGAAGATGAGCCTTCAAACAGTACCCTTTACAATAGCAGTAGCAACAAGGGGCTTTAAACAACAACTGTTTAGGGTAGGATATGAATGAAAAATGTGAACTGGATGGTTTCTGAGCATTTTTTCATGGCCACAATTCTGTGATAAGTCCATTTTGTCCATAACATGTCACTGTTTTTCTCTCAAAAATTCCTAGCTCAATGACTGGGCTTGACAACATTAGCAATAACAAGCTGAGTATTAAAGGTAATATTCTGTTCACATTGCAGCTTTTGATTTCCATCATTGAATTATATATTCTTAGTTCTTTTTTATTTTTAATTGGAAGGTGTTCGTGTTATGTGACTTATTGTGTTAACAGTTATTTTAAGGGAAAAAGAGGACCCCATTTTCCTACTGACTTAGATATATAATCTTTATCTTATGAAGGCTATGACTGTGCTGTTGGCCCTTAGAGGTTAAGGCCCTCTGCTGAATAGGGTATGGCCATTTAGTGGGGAAAAGGTTTGTGTCCTCAACCAGTGATCAGACAGTAGTAGGCTGCAAAAGGAAAGGGTTCTCTCTTGGTCTCTGGCATGAGTGTCAAGATGTCCAGGGTGGGGCTTCTGGGTTCAGTATTATTATGGGCTGAATTGTGTTCCACCGAAAATTAAATGTTGAAGTCCTAACTCCCAGTACTTCAGAATGTAACTGTATTGGAAGATGAGATCTTTGTAAACTGAATCATAAGAGTCGGTCTGAATCCAGTCTGACTGGTGTCCTTATAAGACCAGGAAATTTGGACGCAGACACATGAAGAGAGAAGACGATGTGGAGACACAAAAAGAAACTTAAATTTTAAAAGCCTTTAAGCAAAAACTCTCCAGGGTGAGGAAACAAGAAGGATTCAGGTATTCTTAGGAGATAAGAGTTCAAGCAACCACTCTGAGACTTTAGCCTGGGTTCATACCTTAGATGGTTACCCTTGGCTATTCAACAGGTGAAAGTCTCTCAAAGTTGTTGATCAGCCTCAAAGCAAATACAGACAAAAAGAGAAGTGCCTGTGAAATTTAACCCTTTGGGCACTCTCATTTGTATGCTGATTAATAACTTTGCCTGGAACCTCTTCTCACTACGGCTGGTGATTATATATATAAAAAGGAAATGTTTCAATGACATGTTTTTTTGGAGAATATGATTTCAATGCATATTTTATGTCCTTCCATCTTAGCTTATAATGAATGATGTAATTTTCAGCATTCAGAAAGCAAATATTCTATTCCTCCTTTGTTATAGGATCCCCAAAGTGATAGAATCATTGTGAATATTTATTTCTTTCCAAATTCCATTCAACTGATGTGAAATATACACAATTCAGTTTTGTATTAATCTATGTAGAATAGATAACTTAATGATATCACTATGGCAATGATAGAGGTCAGGTATTAAACACTATAGTGTATCTGTCTTTTCTGATCTGAACAGTGAGGAATAAAATGTATAATGATGATTTCAATTTCCCCAAGTTGGGGATTTGGAGCATGGAAAATGGAGAGAGAGCAGGAAAACAGAACTGGAGTAGGAATTGACAAAGTATTATCTAGAGGGTCAAATCCTGCCAGAGACCTGACAGCCTGCAAGCTAAAAATGTTTTTTTGTTTTTTTGTTTTTTTGTTTTTTTTGCCTTTTTAGCCAGTTAGAAGATAAACAAAGAGGAATATAGACAGAGACCATATATGGAAAGCAGAGCCTAATGTATTTACTATCTGGCCCTTTACAGAAAAAGCTTGCCAATCCCTAAACCAGAGCATTATAGAATAAAGATGTACCAAAATTTCCTCTGCTATAGACAAAGTTGATGCCATTCACATTTCCAAAGTGAAAAATTGAAATAACTCACCTAAATAAATTAGAAAATAAGGAGTAATAGGAGATAGGCATGTACAATAATAATTAGCCATTGACCCTATTCTCGTCATTTTGACAGTTGGCAAATTGCACACACACAAAAGATGCTTTTCTGTTGTAATAGAGGAAGGGGGGAATCTCCCGCGTCCTACCCTACCAACAGTCAGCATACATTCCTCATTCATCGTGGTAGTAGTGATGCTGTGATCACTACTCCAGTTAAAGACAGCCTCATCACCTGGCTGATGCCTTTTCTACAAGCAAGCATCCCAGATGCAAAGAACAATTCCAGTGCTTCTGTGAAAGTCCAGCTTCCAGGGACTTTTCATATACCCTGAGAGCTTGATCTGTAGCCGTTTGATTGGAAAAATTAATAAAACTTTGTTTATCTCCCCAAAGGCCAAACCGTTGCATCCCAGAATAGGCACCAAAGTTAGATCTAAAGGTGTGGGGGGAGACTGGAGCCTTATCTGACTGTACACAAGCCCGCCTAGCTCCTGGGAAAGGGAGTGGTTGGAAGGTTTTATTTACATACCAAAAAACTAAAGGTTAGGTTTAAGGGCAGCTGCCTCTTCCCCTTTATAAGCAGAGATAAATCATTTTCATTCCCCCATTGTCTGTAGAGAGTCTACTACATATATAGGAAAAATCCCCATGGGCTCTTATACGTCGTCCAGGATAAGCACTAATACAAGGGGCTGACACATTATTTACTGAGTAGTTACAAGAAATATCTCTGGTCCAGAACACCTCAAGTGCTTTACTTCAAGTTTTCAATAGAAAGAGTCCAAAAAGCAAAACTATTCTACCCTGGCGGGGCAGGGGGGGAATACAATTCAGTTATTCGACCCCAGATAGCTTCCTTGCCCCTTCCACCAAGTGAGGACACAATGAGAAGACTGCCATCTATGAACCAGGAAGCAGGCTCTCACCAGACTGCTGGCATTTTGATCTTGGATTTCCAGCCTCCAGAACTGTGAGAAATACATTTCTGTTGTTTATGGTATGTGTTATAGAAGCCCCAACAAACTAAGACAACTAGAAAACCAGACTCTGGAGACGATCTCAGAAATTCATTTTGGAGAATGTTCAGTTGGTTGGCAGTGCCCATTAGACATCTAATGCAGAAGCTAATAAGCTGTTGGCTGTGTGTGTTTGGCACTCAGAAGAGAGGTATCAGCTAGTTATAAGCTTGGAAATATAAATCTACATACATAGAGCAGAACTGAATCCACAAGCGTGAATGAAGTTGTCTGGGGAGTGGGCAAGAGTGAGACTGGCAGAAGTCATAGAACAAAAATCCTGTTTCCAAGGAAACGATGATGGGAGAAAGAGTTGTACAGGGAGAAAACAGAGGCTCTATAAAAACCAAATTGCCTGTAAAACTTACACTTCTCCAGTTTTCTTTTTTCTTTGGTGGCAGCCATTGGTTCACATAAAACAAACAGTAAAGTGAGGATCAGAGCAGTATCAGTCCCAAAGGGTTTGATATAAAGATTAAGTGAAACAATGCACAGTGACCACTTAGCTCAGCAGCTGAGGCATAGTAACTGTTCAGTTAACAAGTTATAGCATAACTGAATACAGTTGACATAGATAATATTTTTTCTCCTCAGGTTCTCCCAGGATACATAATATTACTAAAAACTGCTTTTTTAAATATTAAGTTCATTAATATTAATTTCATTAGGTTTTAAATAATAAAAATATAACAATGCAAGGTTTTGTTTATTTGGTTATGGAATGGAAATCTTGTACATGTATTTTGTATTATATAGTTTTTGCTTTGAAAACATAAAAAAATTTAAATTAGTCTTATATGAAATATGATAAACAATATCTGTCACAGCATACATTCAATAGTTTGTCACAATAATAACTAACTGGTACAAACTGTATTTTACATTACCTCTCTTCAAACTGTTATGAGAGCCTATTCTAGATGTATTCAATAAGTGCTTCTCTAACTCAATTACAAAGCTTGTGTCACAAAATCAAAAGCAACTGGGATTTTTTTTGTTTTCCAGAGAACTGTTGAGCAGAATCCTTTGATATATGCAGACTGCAGTTTTTTATTTGCAATCAAGATAAACAGAAAACTGAATATGCAATCAGACTGAGAACAGAACAGGAAGATTTTTGCACTGCCGTGAACAATTGCATGAGCAACATGATGAAGCTATTTTTTTCATGCCATTTCCATACCACAAACCCAACAGAAAGCATTCAAAAGAAAATCAAGAATTCGTTTCAAAGAATGCAAGAACTTGTGCTATTATTTTGTCTACTAATCCCTCATTCTCCCAAAGCTTGTGTCAGAATCAAAGTGAAAAGGAAAAAGGAAATGCCAGAAGAAGATGAAACGTCTCTCTGTGTCAGGGGTCATCTTAGTTGAATTCAGAAGGACACAGAAAGAAATTGCAGAAAGCAAATAGTTTTTTGAAAAAAGAATTTCACCAGATTTTAACATGCCTAGACAAGGTACTTCCTCTCTTTTTTTGCTGCTAACACTGAAATGATGTGGTATATCTTGGAGCATCCCTGTCTTCTGGTTTCTTCTCCTTTATTCGATTTGTAAACAGAACCATATTTCTCAAACATAGCTCTTTCTCATAGATTATAAGACTTCCCATTTGCCTTTTTAATCTAATTGAAATTTAAATCAAGTCAAATTTTTCATTAATGCATATTATCATATTAATGAACTCAGAGCCTTACCCACTGAGCAGCCCTTCACTAGCTGTCCAGATCTCAGGTGATTGCTGCCTTTCTTTTGGCTCTAGCAAAACAAGATTTGAACCTATCAGTCGGACCTCTTCCCTCATCTTCCTTTGCCCTACATCCATTTGATCATGTCGCTACCCTTCAAATGACTCATGGCATCTCCCTAGGACTTAACAATACTATTTTTGTTCAGTGAATAACAAGTTGCAGGACATTATGTGTACTATGATCCCATTTTCATAAAATATTTTTTTGAAAAACTGTATAATCAAATATGTATTAAAAAGTTTAGGACTCAGCTCAACACTATTGTAAGGGGTAATAATATGGAAGACTCACTTTTATCTAATATTTAAACATTGTATATATTTATACCTATAATCTTTAAAATAATGACTAATTATTCTAAGATTATCTCCTGTGAAATTTAATCAGATTACTTCTTTTTAACTCTACTGTCATCATTTCTGTAATATTTTTGACAGCTGGATATTTTGTCCACTGTTTATATGTATATGTTTATGCTTTTATATATATCTCTACATATCTATCTATAGATAGATAAATATGTATAGATGTTCCTCCCTTCTTTTTTTCTATTTTTTGCCTTCTCCCTTGTATGAAAAATCTCTTTAAGATTAAGATACGTTTTATATCAGAAAATAGATAAGACTGTCTACAATCAAAAGCCACTGTCGTCTAGTTTAATATTCCCTAGAACCTAGCCCACGGTATACACTGTTGAATAAGTGAAAAGCGGACATAGATTTCTAATGAATCACATTAGTCCTTGAACCTATGTAAAACCTGCTTCAATATTCATTTTTCTTCAACAGTTATATGTTTTCTCTGAATCATACATAAAATGCACTAAATTATAATGGTCCCAGTAATTCCTGGAAAATCACCTTCTCTTTGTTTGCAGCTGCCAACAAAGTTACCAAAGCCAAATTTCTTACCAACAATTTCAGTCATTCCTGACAACTAGTTGAAAACCCAGGAACCTTTTCAAAAGATCAAAAGATGTGACAATTTAAGAATTGCCATGCTAATGAAAGCTCAGTTGGGGTCAATAGTGATATTTCCCACTTAGCTTTCTGAGACTGGATGAAACAAGATTTTACAGCTTTTTATTAAGGTCTGCTTTTAGAGGCTTGTATTTGTCTATCAACATATAATTACACTTTCAACGATTGGCAACAAACTATCTTTTCTCTTTCCAAATGAGACTTTGTAGGGGTTTTCTGGTCTCATTTGCCACCAAGTGCACATCAGAAGATGAATATCCTAGCAGGAGGTCAATGATAGCCGAGGAAGAGAGAGGTCTGCTACCAGGCCTAGGGACAGAGCCTGCAGAAGGGCCTTACCCAGCTCGAGTTGCCATGGCAAACCATCTAATGAAAAATGCTTCCATCTGAATTTCATCACTAGAGGGTGATTAGAATGTAAATAATGGTGAGATGTGTAAGTGATAACATTTTTCTGTTAAAAGCGATGTGGTAAAAAGCACATCCCAGTTGGATAGTCACTTGTAATAGGCGTGGCTACTGTTTGTCACACACCAAAGCCCTGAAGCCCTTTATAAAACCTACCATTTTCCATTGGATCTTTCTGTAAACTTCAATTATATTGCATACAAAATATGCAACAATTAAGGCTATTTAAAATTTAAATGAATTTTGGGCAAGTAGAGCGAAGTCTGTCATTTTTCTCACTGTAGGGTATATGTAGTGTATGGGTTAGCATCTGTTCTCAGTAATTCCTCCAATTCAATTACAACACATTTGGAAACTGCAGAGATATGTAAGGCATTATTTGAACCTCAATTTATCTTTATTTTATTTTATTCATCTATGTGTTTGTTTGTTTGTTTTAGCTAAAATCCAGGATATAAATTCCTAACTGAAAGTGGGAATTTTATATTTTCCATTCCTGTCTATAAAATGCCCCCACCATTGGATACCATATGGTCCACTGCTACAACATAGCCCTCTTGTTAAAGCTTTTGCCTTCTAGACTATTCAGACACCTACCACAGGAACCTCTCTCCACACTGGAAAAAGTGACACTAATTTTACTTTGGCACTGAGATTAGGTGAGCAGAATAGACAGAGGCATCAGCATATTTAATATTTCAAAAAGAAAGGGTTCCGTTTTTCAGCACTCATTTATATCTTGATGCGTGTGTTTATTCAATAAGTGTTGACTGAGCACTTACTATCATTGTCATCTCTACTTGGGCTAGAAATGGGTGTGTCAATGAAGCCTTATGTGCATGGCACAAAATTATGAGGTTACTTTCTTAAAATCTATCACCATTCTTTGTCCAAGACCATATAATAGGTAATAAATCTCATTTTATAACTCTAAGTGCTGTAGTTGACGCTGCCAAATAACTGTTAGTTCTATGATCTGCTTCTACCCAAGATTCCAGCAGTGAATCACTTCTAGCATTATGTTACATTTGTGAGAATTATAGAATATGGTGCCCTCTGACTGACTAAATTACAAAAGTGGCCTCTTTCTCAGAATTTTAGCCCTCACCCGCCTCCTCTACCAGGCTCCTTTGAGCATCTGTCATCTGCACACCACAGGGGGATGCTGGTGTCCTCTCAACGTCACCCACTAGTCCAGACCTGACCCACCTCACCCAGTAGGACCCACTTCCTGTGTATACTATATTTCTGAAGACTGATGCTACCTAGACCACTCTACCCCCAGACACCTCTACATCCACACAGACTAAGCCAAGGCCTGACTACCTTAGTTCAAAAATATCTCTGGCTTCCCAGGTATTTTCTAGAAGGCATCTTGGTTGATTCTTACAGCTATTCTCAGTGAATTCCTCCTCATTATTCAGAGACCCTCTGCACCCCCAAATCCTTTGAGGTTTAATAATGTCTTGATTCTTTACACCGCTTTCAGGATGTCTTCCTCACCCTAATCCTATACTTCTCCTAACTCTCTTGACAGAAGGTAGAGCACACAATCTCCACACCTGGCAGAAGTATGATGCAAAACATACACAGAAATTAGCCTATCACAACAGAATGCTCATTATGCTAAGAGCATGGGCTTGGGAAAATTGGGGGAAGGTAGTAGTTTGAGTGCATGTCTCAGCTCCTCTCTCCACCTTAAAAGTCTGGAGCAAAAAAAACACCATGCAAGCTGGAAATGTCTGGAGGGTACACTGAGGCCATGGGTTTTCCTAGCATCTCTGGAAAAGATAATAGTATGGATTCTCTTCTCCTCAGTATCCAGGGAGACCTAAGGAGCCATGGCTAAACAGAGGGATGTGCTACAACTTGAGGTGGGGGCAATCCCTTAGCTGTCAGGGCCTGGGATTATTTTCAGGGAAGTTCTTCATCTGTCCACTAATAGCACAGGTTCTGGAGGATCTGCCCATTTCTAATTATACCAGGAGAGCTGAGTTAGATTGTGTCATGTCTTTGATTGGGGAGAATTATCACTGGCATCATTCTCAAAGAGACTTAGTTTGTTCACTATGGGCTCACCAGCTTGATGCTGCTCAGGAGGCTACGACATTCTGACCATTGCAAGGGCTAAAGGAACAACCAAAGTGAGTAGGTTAAAAATCTATAAACTTATAACTATTTAAGAGAACTCAGTAACATGGGAAAGGGAGATAGAGAGAGCAGGAAGAAAGATCAGGTCATGGAACATCTGCATACCTGGGTTCCCATTGGAGGAGAACTGGGGAAAGACCCAAAAGATAACTTTTAACAGATGACTAATATGAATGCCTAAGGGTATTTAAGTAGAACACTAAAACATATTCTGGAAGATTAAGGGCAGGGGCGAGAGAGAGAGAGAGAGAGAGAGAGAGAGAGAGGACGAACTTGATGCTATGGACTGAATTGTATCTCCTGAAAAATTCATACATTGAAGCCCTACCATGAAGAGAGAGGCAGCCACCTACAAGCCAGAAAGAGAGCTCTCTCACCAGAAAGTAATCGTGCTGACACCTTGATCCTGGACTTTTAGCCTCCAAAACAGTGGGAAAATAAATTCCTGTTTTTAAGACACCTGGTTTATGGTATTTAATTGTGGCAGTTCAAACTGATTAAGACACTTGACATCTTTATTTAAAAAGTTATTATATAAATTGAACAAGAAGATGGTCATGGCTGAGAACCAATTTAATGTACCAAAAGATCAAGAACTCACAAGATGGCGGAGTAGGTAGACACTGTGCTTGTCTCATCCCATGACCACAACAAAATTACAACTAAACTACAGAACTATCACTGAGAATTGCTTGAAGTCTAACTGAATAGAAGTCCTATAACTAAGGATATAAAGAAGAAGCCACATGGAGACCAGTAGGAAGGGTGGAGATGTAAATTGGGCTGATACCACACCTATTATGTGGAGGTTAAAAATCAGAAGAAATATCTTGGCTGCAGAGTGAGGGGTCCCAGACTCCCCAGCCCGGGATTTCAGTGCCAAGAAGAGAAGTCCCCATAACTTCTGTCCATGAAAGTCAGCAGAGATTGTGGCTGAGTGAGAAAGGGTGAGCAGCTGCTGGAGTATCAGGGAATCCTCTTAAAGGATCTGTTCACAAACTTACTCACTGATAGACTCTTTCACTCTGAGCACCAGCACTGAGGCAGCAGCTTGAAAGATTCCAGGAATGTACAGGGAGAAACTGAATTATTTGGCTTCCAGGGGAGGGATGGAGGGGCAGCTTCCTCTCAGACAGAAGCACTAGCAGAAGCCATTTTCTCATTGTTGAATCCTCCCACCACCAGCCTGCATGCACAGGCAGGCACCATAACTACATCTCCTTCAATCTAACTAACACTATTTGCCCCACCCTGGTGATTCCCTGAGACCTTGCCCCACCTAATTTGTGGGACCACCCAAGACACTTCCAGTGGCTTTTTCATACAAATGCCTATGGCTAATGTGATGGGACTTTCCTGAAATCTCTCAAAGTTTCACAGACCCCAAACAAGTAGCATCTGGCCTCAATGTACCATGTGTTGCTTGCAGGCCCAAACCTTACAATAGTGGCAGCCTGTCTCAGTTCAAAGCTTAGCCTCTCCCAGGCACCTCCATACCCTGCACAAGTGGCAATCATCTGTAAATCACTTTATAGCTCATCCCAAGTGCCCCTGGCAAGACACAGGCAGGGCATCTTGGCCTGCACTAAAGCCCCTCCCAAGAGGCCCCAGAACCAACATACCCAGTAACCAGCTTCAGATCACACTAGGGCACCACCCACCCACCTCCACAAATGACAGACCAAAGGGCAGACTCAGCAGGTACCGGAGCCCTGCTAAAGCAAATCCTACGCTTTAGGGTCAGCCCTTGCACGGCAGTCCCTCCACTGTAGTCACAGCCAGTCTTCACAGCCAAACAGCCTGTCAAGGAATCTATAATATAAATGGTATAGAAGAATATCTCAAATAGAAGAGATAAACTTAATAAATACAAGGAAAACTTTTTAAAAATTATGATAAGAGATTGTAATATACATCTTTCGGAATTCGATATATCAAGTAGAAAAAATCAATAATATAGAGGGTTTGAATAATTTAAGAAGTATAGAAAACTGTTTTCTATAAGCAAAGAATATAACTTTTCTTCTGTATCTATGTTATAAAACTTGATCATATGCTTAGCCACAAAAAATAAAATAAAATAAAAATAACCTCCCCAAGATAGAAATCTTATAAGCCATATTTTTGGTTCATACTCTAATAAAAGGAGAAATAAGCCATAAGAAGATGATCCCCAAACCTACATTATTAGAATTAAGACACACTCCCTTAATTGACCCCTTTATTAAAAATATATCAAAACTTGTTTGCAACTTAGTTTGAAACATATCTAAAAACTAAGATAGGTTAATGGATGGACAGAAGGATGGGTAGTTGCATGCATATGTAACCCAATAAATACAGCAAAAAATTTGCGGTAGAATATAGTGGTGGTGGTCACCAAATAATTCTTTCAAATTTTCTATATGTTTAAAATGTTATATAAAATATTGGAAGAATTATATCAAAACTGAAATATACAATTATGTAGAAAGTACTGGAAGGAAGGTTTTGCACCAAAACCCTGGCTAAATATGTTTTTTTTAATGATATTATAACCTTAGCTCTTATTATTTAAAAGGTTTTATTTGTTGTTGTTGTTGTTTTTTATATTTTTATCAAGTAGATACTTTGTGCCAGTCACTGTTCTAAAAGATTACACGTATTAAACTTCTTAATCTTCACAACAACCTATATTGTAGGTGAGGAAACTTAGGCACAGTTTAAATAACTTGCCTAAGGTCACACAGCTTCTATGTGGCAAAGACGAGCTTTGAACCAAAGCAGCTAGTGTTCAGTCCGTGAAGTTAATCAGTACATTAGATTGTCCATAAGATTTTAAAATTAAAAAATTAGAAGAAAATTGTCAAAAACAGAGAAAGATAATTGACTTAAAAATATAAAAGGTGAAATTAATTAAATAGAAAATGTAAAAATTATGGAAAGAATGATAAAAATTAAAATTTATTCTTTAAAAGAGTCTTAAAATAGAAAATTCCTGGGAAATATAATTACCAAAAAAGAGAAATATAATATATAGTTTTTAGGTATGAATATGTAAATTTTACTAAGGAGTAGGGTATGGTAAAATACCAGAAAATATTGGCTATACTTTATAACAACAAATTTGAATATCTAAAAGCAAATTAGTATTATAAAAACCAATCCAAGTAGAACACTCAAAAGACCAATACTGAGAGATGAGAACAGAATATTAAAGAGCTATTATTTTAAAAAGCACTTGGTCCATTTGGTTTTATTGCTGTTTTCATACTTTTGAATAAGAGAAAAATGTTAATTCTTAATCTTTTCTAGACTTTAGAAAAAGATGAACGACAACTTTAATATAACCTTAGTATGAATTTCAGAGAATTATGCAAGTGTGTTCCTTTTTCATAAAAGTGAACAAAAATTAAAAATCTAGGTATATGTTGTTCAAACCTAAAGAGAGTGGTGGAAGTTAATAAACCAGGTTGCTAGTGTTGTTTATTTCAAGAGGATGAAAATTGAGAGGGTGAGGGTTTAAAAATGAGTTTTAAAGTCAGCCAAAGCCAAGTCTGAGTCTCAACTCTGCCATCTTATTCCTTGTGTGACCTTGGGCATCTTACCTAACCTCTGTCTTCCTAATGAGTTTATGATGACTAATTAACATAGTGCATTTAGAATGCTTGATGCATATGTGGTGGTAAAGAAACACTGGCTATCAGAACTAGGATTCCCTTTTCCTCTCAATATGCTTTTTGTAGCAATTAAGAAAAGAATGTCTGTGTATCTCCCAGGTTCACGTCTCTAAATGTCAGCTATATCCCAAAATTCATATTCTGCACATTTCAAGTGGTACATGGGCTTTCTAAAATTTCCTACATGGTGCTATTAACTTGTAAATTTCCAAATGAAGTGAAAAAGATCCGAAACCAATTTTTAGGGGACTTTTCCACATGATCTAAATGAAACTTATGAAAGAGAGTTGCCATCAAACAGAACATATCTGTTTTCAGTTCTGCAAAAATTCAATGCAGGAAGGCAGACACTAAAAAGGAGTCGTGTGGGTGTATCCTGAGGTGAGAGTTGTTACTGGGTCTGGCTTGTCTCCCAGTAATGATTGTGCAAAGTTAACTATTGGGTTGACTTCTGTGAGTTCCCAATCAATTGTGCTCCTCCCCAGGTTGACACTGAATTATTAATAACTCACCCTTTATCTAAGAGTAGTATGACTCAGCCCAAATACTCCCAGCCTGATGATGAAAATGTTGTGGAGAAAGACTCCTAGAGCTCAGATATATTTTATACACACCTTGTTCTCTGCAGTCCCAATCTCTGACTTGAGCTGCTCTACCCAAAGCAAGACTGATTGTTTTGCATCACCTTTTGATTTTCTGGGTGATCACAGATTGGTTGTGGGTGATGTATTCTAGTCATCTCCAGGATCAGAGAGTAACGATACAGCCATCCTTCTCCTGTGCATAGGGAATTTCCAACTCTTCCATGAATTCTCACAACTAGTGGCTTTTACAGTAAAACCCACCAATTCCTTTAGATGAATTCTTCCATTCTTGGAATAAAAGACACCTTGATCATGTCAGTCAAAGGTGCTATAAGTTATAACATATATAATGACAGGTTAGGAAAGCACTTGAAAAATAAACACATTGTGCAAATGTAAATGCCCATGGTATATGTTTGTGTTCAATGCAATATTTATTAAGAGTTTACAATGTTTCTGGCATATTACCACAGAGAAAACTGTCTTTCTGCCATAGCATTTACAAAACTGCTTAATCCAAGCTAACAAGAAATATATATTTCTGATTCTAAGAGTGAGTGTGAAAATTATGAAATATATACACAAAAAGGCAGGCGGATTGAGGACCCATATGGTGTCAATGGAACCACAATCTAGCCCTCAGGGTTGCCAAGGGGAAAATAAAGAAAATCTGTGATTGTGGCTCCCGTTCCCAGGGAAGGGGGAAGATGGGGACAATGATCATGACTCTCTCATTCTTATATATGACTACAGATTTGAAGCAACTCAGTTTCCAACAAAATAACATGATCATAAATTCTATTTATATATAATTCCTCACCTGCAGTAGACTGAATTTCATGTCTCTTCAAAATTCATATGTTGAAATTCTAATCCTCAAGGTGGTTGGTCCTTTGGAAGGTGATTAAGTTATGAGGGTGGAGCTCTTTTAAAAGAGACTCCAGAGAGCATTCTTGCCCCTTCCACCAGGTGAGGACACAGCTAGATGATGGTCGTCTAGGAAGTGGGCTCTCTCACCAGACACTAAATAGGTCAGTGCCTTGATATTGGACTTCTCAGCCTCCAGAACTATGAGAAATAGATGTTTTTTGTTTAAAGCCACCAGTCTATAGGGTTCTGTTACAGAAGCTGGGTGGACGCAGACACTACTAAAAACAGTGTTCACATTGCCAACCACTCACACGCCAAAGGCCAGCAGCAAGGCTCTACAGAGCACACTTTCACAACTCTCACTGAGCAAAAATCAAGTGCAAAGCACAATTTAATTTTTGATAGAATACAAATATGTGTGCATCCATGCTCCTAGCATACGATATATTGAAACCTAGACGTGTAAAAGAACTAGAGAGAGTAGGAGACAAGTAAAAGCCTTATCTTTGAGGGGAAATGTCTCTGGAAAGAGTTTTGTTTTGGAAACATGGAACATATCTCCAAATGCCAAATAAACTGAGAAGATTAGTCATATAATTCAAGATTCCCAATTACTTTCACTGGAAAGACATATCCTGCTGATTGGGCAAAAATGTTTTCTGAGAGTTGAATAATACGGGTAATTTCCTCAATTCTCCATTGCATTTTGACTATATCAGTGCCATCCAGTCAGCAATGTGCAATCTAACTAAAGCTTTAAACACAAGCAATGTAAAAGTTGTCTTCTTTTCATACCAATCAACTCCAAATTGTTCATGAGTATCTCATCTGCTGCTATAGGGAGCCCTGCAGTACTGGAAAACAGCCAGCAGTTGTCATGGATACTCGGATAGCTTGTGGTTCTTGGTGCAATGTATGTCCCACAGGCCCTTAACTTTGGGGACATGCCATTCATCCCAGCACTGGCTGGCACATTGACAGTTCTGTCTGTGGAGTGCTTTGCTAACGCTGTCTTCTCGGCAGGCTTTTAGATAATGGGATTCTGAGAATACTCATCTTTCACTTCAGGGCATGTCATTCCGCTAAATGAAGAAGCTGGACAACCTTTGGGGTTCCCTTGGTCTCCAGTGCAGAGGAACACGTGTACTGTCACCTTACCAGCTTCGCTGGCCATCTGAACAGCTGCTGTCCAGCAGCAGGAGCAGCCTGAATGCCTGGCAACCCCAGTAGCAGTGAACACAGAACTCGTTGCCTCAATGACACCCAGTGAAAGGTATTATGACCTCTACAGCTTGAAACCACCAGCAATGGCAGCAAAAGTGAAAACCCAGCAATCAGGCAAAGGGCAGAGCGCTGACATTAAGCACTACCAAGGAAAATGAAAAACGATGTTTCACTGACCTTAGCCCAACCCTCTGTCCACTGTCTTGGAGAAGTTCCAAGCTTCCAGTCTTTAGAGGAAGCTCTGGCAGAACCCAAATGTGCTCTGTGTGCTCAGGAGTTCATCAAAGTCTCTCCATCCTTGCAGCCCTAGGCTGGAGGAGTGGGAGTAGAGGGAAGTTCAAGGGTGATGGATGGGGACATGAGGGAGTAGTGAGAGGAGACAGTGGAAAGTGTAGTAACAGGCTGAGTGTAGGGAGTGCTGCTCCATTCTATACCTTCAAGGCAAGATGTAGACAAATTTCTTTCAATGTGTGTATGTGGTGGGAGGGAGGGCGGTAAGGGGGAGGAGGCAGCCCAGAGGGGATAGCGTTATGTAGTATTATTGGGAGCTAAGTAAGAATAAGAAAACATTCACATCATTTATTTTTGCCCAAGTTCTAGCTGGGTAGCAGCCAAGAAGCTCTTCAAGGGCTGTAAACTTGTTTCTTTGCATCAGAACCCAGTAGGATAGTTGGATTTACAGTTGAAAAGGTAGCAGAAGAAAGCATTACCTTTTTTTTTTTTTTAACAACAACAACAACAAAAAATGAGGTTTTCTAAATCTCTCTCCAAAGCAAAGAGCCTGAGGCAGGAAATGAGGAATACATTGGTTTGAAATCAAACTACCATAATTGCTATCTTTGTGGCAGTTGTGTGTGAGGGTATGTGTGTGTGTGTGTGTGTGTGTGTGTGGAGAGTGCAGGTCATTGGGGGCAGGATGTTATTTGTGTTAAATAAGATCATTTTTAAATATGCTTTTCTGGGGTAAGAGGGAATTTTTGTTTCATATTTGGATGATTTTTTCTTTTGTAATTGTGAAATATAAGCAGCTTGCTACCCAGGTCCTACAAATTTGACCATGCCTCATTGACATGACCTGTGAAGGCTGCTGCTCCCCTCAGCTCTCACCCCAACCTAACCAGTTCCCATGTTAAAAGCAACAAGCACTAAAAAGAAAAAAAGAAAAGAAAAGAAAAGAAAAGAAAAGAAAAGAAAAAAGAAAGAAAGAAAGAAAGAAAGAAAGAAAGAAAGAAAGAAAGAAAGAAAGAAAGAAAGAAAGAAAGAAAGACTGGCCAATTTATAACACCGTGAAAATTGGGGTGATTAACCCAAGCTCCTGGTCCTTATATAAGGCATATTCACTGAAGTTTATAAGTGGGTCTAAAAATTATACTATATACCTTTCCGGAAAAACGATGATTAAGTATCCTATGTCAAGCATTGTGCTAAGTTCTATATATATAAACAAAAGTGACCAGTTGCCTCCCTTCAGGTAGTCTGCAGTCTAGTTGGGGAGAAAGACTGTACAAATGTTTTATGATTTAAAATGTGGATAAATGCTATGAAGGAAAAGAACAAAACACTTAGAGAAAGAATCATACAAGATGTAGATTAGACTGTGGGGCTGAGGCTTAAATGTTGAGAAGGAGCCAGCCAGGCAAAGTGGGTGGGAAGGGAGGTGTCAGCAGAGGGCACAAGATGAACAAAGGCCACTAGGTAGGAAAGAGATTGGAGTGTGTGAGGAACTGAAAGAAATGAGGAATGGAAGGAGATACAGAGGTAGAGAGGCCAGATTATATTGGCTCTTTTGATCATGGTATTAATTTTGTATTTTAAAAAATAGTAGTTTTACAGGGGAAAAAAAACCCACCTGGCAGATACCACCTTAACTCAATAATCAAAGTTCACATAAAAACAGAGTGGCACATATAGTCATCCTATGCCTCTTGGAAGGGAATATTGAAAAAGACACAATATCATTTATCTGGTATTCTTGCCCCTCCCCCCCCCAAAAAAAACGCTTAATCTGAAATAATCATTTTTTTAAATCACAAAATTTGGGGCATTCTCCAAAACAAGGGGCCCATAATTTTCAAAAATGTCAAGATCATGAAAGACAAAGAAAGATTGAGGAACTCTTCCAGATGAAGCAAGCCTAAAGAGACCAGACAACTAAACATGTGATTCTAGACCTGAAAAATGACATTATTGGGACAGTTGGTGACATTTGACTTCGGTCTCCATATTCAAGAATACTATTGCATCAATGTTAATTTTCTAATTTTGATAGTTACACTGTGGTTTTGTAATTTGTTAATATTTGGAGAAACTGGGTGAAGAACATATAGAAATTATTTGTACTATTTTTGTAATTATTTTTAAATCCAAAATTATTTCAAAATGAAAAGTTAAAAATAAATTTAAAATTTTTCTAATTAGAAAAATGTTTAAGTTTTAGGGTTCATCCTACATATAATGGCAAGACCTTGGTGGATTTTAACCAAGGGAATGTCTTAGTCTAGTGCATGATTTGACACATCTCTCTGACCACTGTGTGGGAAATAGATTGCAACAGGACCATGGGGAGGTGGTCCAGGAGGCAGTAGATTTGAGCAAATGGCATCCTCTCTCTGGTCCTATTTTCTCAGCTATCAAATGAGCGTATTGAACTACCTATACTTACCAAGACTTACCTGCATTGGAGTCACCTGGAGAACTTCAACATTCAGATCCCTGGGTCCTACACCCTCATGCCAACCTGCAAGCGAACTAAATGTCAGTCAGCTTCAGCTGCCATAACAAATACCACAGACTGGAAGGCTGAAATAACAGTTACTTATGTATTACAGTTCTGAGCTAGGAAGTCCAAGTGCGAGCACGCTCTGGTATCCCTTCCTCTTCTTATAAGGGCATCAGCCCTCTTAGATTAAGGTCCCACTCTTATGTTTTTATTTAACCTTAATTACCTCCTTAAAGTCCCTATCTCCAAATGTAGTTACGATGAGAGTTAAAACTTCAATATGAATTGGGATAGGCGGCTCACAATTTAGTTGATAACACTTAGCGTCCAGGAACTTGTTATTTTGCATAAGAAACTTTCCCACATGATTCTGATGCCATCCAAGTCAGAGACCTGGTGGCCCTGGGCTGAAGCTCCTGTAACTCCGGTGGGCTCTGCATGGTAACCCATCTTTCTCACTAGCCGTGTTTTGTCAGAGCCTACAGTGTGGCTCTAGGCTCTGTCACTGCCCTACTGCTTACCAGAATGAGAACCTAAACAGGTCACTTCCCTTCTCGTGGCCTCAGCTTCCTATGTGAATAGTGAAGCAATTGCACAGAACACTCTCAGCAAGATCTCTAAGCGCTATAAAACTCTGATCCTTAATAGTAATGTTCTAGGGGCTTCGGTTCAGTCCAATTCAGAGTTTAGAATAGAATTTTAAAAGCACTCAGGGTCCCTTAACCCATGACAACCAAGATTATTGTATCTGCCTTGCAAAATTACCAACAAAAAATGCACTAGGCAAATTAGAAATCTAGGTACTAGGGAAACCCCAAAACAGAGGTTTTCCTCTTTGAAGTTCTGCATGTCAGCTGCTGTTCTCACCATGAGTCAAAAATGCTTCTGTACATTCGATGAAGGTCCCAAGTTTCTCTGTGGCTTGCTAGGGCTCATGAATTTGCTATCCTGAACAAAGAATGGTGCCCTTCCACAATAGCCATAGCCTACTGTGATGGAGATGAAAAGTTGGGAAGGATATTTAACCATTTTAATAGCAGGGATAAGTGATATCTTAACATACAGGACCCGTATCAGGGTGCCAAGAGGGGTTGAGGAAGGAGAGGAGTTAATCTCTGCTTTGGCCACTCTAGTTAGCTTTGTCCAGCTTAAGTGTTACCTCTTCCAAGAAAGCCTTCTCTGAACAACTCCAGTCTACATGTTCTTCCCCTTCTGTAAATTATTTTAGCATTCATGATTCCTCACCATCATCTATCACTTCTTCTTAGCCCAGAGAGGCAAAGATTATGTGGGTTTTGCTCAGTACTGAATCTCTAGTGTCCTAAAGATAGCTTGGCCAGAGTGAGTGTTTAGTAAATACTTGTGAGATAAGTGAGTGAGCACTTTCACCTCATGCACCCTGCTTCCCACTGTGTTCTGTTTCAGGGATCATGTTTTTATGTCTTGGTTCTAAGAAAGACAGAGTTCATTCCCTTTTTTCTTTTTATCCTCTGCACTAGCAAAGAGCCTGGTCCATTGTAAGCTCTTAACAAATGCATGCATGCATGAATGAAGAGTTATGAGTGAACTGGCATTTAGCGCTGAAAGGGAAAATCTTGAGGAGATTCAGGGTGGAAATGAGAAATGAGAAAATGTGACAAAATGAGGAAAGCAGGCACAAACCCACATGTAGCCACCCAGCTGTCCTGGGGTGGTGAGTGCTTGGTGCAATGGCTGAGGTGGAGCTTTTTTCAGTCTCTCAGATGATAGATATGGCAGGTGCCTCTTGTGCTCTCCTCAGCTCAGATTCCTGCTGCAGCTGTGGACAGCAGCTCTGCTTTCCCTCAATTTACTGTCTGCCCAGGGTCTGTACTTTCACCCTGCACCTCTGAGACCGAGGAAGGAGCCTACTGCATCCAACTCTGTGCATAGCTTGGGAGTCCTGGGAGAAGTTCCCATCCTGTGGGGCAAACCAGCATGAGAGCCACAAGATAGCTGCTTCTCCAAGACCATCCTTGGGTGAACAGTTCTGCAGCACCTCCTGAGAAGAGCCTGTGGGATTAGGTCCAGTTGCCCACAGCAGTCACTAAGCGCATCAACACTCTTTCTACTTACTGGCTTTTCCTTTTTCCTTCTTTCACTCTCTGGCCCCTCACTTCTACTCTTTAACTTTGAAAAATGAGTACATTTAGGAAGACGTAAAAAAGAGAGTTCAGTCTAAGCAGAAAGAAAAGCAGAGTACAGGCAAAAAGGGAGACTAGAAAGACAAAAGAGGGAGACAATTGCTGCAGTTATACACACAATCAGGGTGGAGTGTGTAACCCAAATGGGTCAATAGACCATGAAACAAGTAAACACAAGCACCAGACCCACACCGGTTATCAAATTCTGTATATGTGGCGGAATTTGGTAATTCCCTGGAGGGGCAGGGAAGAAAGAGATCACAAAATAGCCTGGGCACATGTGTGTGTGCGCACCAGCAACCCTGGCAGAGAAAGTCACCTGTGCGGGCTCTCCTGTTTCATAACATGAAGCCGCATTGACAAAGCCATTCTCAGCAAAGTGGTAACTCGTAGCTTTCCAGTCAGTTCTAAATTGGCTTGATCAATTCTAAATAAGAGGACCATTGTGCCACCTTTATGATGCACTTACTGAGACATAAATATGTAAGCAGTTCTGTATTAGCATTAATTAGCAGCAGTAGCCTGGAAATGCTTAGCATAACGCTGGGAAGCACTAATGGAATTGTGTATCTTTTTCCTCCAGTAGGAGCAGTCAAGAATCATGCATAATGCAAAAGCGGAGAGTGCAGCTGGTAGCAGCAGGCTGGATCACAGGAGATGATTTCAACTTGTTTTTATGATCATGAAGAACTGCCTTTCAATCAGGCTCCAAAAGTAAATACTATCCCACAGCCCTGAGGGGCGGGGAGATACAGAATCATAACACATAACAGTAAATAACGATCCCGCTTAGAGGCCCCAAAACTGGACTCTTTATTAATGTTAAATCCAAATGTACAGAGTCTAAAGAGGTGCATGTGGCACCGGAACAAAGCAGGTGCCACCTGACCATATGTGAGGCTGACTCGGACACGTGAGATGAGCACATGCTGTGAGCAAGAATCTGTGATCTGACCAGGGGCAGCCCAGGGAGGCTGTCACTAGACACGCCGCCTTCCAATCTCAAAACTGTTCAGGCTCTGAGAAGGGCTGCAAGAGAAGGAAAGCCTGTTTAATGGTCTTCAGCTTACCTCCTGGTCATAGAGCTGTATCAGTGTGTCAGAGCACGTTGGAGGAAAAGTGAGGAAAATCCCAGTGGGCTCCTCAATTTAGTCTGTTGTTCTCCATTGCTTTTCTTTTCTCAACCTCTACAGGTTTGGGGGTTTTTTTTCAATGATTTTGTTGAGATATAATTCACATACCATACAATTAGCCCATTTAAAGTGTATAATGAGTTTTGGTATATTACATCATTAATTTTTCAAATTATATATATAATTTATAATTTATATATATAAATTTTATTTATAAATATATAAATTTTATGTCTATATATAAATATATAGACATAAAATCTGCCATTTTAGCCATTTAGGGTAGAATAATTTTTTTATGGAACAAATTTTACTATTTTAACTGTACACTCTGTGCCATTATGTATGTTCAAATTGTACAACCATCACCACCATCCATCTCCAGAAATTTTTGTCACCCCAAACATAAACTCTCTACTCATTAAGCAATAACTCTCCATTCTCTCCTCTTCCCTCTAACTCCTGGTAACCTCTAATCTATCTTCTGTCTCTGGGAATTTGCCTATTCTAGATATTTTGTCTAAGTGGAATCATACAATATTTGTCTTTTTTGTGTCTGGTATATTTGACTTAGCATAACATCTTCAAGGTTGATCCATATAGTAGCATGTATTAAAATTATATATTTTTTTTGGCTGAATAATATTCCATGGTAAGTTATGTTTATCTATTCATCTGTTGATGGATACTTTAGTGGTTTCTACCTTTGGTTATTGTTATTAATGCTGCTATGCACACTGGCCTACAAGTGTCTGTTTGAGCCTTTAAAATTCTTTTGGGTATATACCTAAAAGTGGAATTGCTGTATCATATGTTAATTTAGCTTTTTGAGGAACTGCCAAACTTTTTCCACAGGAGCTTACATTCCCAATAGCAATGTTTGAGGATTCTAATACACTTCATATTTTCCATTTTTGTTTGTTTGTTCATTTAGCTATCCTATTAAATGTGAAGTGGTTCCTCATCATGGTTTTGACTTGCATTTCCCTGAGAACTAGTGATGTTGATCATCTTTTCATACACTTATTGGGTATTTATATATCTTCTTTAGAGAAATGTTGCATTAGTTAGTTAGGATTGCCATAACAAAATACCATGTATTGGGTGCCTTAAACAGAAATTTTCTCATCGTTTTGGAGGCTAGAAGTCTGAGTTCAAAGTGTCAGCAGGTTTGGTTTCCCCTGAGGCCTCTCTCCTTGGCTTGTAGATGGCAGTCTTATCCCTGCATCTTCTCTTGGTCTTTCCTCTGTGCCTGCCTGTGTCCTAATCTCCTCTTATAAGCACACCAGTCCTATTGCATTAGGGTGCACCCCCGCAGACCTCATTTAACCTTAATAACCTCTTATCTCCAAATATTGTCACATTCAGAGGTACTGGGGGTTAGCATGCCAACATGCTGATTTTGGGAAGACACAATTCAGCTCATAACAAATGTCCACTTAAATCCTTTGCCCATTTTTTCAAATAGGGTTGTAACCACTATGAGTTTTGATATCGAGTGTTTTGTTTTATTTTTTATTTTGGAAAGATGAAGGTAATAGTAGAATAAGAGAGAGGAAGATTATTACTAGGTTTTTCATCTCAAAATGTTTCATTTGATCAGGTCTAAGCACATGCACCCTGTCCCAGAGAACATGTGTCTCCATTCTCTTTATAGAGCTCCAACCATACTGTCTCTCACTAAAATGATGCAATAATATTCATCAAAGGTAAATAAGAAATCATATATTATGCCTAAATCGGTTCTCAAATACCTGCTAGCCTGTAAATTATCTGAAGGTAAGTGTCACTTCTTACTCAGCTTTGCATCTGGTGCAATGTTTATAGGGTAAGTCATAGTCCCAGGCCATAAAAACATTTTCGCATGTAGTAAAAGTGGTAGCTAATGTGGCAGGTATTATTATCACCATTCCAAAGATGAAGAAAGAGAGTCTCAGAGAGATCACATGTCTTGCCCAAGTTTACACAGCAAGTGGCAGAAGGAAAATGTAGACTCGTATCTAGCCAACTCTTCTTTCCACTTTACTGTGATTCCTTTCTCCATCAAGGTGGAAATGAAATATAAGTGCTCTGTAAGTAGGGAGCACTAATTCCAATGAGACTTCTGAGTGAGCCAAGCTCACCTCCAAGAGGAAGATATTTGCCATTTAGAAAGTTTCATTGTCTGTCTCCATGAAACTTTTTTTCTCCTTTACTCTCTAACTTTTATTTTAGGCCTTGCTAAAATCAAGGGAAATCAGATCTCTGGGTTAGACTCTGCCTATCAAAAGCTTAATAAAGTAATATGTCCTCAATAAAGTTATGCGTTGTTTTAAAAAATAGTCTCCAATTTTCAGTGGTAGGGAAAACAACTGTAATCAGGGTAAATTTCTTCATATTGCTTCAATTTTACACATTCACTGATGGAAATCTTCTTAGTATTGATAATATAAGCTAAAAATTAGTGTCTTAACTAAAGTTTTCTAATGCTGATCAGAAAGGAATAACGTGTTTTAATCTCTTGTGTACATATGAATTAAATAGGTATTACATAATAGATAAGAACGCAAGTCAATATGCTCCATTCATGGTAATTGTAATAAAGACATGAAATTAAAAAAATAAAAATGGGATGGGGGTGAAAGGTTATGAGATGGAGGTTTCAATACACCAAGAAATTGAAAAACAGTTAATTTTTTTTTTTAATTCTCAATCTAAGACAGTAATAACAACATTCACAAATTATCCACACTGGTTTCAGCCCTTTGCTGGTGAAATAAATTTCTTTTCTTACAAACATCCAAGTAGCCCTGTGCCATTCTTGAGAATAGACAAAGCAGCTTTTATAGACAAGTAACAGCCCAGTTTCACGGACACTACCAGAGAGCTGCTTCACAACCAGAAGGTCTCTGACCCCTTTATTCTCCCGTGGTGGTAACCGGGGCTATGGTGAATTCAATCATCTCTCTCTTACCTTATTTAATGAGATTCAATGGCAGCCTTTCTCCAATGGCTCCATTAACCATCGGTCACCAAGAAGAAATTTATCTAAGGAATTTTGTAAATATTACATGTTCTTTCCTTGCTGAGATATTTCTCTTTTAAATAAGGGCATATAGAACCCTGTGATAACTTATTTCATAATTAGAGTTTGTTTAGTCCATCTTTTCTTCCCCAAGGGGGAAAAAATATTCACATGTATAGAACGTGTCTGTGAAGTCTTTGGTTTATAAAGGAGAATCTGACCAAAGAAGTCTCAGAACAGCTTTTTATGTCTATGTGTTTTTATTTTGTGCTTTATATTCTCAGCATACTAGTGGCTCCATGGGGCCCAGCCCACCACAGCACATAAATGATCTCATGTTCCCAACTCTGAATGATTAAGGTCTTATACTCTGAATAGTTTTATAGTCCAAATCACACATGATATATCAAAATCATCTGGTTCATAGTTTCTATAGTTCTGGTGAGTTCAGTAATCAGTGGAGTGAGACTAACTTCTCTGATCAGGTTGAACAGTTGCTCACAGTGCCGCTTTCAAAGGTTGCTTCATGTGTGGGCTTCTAAGAATAGGAATTCTACAGCAATACTTCAGAATGGTTTGGGCTGGTTGATCAGGCAATTCCCCTTGTTATTCATTTTCTTACTCTCCTTCCCCCTTTATCTAACCCAACCACTGATGTTCCGGTAAATGTTTACGAACTGACTCTCCAAAAAAACTGCAAATATATATGTACATATATTATCAATTTTTAAATTCCAGGGTTTGTTTGTTTGTTTGTTTCTTTTGGGTGGGAACCCAATTACTTTATTTGAAGACATGGTACAAATGAAAAAAGAAACATAAATAGATGATTTGGTATACAAATTTCAGTTTTAAAAGATGTCTAGCACGTAATTTACAAATGTTAATGAAGTATACTATACTCTTCATTGTAAATTCCATATAGCTAATTGATTTTCACAGAATGTTTTTTTTAGATTTAACAAAAATTTTGTTAAATTTAAAAAAAGCATTTAAATTTTTTTTTAAATTTAACAAAAATGTTGGTTGATATTTTTGTTTACATTAACGAGTAATGTGAAGATGAAATGATGATATATATCAGTTTCACTCGATCATCAATGACGTGATCAACTCCTTTGCTGAGTCAGATAATAATTGTCTAATGCTGGAAGAATATTTTCTCAATTTTTTGTGCAATTCACAATGTGTTGGCTACAGATATGACAGTCTTAAATTTTAATCTACATTATTAATATTTTCTCCAACTCTGAAGCCTAGACAGTCATTAAACCAATAAATCAAGCCCTAATTTACAGCAGAGCAGTTGTCAACTTCCATGGCATAAATACTGCCACTATGGCAGATTTCAAGCTCCCAAAGTGGCATTGAATGTGGACTTGAGAAGAGATACACAGTAGCACACCATTATATACTATCTGTATAATACAGATACAATAATAAATATAAATGACCTCAAAAGATGGTAAAAGTAGGAAGTGATCATTTTGTTTAATAAATAATTTAATTATACATGTATACAATTTTAAATAATGGCTATGTTTCACAACTGGTTCTCAAATTTCCAAAAATTTAACAATCAACTCTTGCAAGCTAGTAGGAGCCAGCCCCAGCACACTACTGCTCCACTCAACCCATAACAGATTACCTGCATTTGGAGATGCTTTAGACTTCAGGTATCAGTATCCGACTAAGGGTAGCTAAAATCTAGCTCCATGAGGGCAAGGATCTTTGTTTAATTGATGTCTTTAAAGTAACTAGAAGAGTGCTGAACACCTTATAGATGCTCAGTAAACATTGTTGAATCGAATTTATTAAAATGTAGTTATCACACATAGTGACAAAACTAGATGCAGGTGGTTCCAGAGCTGATCTATCCAAGACAGTGGGTCAATCACTCTGTGAAGTCCTGGTCTTTTCCTTATGACTGGCAAGGTAGCTGCCACAGCCACAAACATCATACTCTCACAGCACAATGTGGAAGAAAGGAAACAGCAGTAACAAAGCTATAAGAAATATCTCCAACAATGCTTTCTTGTTTTCTCAAGTACATAGAATATGATCTGCTGCAAGGAGTTAGAGAAAGCCAGTGACCTCTTTTTCAGACTCTGTAATGGGAGATGGGTAAAGAAAAAGAAGGTTGGGTGTCTTCATTACAGTCAAATAATTTCCCTGGTTTCCTACCATGCCAATTTGATGCTAGGAATCAAGTAGTACAAATATCTGTTTTGCTTCAAGTGTCTTCTTCTGAATGAGGTATAATCATTGCTCTGGAATTTTGTTCTTATTGAGCTCCTTAAAGTATTGCTCTAAAATAAAATCTATAGTGATTCTCCCTAATTACTAAGTAATTGTCTTCAGAAGGAAATCTCGAAAGATTAGGTATTTATATACAATTTGTCTGAACTATATCAGGTTATATAACAAGCGAGATTCCTAGTACAATAAGCAAAACTACAAAGAAAAAAATCCATTGCAAAAATTCCCCAGTCCATAGAACATTAAAACAAAATACAATAAATACAATAAAATTCCACAAGGAATGTGAATGGTTCTTAGGAGTATATTTTTATGGGTTTTGATCCACATTAATATTAACAAAGAAAATCGAAAACCATTTACACACAAAATGTATTCAAGCAACCCTCAAATATTTTGAGAAGCCTCTTCCACCCAATACTCGGAGAGCCCAAGGAAAAAAACACAGCCTACTTCAGGCTCCCAAGGCTGTCAGCATAGATTCCAGTCACTGAAGAAGATTATTTTCTATCTGTCACTGTCCAGACACATCTATGGCAAAGTGAATCTCTGAGTTTAGGAAGAGGCAGCAAAGTGTCAGAAATAATAGTGTCTCGGGTTGACTCTTTTCAGACTCAGAAAAGAATCATAAGACTTAAAACTACAACAGACCCTAAAGATTATCTTATTCACTACATCCAAAACTATGTTCTCCATGGTCAATTTATTCTGGGATATACTTTCATATAGAGTAAATTCAGGTTTTCCTACTCAAGACTCCTCAGGGATCTTATATACTGTGAGATATCAAAACAAAAACAACACAATTATAATAACTAGCTTTTCTGAACATGAAGCAACCTTAGAACACCCTGTCCCTTTTGTTTTGAAATGGAACATGTAGTTTTAAAATGTTTTCTTTTTAATTATGGTAAGATACACATAACATAAAATTTGCCATTTTAACTATTTTTAGGTATAAAGTTCAGTAATGTTAAGTATATTCACATTGTTATACAACCAATCTTTTGTACTTTTTCATCTTGCAAAACTGAAACCCTACACACATCAAACAACAACTTTCTATTTCTCCTTCTCCTCAGTCCCTGATAACCTCCATTCTACTTTAGTTCTATGAATTTGACTATTCTAAGTACTTCATGTAAATGGAACCATATTTGTCTTTTTTGTGACTGGCTTATTTCACCTTGCATAATGTCCTCAAGGTTCATTCGTGTTGTAGCATGCATCAGAATGTCCTTCCTTTGTAAGTTTGAATAATATTCTTTATATGTATATACCACATTTTGTTATCTATTCATCTGTCAGTGAACATCTGGGCTGCTTCCACCTCTTGGCTATTATGAATAATGCTACTATTAACACGAGTATATAAATATCTGAGATCCTGCTTTCCATTCTTTTGGACATATACCTAAAGGTAGAAATTCTAGATTATATGGAAGTTCTATTTTTAAGTTTTTGAGGAATTGTTATACTGTTTTCCACAGCAGCTGCACCATTTTACATTCCCATCAGCAGTGCACTGGTTTTTAAAAAACACTTAACACGGAACAAAGTTTGAGAATATAGTCTAGTCCAAATCCACCATTTTGTAAATGAAGAAATGGAAGCCCAAGGAGTAAAGGACTTGTACAATACAACACAACTCCTCCATGGTGAGTCAGCCAGCGGCTCAGCAGGAAACATGGACCATTCTGCTGAAATAATAGAGAGAACATAAGGTAGGAATTACTTACAGAGGCATGGGCAGTGTTAAGGGAATCCACAGAGAAGGAAGACATTGGAAAGAACAGTGAGAAGCAATTACCACCCTGGCTTAAAGAAGAAGAGAGGAAATGGAGTGATTCAGCCTAATGAAACCTAGCACCAGAAGGGCGGGCACCCAGCAGGACCTGTACTCATAGGGGACACAGTCATCCCAGAGACATGGCACAGAACAAACAGGAAAATAATACCCCAACCACTCTCTCCTTTGGCCATTGACCTCCTGCCAGTTCCTCCCATTGGCCAAACCCAACCAGAAGCCAGATGGCAAGAGGACCAAGAATATAGAGGTCAGTCCCCAGGGCTGGGGGAGAGAGGGAGCAGAGAAGGGGAAGGGAAAAAAGAGAAAAGAAAAAAGGATGAGTATTGGGTAGAAATCCCTGGGGTCTGACACAGGGATACTGTTTACTATAGAAAACTGAATAATGAGAATATTCAGGACATTTGAAAAAACAAACAAAAAAGATATTAATAATCTCACCACTCACAGTTATCTTTCCAGTGCGTAATGTATGGCAAGATAATTTGATATGTTGCTTTCACTACTTTGTGGCAGCAGCTCCAGAATGTCTCCCCCCGGAGGAACAACGTGGCTGAACAAGCGGGCTGGGGACAGACCTGACGTCACACTTGTGCACAAGTTTTAATGAGATTGTTTGCTTATCGGGGGGCCTTTCTTATGAGGCTGCTGATTAGAAGCTTTGTCTTTCTTCTAATCTCATGAAAACATTTCTAGTATCGGCAGAGGTGCTCACTATTTTTACTTTGATAGCATGTATATTTTGAGTGGGTTTCAGGAGAAAGGAGATGATTTATGTAGCAGGCAAAAGCTCCCCTACTCAAGCCACGCTTTGACAATGCTGTGGAAGCACTAATACGAGTGTTCCTGGGGAAGGGAAAGAATATCTTACATATGGCCAAAGGGTGGCCTTTGCTGGATTGTGTTTTCCAAACACTGCCACCTGGGCATGTCCCAGCTCACATGCTCTTTGTTACCTAGAGCACTCCTCCTATGGTGGACGCATCTCTGTCCTCTCCCTTGAACCTGAATAGATCTTTGGCTGCCTTCACCAATATAGTAACTGGAAGTAACTCTTTGTGACTTCCAAGGCTAGGTCTTAACAATGCCGCACGCTCCTGCCTTGCTATCTTGAGAAGCTAGTGCTTGGAACCCAGCCACCAAACTGTGAGGAAGCCCATGCAGAGAGATGTTGTGAAAAGGACGCATATAGTGTTTGAGATAATAACCTAGCTGAGATCATCTAGCTGATGACCAGCACCAAACACCAAACATGTAAGTGAGGATGCTTCCAGCTGATTCTAGCCCTTAGTCTTGGATGGCCTTCCAATCTTCCCAGCTTTCCAATCTTCCCAGTGGAAGATTTATATATTGTGATTTATATATCATAGAGCAAAGACAAGCCATCCTTGTTTTTCCCTGCCCAAATTCCTGAGCCACAGAATCTATGAACATGATAGAATGGTTTTTTTACACCACTGAGTTTTGTGGTTTATTATGAGGTAATAGTAACTGGTAATAATAAATTTCATAAAAATGAAAGTTTTATTCACTGGATTTTTCCTTGCCCCTTCCAAGAAAGTCTCCGTGTTTCTTTCTTAGAAAAGACTTCTCTGGACCCCTACCATCCCTCTGTAGATTACATCCTGAGCTTGGAAAGGAATAAATGAGTGTCTAGGAAAAGGGAGGGTTGTAGAAGGAATGGGGACAACTTTTTTAAAGAGTGAGTTTCTTAAACTAGAAAACTAGAACCGGGGCAGAGACAAGAACTTATAGACCACCACCAAGTCCCTCATAATGGCCAAGGAAGGTGGCTAGATCTCAGGGGGAAATGGTGCTGTTGTGCTCAGAGACACTGAACCCCAGGTATGGAGCACAGCACTGGCAAAGACTTCTGAATCCATAGTGGTACAGAAGTAGCAGAACAGGCAATGGGCCTTGGCAATGAGCCTTGGCAACAGGCTTCTCAAGGGTAACCAGGGTAGACCAAAGATCAGTTCACAGGACAACTGTCTCTACTTACAATGCCTCCAGGACTTTGCTATATAATGCCAAAAAAACTGAATTAATTATTTTGCCAACTAGATAAGATGGTGGCTTGGAGTTTAATTTAATTTGATATAAAGAAAATAACTGTTCTGTGACAGATTGCCAACTCCTCCTACATGAAATTCATGGAAATTCATGGAAATATATATCATAACTGAAAAGAGAGAAACTCTGGATCAATCAAAGACTATAAAGAATCCCTTAAATTTAGAAAGTAGGTAAAAATAGATTAAAGAGGAAAAACTGCAGTCCAGGTCAAGGGTGGGAGAATTCTGCTATAAGCCTCAAGGGTACACCTGACCAAGAGGTGGTGGAATTCAAAAGAAAGAGGAGGCTCAGAGGCACCAAAGTGAGAGCAGCAGACAGGGCAGCCCTTGGACATCCAAGCCTCCTTTCTAGGCATGGTCACAGAGAGCACTGGTATAGGTTCTCACCTTCTACAGAGCAGTGGGCACAGGTGGTCTGGGAGTGACAGGTTCAGGCCAGTGTCCTGGCGTGCCTTGGAGACCAGCTGTGAGACATCCTGACATCATGAAAGCCTCCACCATGCTCACTAAAGACACGGTGAGGGACAAGCCTCAGTAGCAGTTCCTACTCCCTTCTCAACCAGTCGGCATAAACTGTTACAGCAGATCTCGTAACAGGAAACCTTTAAATTAAGGTGCATAATCAAGAATCAAATATTTTAGGAGAGCTAACACCATAAAATAGAGGGGCATAAATGTGTAGGAAAGGGAAAACTTAAAAGAAGCAGATTGAATGGTGCCATCATCGAAGGTTTTTTTTTTTTTTTTAAAGACATAATTATATCAAAGATTTAAGGAAATAATGCAGGTAATCAAAAGACTAGAAAGAACCATTAAAATTGTAAGTGTTGAAATTGAAAACAATATGGTGTGTGGAAAGACAGAATGGGCATAGCTGAGGACCAAGTCAATTGGAAAATAAAGCCACGGAATTTGCTCAAAGGACAAAATTAAGAGAATAATTTATAGAATAAATCTGATTCTTGCATGCATATAATAGGAATTACAAAGGAAGAATCTAGAGAAAATAAAAAGTACATAAAAATTAAAAAGAAAATTGACTAGAAATTTATAAAACTGAAGTAAGACATAAAGTCTATAAACTCATTATCCAGTAGGATAAATTTTTTAAATATTCTGACACAAAAATAGAGAACAGTGTGTCCACCTAGCTTAAACATTGGGATCAAGAATTAAGACCGTCTGTTTCAACATGACTTAATTGTTCCATGAAATCTTTGCTCAGTAAGATAAGGCTGTAAATCAATAAATAATTTCTGTTTAACTCAGGAAATTCCTGAAAACCAATTTGTCTTGATAAATGGTTTGCCCATCTGGGCAAACAATTGTCCTCTCTGGACAATAGCGTTTTCATCTGAGCAAACAGCTCATTTATCAAACAATAGTTTACATGTCGATATTTGCTTTGAGCTTCACTGTGTCTACTAACCCTAAACTGTTAGGAACTGTGCCCAGTCCCGGTCTTTTCCCTGCCTTGAAAACCCTGCCTTAAATCACATGAGCCCTGATCCCCAAATCCTTTCTCAGACATTGCCAACATTCTCTAAAGGTGATGGTCTCCCTAACTACAATAGGTTTAACAAACTTAGATTTGCCTTATCAAAAAGTTACTTTCAATAGACATTTTGGGGAGTTGGCAGTTGAAAATCCATGGATAAACTTTATTAAAATAAAAAGAAAACCTAGAATCTTCCAGAGAAAATTAAAGTGATTATCTATAAAGGAAAAAGACTGGTTGGCCTCAGACTTCTTGGCAACAGCAGTGGATACAAAAAAACATGGGAGCAATTATCTTCAATATCTAAAGGAAAATAACTTTGAACCTAAAATTCTATACCCAGACAAAGCTATGCTTTAAAACTGAGGTTAGCACACTATGGCTAGTGGACCAGCCACTTAATTTTATAAATAAAATTTTATTGGAAAACGGCCATGCCCATTCATTTATATATTGTTTTTATATATGTTGGTTATAGGTGCCTTTGCATTACAATGGTAAGCTGAACAGCTGCAGCTGAGACCACATGGCCTGGAAGCCTAAAATGCTTATTATTTTGACCATTAAAAAAAGTTTGCTGAGAACTGCTATAAAATAAAGACATTTACAGATATAAGATCTCATAAAGTTTACTATCCAATGACCCTCTTTGGAAGAACCACTATGAAAATTTATGGGGGTGGGGAAAAGGGAGGTTCCAGGAGGAAGAGGTGAGATCTGTAAAGCAACAAGTTACAAACACAGTAGTAAAATTTATTGTTACATTAAAATAAACATTAAATATTTAAGTTTTAAATAAATTATCCCATGCAGTGTGAAATTCCATGGAAGCAGGTGAGATTTTGAGTTGAGGGAACTAAAAGGGCAGTAAATTCTTATCTTTTTAGTGCCAGTGAGGATGGCAGGGGATAAAGATAATTCCAGACAAAGTTTATTAATTCTATAGTATGTCCAGATAATTATTCATTCTAGACAATATTAAGTATTTAAGGGTAAGCATTAAAAGATTAGATGTAAGATGTATTCATTTCCAAACTTATAGAAGGTAAAAATGCAAAAATGAAAAAAACAAAATACAGATTAAGCTAGCTAAAGGCAATTAGAAAGTATAGTAAGAGAAGCACAAGTTAAAATGGCAAGCATAAGCCCAAACATATCAGTAAATTTAATAGATATGACTCAGGTACTTTTTTTTTTGTTCAGCTCTGTGTTTATTACATACATACTTTGTGGCTGGCATTATTACAGACACTGGAGACACGTCAATTAATAGCACTTATGAAACGTTTGTTCCAGTAAAGAAACAGACCAAAAACCAGTAAGTACGTTATATAATGTTTTAAAGGGGGCAGGGAGGAATCAGATCAAAGGCTAGAGAATGATGTAAGTTGGTCACAGTGGGGAGTATTCTATCAGTCCAGACAATATGTGATAGGGGCTTAGATTAGGATAGTATTTGTGGAAGCAATGGCAAATGATAGAATTTGGAGGGGGGATTTTAAAGAGAATTATAACAGGATTTACTGATAGAATCTATGAGAGGTCAGGGAGGCGTCAGGTTAAATAGGTGTATTATAAGAAATATTCAGTTTTGTGTTACAATACATACAGACAGGCACACAATCAACTGTAACCAGTTTACAAGAGAAGCACTGTAGGCACCATGGGACTCCCACCGAGAGCCTTTCAGGCTGGCGCGCCCACCCCCAGCGCGGTGTGGCTTTTGTGTCTCATGCCTTGCTCCCTTCCCTAGAGAAGTGCTAACTACAGATGCCTCACTTGGGTTGTTACCCAACCAAACAACCCTCCAGGAGCCAAACAAAAGAGGAGACTTCTCTAACGATTAATCAGGTGCCTAACCATCCCCAACCCTACCCCACCCCCACTCCCCCCACCCCACCTCCACTCTCCCCCCACAAACACACACACCGTAGAACCCCTGTCTTTCCTTCACTATATACATTTCTGTTAACTGTTATCTTGTAAGAAAGTAAGAATTTTAAGCCCTGTTGGGATGGTTCTGGAATTAGATCGGGAGTGCAGTGGCATGGACGGAGTAAAACTCTTTTTTATCGACGTTGCCTCTAACGTCCCAGACCGTAGTCAAGGATGTGTCAATCTTGGAGCTTTCTTAGAAGAACAAATCAAAGAGCTTTTATAAGAAATATTGAATACAAAAAAAAAAAAGACTTTTTCATATTTTTAAACATAAGCAATTTTTTCAGCTGTTTTCAATACTTGTGCCTAAGATAGTTTAGTAGCTAGAAAGAAAAACACGCAAATAGTGAAAGCTGTAAGTGATGTGATTTTTAAAATATAACTGGAATTTTTCTGGAAATATTACATTTTAGGATATTTCTGACAAAGTCTATAGATAAAATTAACTTGATTTCTTGGCGATTGAAGCATTTACAAAATTACTTCATTTAGTCATACCATAAAATTTGTATTTCAACTATAGTCACTCCTAATACCAGTTTACCTTATAAAATATTTAAACTTCTCTACTTCCTATTAAAAGAATTAAACATAAAATTGATGCTGCATCCAATCTCATTTTAGCAATAGATTATATTCGATTACTGTATTAGATTTCTATTGCCACTATAATGAGTAACCACAGACTTAATGGCTTATGGCAAGTTAAATTTATCATCTTACAGTTCTGGAGGTCAGAAGTCCAAACTGGATTTCACTGGGATAAAATCGAGATGTCTGCAGAGCTGACTGAATTCCTTCTGGAGACTCTAGGGGAGAATCCATTTCCTTGCTTTTCCAACTTCTAACCACTGTTCATATTCCAGACTTGCCCACTTCCTTCATCTCCAAAGCCAACATCATCACGTGGAATCCTTCTCATAATGCCATTTCTCTGGTTCTCTCTCCTGCCTCCTTCTTCCATTTATAAAGAATTTTGTGATTATGTTTGGCCCACTTGAGTAATCTAGGATAATCTCTTTATCTCAGAGTCAGCTAATTACAAATTTAATTCCTTCTGAAACCTTAATTCACATTTACCATGTAACTTACCGTATCACAGGTTCTGCAGATTAAGATGTGGGTGTCTTTGGCAGCCATTATTCTGCCTATCGCAACTACTAAGAAACAATGAAAATGAAATATAGTTCAATGTTTATTATAATTTTAATATATTATTACTTTGATCGATTATGTTCTAATTTAAATTATAACTAAATATAAAATAAACTTATCACTAAGAGTCTGATAGTCATAGGAAACAAGATTTTCAATCACTGGATATAATTTTACTGCAAAAAAAGTATAACACAGTGAACAATAAAGATTTAAAGATTTTTAAGCACAAAATTGTATTGTATTAGGATAAAATTTGGTGGGAGATGTGGAATAAAAATTCACGTCAAGGAGAAAGAGGAAGTATAAATTTTTCCATGTTTAAGAAAGGTGTGTTGTGTATGTATTTGTAAGGAATGATGGTATATAGCAAAATCATTATGATACTTAAGTTCCAATGGATAAATTTAAAAGTGTGACTAACAGGTTTATTTTAAAATTTGATGTCATTGAATCTCACAAACTACTGTCAAGCAAAAGGAGCCAGGCTATATGATTTCATGATATAAAGTTCAGAAACAAATAAACTAGCCAATAATGTGAGAAGCCAGCATAAACGTTCCTGGGATGGAGCAAGAAGTTACTGGAAGCAGGTGCAGGCACCTTTGGAGTCTGATAATGATCTTTTTCTTGATCTGGTTATACAATGCATTCACATTGTAGAAACTCATGAACTTACAATTATGCTGTGTTCACTTTCTGTATGTTAGTTATAATTTAGTAACATCATTATTAGCAATATCAACACAGGTACCCCCTACCCAAACTCACACCATTTGAACTCAGAAACCAAAAGGATTCAGGTATCAAATGAATCCCTCATTCTCTGAACTCTCACTACTCAGCATCCAAAACTTGAAAATTAAATAGATTTAGATAGTGAGGAGTACTTATATTTACTATTAGTTAGAAATTACATTCTTTGGAACTATTTAAACTTATGGTGAATAATTTTAAATGCCAACTTTAAAAGGTGCAATTAGAAAGGCAATTTTCTGAAAGTTCTTTTAGAGCAAAAAACTTTGAAGATAATAGTCTTAACACACCTCTTTTGAAGTATATTCTTCAAGCAGATCAAAAATAAAAAATAATAATAAGCAAGCAAGAATACATAGGGCTTTAATTACCCAATTAATGAGATTTAGAAAATTGCTTTGTATGTATTCTCAAAGCAGAAGATAGACATTCTTTTAAATAGCCACTTCATATTTTAAAAATTAGTTCTATAATAAACCACATGAAGTTCAGTACATTTCCAAACAATTGATATCATACAGTCCCCATTCATTGCCTACAATATAATTTTTAACCCCCAAATGTTTTTGCCTGAAAATTTAAAAATACACCTGATAGAAGGTATATAAATGTTGAATCACTATGTTGTACACTTGAAATTAATATAATCTTGTATGTTAACTATAATTAAAAATAAATTTAAAAAAAAATAAAAACATACACCTGAGTAGCTCTTGAGTTAAAGAGAACATCAAAATAAGAAGAAAATAATGTGGCATTTCTTACATTCCCAAGTGATTTGGGAGTTCCTCCTAGGACTGCTCATATCTACCCCCAGCTGCCACATCTACAGTATATTCTGCCTTGCACTGAGAGACTGCCCTCCTCTGAGCCAGAGAGCTCTCAGTTCATTTTGTTCTTGGTTTTCTGATATTAAAAAAAAAAAATCTCTCTTTTTCATTCTTCTGTTATAAGGCTTTTGGCTTTTGGCTCTTGGAAATAGCGTATACATCTAAATAAATAAAACTTAAAGAATGACCTTTTTAGAATAGGGTAAGGATCATCACAGGTGATATTTTTAGGGAGGTCAGATTTTTACACACCCTAGAATCTTATGTTGACTTCTTCTTCTGCCCTTTCTCTTAGATCCCAGCCAGAGAAAATTTTCTGCTTTAAGGGCTTGTGTGATCATATTGCTTTCCCAACTTCCTATCCCCCATGGTCCAGAATAATCTCCCTATCTTCATGTCAACTGATTATCAAGTTTTAATTACAAATTTTAATTACATCTGCAAAGTCCTTTTTGCCATGCAACGTAATATATGTACAGGCTCTAGAAATGAGGGTGTGGACATCCTTGGGGGCCCTTCTATCTACCACCACCACTCAAATTGCCTTTGCTTCCAAGCAGAACCAGAGCCCATTATGCTGAGGGCAAGCCCTCTGTACTCAAGAATGGCTTCCTCTGCTAGACCAAGCATGGAATTGATTCCCCTTTTGATTCCTCAATCTGACCCATTATCGTACCAGGAACTCAGATTTCCTCCCTATGACATGAGCACCTATCTGAGAATTCGATTCTTGCCTACAGGCTGGTGGCGTGCTTCAATTGTACAGCACTCCAGGAACTGACTACCTCCCCGACCCCCCAAAATATCCTCTATCCTGGTGAATTGGCCTCCACTATGCGCTGGCCTGCCCCCAGAATCTGGTACCAGCAATGGCCATAATCAAACATCAGCTTCCATTCTCTCCCCACTATGACCTCCAAAGAGACTCTCCCTTGCTACAGCTGGTGGCAGAGGTGCATGAACAATAATGGGCTACAAAGTTGTGGGTCACCTGTGTAAGGCATAAAGTAGGATCAGTTAGTATTTTTGTTGGAAATCCAGTAAATATTTTTAATGAAATTACATTTTGTACTTTGTAGACATAGGTGATATAGTCTCCTAAATCACACTTGTTTTGTAACATTTCTTCCCAAAAGGAAGTATGTTCTAGCTTTCTTTTTTATAAACTCAAATAACATAAACAGCACCAAGGATTTATTTAATAAAGATTTTATATTTCCCAACTAACTCATAATTTCTATTGTGCTTTCAGCTCCTTCTCAATGCATTTTCCAAAGGGAGTCTTACTTCTTACCCAATTCATGAAAAGAATCTTGACACAAAGAACAGCCGCAAAATCTGTAAGAAAAGGGGACAAGAAGGAAAGGCAAAGAAATCTGTGCACACATGTAAACAAGCGTGCTCCTTGACACCATCTAGTGGGTGGCTAGATAACTGATCTATCTCCCCTACCTGATCTTCCATTCCCTCCAAGTCATGAGTGTTTCCACCCTGAATGAGTATACAGACACACAATATGAGAAAATTTATGTGTTTATTCTATGGTCCTTTTATTTTTGTTAACTTCATATAAATGTCCATGAATCACAGGTCACAAACTCAGGTGCAAGAAACACCTCCTCTCTTTATATAAATCAATCTGATTTCTGATTTCAATGCTGATAATGCAAGGCTGGTAGAAAATGTAACCTCAATCACTTCAGAGTTTTCCAGATGGCTCCCTAGGACTATCACAAGATTATGGAGGTTTGTCATGGTTCTGTGATCAGTCTCTGCTGTGCTATCCACACTCAGAATCCTATCTGCCTAAATGGACTGTGTAGCAACTGCCACGTCTCCCTTGAGTCCTTCAATGTCTCCAAGTGTTTCTGGGAACCTGTAACCAAGAATCCCTCCTCCAAGACCTCCAGCCTCCTCTCTCCTCTTACTTCAACTCCTTCTAATCTGTGGTGGAGGAGTGGCTCAGATGAACAGAGGGAAGCTCCAGTCCACCTCTCCCTTCTTTCTCTGCATGGCATCAGCTCTCCAAGCAGAAGCCTCCTATTGGAGGTTCCCCTCAGAGAGCTACAGCCTCGTCTCCTCTGTGGGTTTAGGTTTTGGAAAAAAGTCAGTCAGCTGCAGCCTTCTCTGAACAAGGAACGTCAGCATCTGTTATTTATTTGAATAAAGGGAATAAAGGGCGAAAACTGGGCTGAAAAATCATAAATATCTTAAATTGCTATTTAGCAAATGTAATGAAAATATAGCTTTTCTCACTCAAACAAGAGTATTTTGGTTTACGCCCATGTCCAACAGAATTCCTGCAATGCCAATTGCGGTGATTCAAGTTTTTCTTGGAGTCCTGAGCTAGGAGGGGGGACCTGAGCGGTAACCACCTGGATGGCTCTTGCTTTTGGAGGTCAAACAGCATCTCTCCCTTTGTGAAGTCCACAGACTGTCTTAACATTAGTATACAAAAATTTAAAAGAGAAGTCATCTAGGAGTGGGTGAGTTTCAGCTAGCCACTGCAAGGTTGTATTCCCATCTTCTCCAACAGAATGATGTACTCTTTCCTTTATTTTCACACAGTGTGAAATTTGTAGATATTTTTAGTACTTACTTTACTTGGCCTTCTCTATCTGGAAATAAATGAAGACCAGCCAAGTGAGAACAGGCAAAAGTTATTCAGAGCTTGCTGTGACAAGGGAGGAGGCAGACACTATCACTTTCACTTCACAGAGGCTCAGAGGTAGGCAGAGGAGTGAGAAGGTTTTATAGTGGAAAAAGGGAAGGCTCGAGGTGTGCCTTCATTGGAGACTGTTGGCCTGGGGAAGCAGGAGGTGGGCTAATAGGAGCAGGGCATCCTGTGTGATTGGTTAGGGGAACATATTTGGCTTTCTCTGATTGGTGCTAAGGTAGAAACAAAGACAAAAAAAAAAAAATTAGAAAAGCTGTCAGATGTTAATCAAGTCCTGTCCATTTGAGGCCAATCATTACAGGAGTTGTCATTTGGCTTCCGAGATTGGTTGCTAGAGACAGTAGTCTAACTTCCTACAAGTCTGACTTATAGATAGTAGTCTGGCTTTCTGAGCTGGTTACTATAGATATTGGATTGGTTTCTTAAGCTGGTTGCTGCAGATTTGGTGTCAGAATTTTTTTCTTTAATAAATAAACATTATTCCATAGGTCTTTCCATTGTCCATTTTATATTCACTTTCTCATCTATTATAGTTGGATATCTATGTTCATGATTATAAGTTCCTTGAGGACAGAGATCAAATCTTCGTATTTGTGTTTCTAATGTACAGAGTAACATAAACGCGTTTTGAAAATGAAAGTGAATCATTTCACATTCATGTCTATAGGAGTAAACTGAATATATTTCATTTTCATTCATTGGGTTTATTTTTCCCTTTAGTACAAAATTCTAAATGGACACTATATATACTCTTCCGTTTTAAGCAAGTCTTCCTCCACATTCTAACAACTCTCCAAACTACATTTATAACCAATTTGCCTTTACTTACATCTCTATCTGTTCACCATCTTCTTATATCTTCACTTGCCTGGATTCTATCTAAATTAAGGTGACGGGCTATGAGAGGTTGAATACCAGCTGACTGGGTTCATCAATCAGTATTTATTTTTGTTTGTATGAAGTGGAATTGTGTCTACCTTTCCCAAGCTGGCTTAAAAACAAGATGCATTTGCATTGAACCAACAGTTTCTTGGTATAATTCCTTTCTGTAGCATGGTTTCATTGAACTACACATTTTTGTGGCAAATTTTGATTACCTGTGTGGAACTAACATACCCTGTCTCAGCAAAATAAGATAAAATGGTTTCAAGAACAAAAGAGATGTTCTAATAATTAAAAAAAAATTGTTTGTTTTTCCACATAAATATCCCCGTCAGAAACCTGGATGTAATCCTAGTCTCTCTCCCCTCCATCATTGCCTGCATCTGGGCATCAAATTCTGCCATTTTTGCCTAAATATTTCAAACAATTCCTTCCTTTTTTCTTCTCACTGCTACCACCTTAGCATGGCAGGCATCCCTCACCCTCATCCTGTATGGCTATAAATATATCCTGGCTTGTGTCTTGTCCAATGCACTCCCTACACTGGCAAAGAGGATTTTTCTACAATGAAAATCTAGGCACATCACTACTCTGCTTACATACCATAGTGGTTCCCCACCACCTGCCAAATAAACCAAAATTGTGGCCATGATCTTAGTGATTGGCATCTACCTGACCTCTCTTTACTTTCTTCTCCATCCTCCAAGAAGCAACCAATTTCAGCCACATGGAACTAAGTGCCATCCTCTAAAAGGACCTAGAATCTCTTGATTTCTTGCCTTTGCACATAATTTCTAAGCTATTTCATGATTCAAGTTAATGACTACTCTTTCTAATGCCCTTTCCCTAAGATTGAATTCTATTGTCTTTAATTCCTAGTGCTTAGCAAAGTACCTGAGGCAGAATAGGGAGTCAATACATATTTCTTTGATACAGTAATAAATTGATCCACAACTCACTATCATCTTATGTCCTAAACCATAAACTCATTCGATGTCTTTCCTCTCAGTTCCCTAACTTCCTGCTTCCCATCCAATCACATCTTGGAAACCACATCTGCCAATGTCTTCCCTCTAGACAGTACTGTGGGCTGATCTATGTTTGATAACTGGTTCTCCTCGAGGAGAAAGCCCTGATTTGTAGCATTTGCCAATTTTTATAGTATAAACCCTCCCACCCAGGACCAGCTACATAATCTGTAGGACCTGGTACAAAATGAGAATGTAAGATCAACTGTTAAAAATTGATTCAGAATTTCAAGAGAGCAACAAGAGAGCACTAAACCAAACATGGAGCCCTGTGCAAATACACAGTTTGCATACCTGCGGAGCTCTCACTTTGGACAACTTCAATCTACCAAAGTGGTATACCTAAAAGTAGAATTGCTACATCACAGAGTGATTCTATATTTAAATTTTTGAGGAAACTTCTCCCTTTTAAACTGCCAGATGTAAGGAGCACTCAAGCCCAGTTGAAACATGCAGGTTGGGAGGGAGAACTGGAATGGGCTTTCTGTACCTCCAGTGGCATCTCTTCCTCTCTGCAGCTTGGTGGGGTTCCCCATGCACCACACCATGCTGCGCTGAAATTATTCATTTCTGATTTCTGTAATCCCAACTGGCCTTCAAGTCCTTCCATAGCAGGGGGCATGCCTCATTATTCATCTGTGTATTGCCAGAGTTTAGGCTATAGCATTACACCTAACACATAGTAATTGCTCAAAAATGTTGGTGGGTCTAAATCAACTCATGAATGATTAAACTAATTAAGGCATCATCCTTCAGTGGTTTGGTCCTTGTTTTATAAATGCAAGATTTTTCTCCACAGAGAGCTGCTGATATGGTACAGCACCCTCATCTAAGACAAAGAACATGTAAATTTGGAAAGCAATAAACCCCAGATGTGCTAACAATGATGGCAATATTTCCACTCTAGGATGGTACATTTAACTGTGTTTAAATTAAAAGTGAGAGTCTTTGAGTATTTAACCACTTCTTAATACAAGGGCTCATTATCTTAAGCAAAATACAATCTCAGATAACACTGACAATAAAGCTAAGTACTGTGTCTGTAAGAAAAATAGTTTCAGTGATACGCTGGTTATGTTGTATCTTTATTGTTCAGAATTTCTGGACCTGAAAGTTCACCCATTCTGCTTCTGCTGAATGATTAGTATATCTTAGGATCATGAAAGACATCGTTAATTTTTAAGATGTGCAATAAACTCAGCCCCACTGTTAAAAATAACATTTTACCATCACAGCTCACTGTGCAGTTGGCATTAGGTGTTATCTAAATGCAATGCATGCCATTCAAGAACCTGTAAAAGAAAATAGCACAGAGCTCTGTGAAACTTGCTGTCATCACAATGAGATCTTTTTTTCCCCTGTAAACTCTCTCTTGATGTTGAATAGCTGAAGCTAAAAATGATCAGACACCAATTATGCCATAATGATCTAAGAATTATGCAAGATGATGACTTGGAAAGGATTGTCTGCTCCTGAAAGATAAATTGTGAAACATGCAAAGGAAAGAAAGATTAATACTGGGTTAAAATATGTGATTTCAGAGTGTCAGCCCATAAACGAAGACCAAATCCACCATTTCCTTCTAAACCAGACCTTCTTTCTGTGTTTCTGATTTCTGTACATGGCACCCCATCTCCTCATACTCCAAGACTCAGCTCGATGCCTTCTCTCTAATCCTCAGTGTTAGTTTACACATTGTACCAATAAAGCCTCCAAAAGTCCTCTTACAAGTATCCCCATCCTTCACCTCCTGCTGCCACATCTTTCAAATCTATTTTAAGACTTCAGTAACTCGGGATTATTAACATAGCTTTGTATCCAGCTTATTACCTCCAGATTCCTTTCATTTTAATTCATTTATTAATTCCCTTCATGCATAGGCTAATTCACAGTTGAAAAACTACTAGTGACATTATGTTCTCTATAGAATAAATCATTGATGGCTTGTCTGACATTCAAAGCCCCCTACAACTTTGTCCTAACTTAACATTTCTTCATCGCAGTTAAAATGAGTTATGTTCCCCAAACACATTCTTATTATCTTAGGTGGGGTTCTTCAGAGGCCTGAGATAAGGATTCATGTGCAGGTGACTTAATGAGTAAACCAGATAGGGAAGGGAGAAGCCAAGAAGGGGTGTGATTTCTGACACAGACCCATGGAGAGGATCAGAGGATGTATGGGCCTGATGCAACAGGGAAGTCTGAAGTTTAAATTAAGCCTCAGAGGCAAAATTTGTTGGGCCTTCCTACTCTCACACCAATTAGTCATTGGCTAAGGGCTGGGTGGGTGGGAGCAGAAAAGATGAGATGTAAATTCCAAGTACTTCTGGACCTCTGTGTGAAGGGGCAAAGCTTGCTCCAGTAGTCCAAGTACGGTCCTCCAAGAGTCAAAAGTACAGAGCTGTTAGAAGCAAAACATACTGAAGTTTGTGTAGGGATGGATGGGTGGGAGTGGAAGGAGAGAAAAGGTTAAAAGACCTACATCAGGGGTCCCCAACCCCTGGGCCACAGACTGGTACTGGTCCATGGCCTGTTAAGAATCGGGTCACACAGCAGGAGGTGAGCCACCAAAGCTTCATCTGTATTTGCAACTGCTCCCCAGTGCTAGCATCACTGCCTCAGCTTCACCTCAGATCATCAGGCATTAGATTCTCATGCAACAGGGAAGTCTGAAGGAGCACTAGTCCCTGGTGCCAAAAAGGTTGGGGACCACTGACCTAAGGGTTTGAGTGAAGTGATGCCTGCCACATCTATTTTTCTACCTGGTGTCTTACTCAGATAACAGGAAAGACCTCATCTCCAACTTCCCAAATTCTAACCATCTTTCATAGTCCAGCTCAGAAGTTTCAACAAGCCTTCCCTAACTAATACACACACACACACACACACACACACACACACACACACACACACACACACAAGAGAAGTGGGCCCAGACAACAATAATTAATCAGCTGAATGAACAAAGCCCCAATGCACAAGGTGTAAATCATCTCCAGTCCCAGCCCTGGAATATGGCAAGCATCTGAGGCATAAGAGGGAGCAGGCAACTCAGCAAGGCAGAGAGCTCAGTGACTTTGGTTCACTGGTTGGGTGATACTTTGAAGTCCAGGTGGTTGGATGACAAAAGTCTCTTCATAAGTAGCAGGATTCCACTGAGTTTAGGGTAGTCCCTACCTGGAGCATAGTACAACTCTGGGAGGCAGGAATAAAACCAGGAATGAAAACCAAATACAAAAGTAACATTCTATGAACTGGGACCAAGAGTAGGGGTGAAAAGACAAGAGAGTTAAAGGTACCACTTGGGAAATGACCAGGGCCAGCCAAGGTACCACAACTCAGATCAGGCTGACCAAGCAGGTAACAAGATATTGACCTCCACCCACAGGCAGGAGTGCTGAAGAAGCTGCTTAAACTCAAACTGGGCCTCTCAAGGATCCAAGAGATTGCTTTTGAGGTTCTTGAGTTGAAATGCCAAAAGAGAGGATAGTATCTATTTGCTGATTTTCAACATTAAGTCCCTCTACAGTAGACGTTGACAAACACAATACTCAAATTCCCAGCCTCTTCTGCAACTAGAAGTGGTCACATGCCACATGCCCGGCCACCAAAATATAGGTAAAAGTCCTTGGTAAAGGCTCCTCTCTGCTCTTCTCTGCTCCCTTTTATCTGCATGGACTGTAAATATTGGTAGCTGGTAATATAACAGCCATCTTATGCCCATGAGGATGAAAGCCATGAGCTCAGGGGTAAACAAGGAAGACAGAAAATGTTTGGTCTCTTGATAGAATCTTCATCAGTAAAGTATGCAATCAAGACAGACGGGATGATGGGGGTAAAGACAGGAAAAAAGTAAATAAAACCATGGTAGGAGTCCTAGACTCCTTCCCAAACCAACCAGTCTGGGAAAACTCAGTTGTTTTGGGCCATATTGTGTCCCCTCAATATTCATATGTTGAAGCTCTAACTCCCGGCACCTCAGAATATGACTATATTAGGCCTTTAAAGAGGTGATTAAGTTTAAATGAGTCTGTTACAGTGGGCCCTAATCCAATAATACTGGTTTCTGTTTAAGAAAAGGAAATCTGGACACAAAAAGAGACATCAGAGTTGCACACAGAGGAAAGACCACATGAAGATACTGCAAGAAGGCAGCCATCTGCAAGCCAAGGAGAGAGGTCTTAGAAGAAACCAAATTAGATGACATCTTGACATCATGATCTTAGACGGCTTATCCTCCAGAACTGTGAGAAAACAAATATCTGTTGCTTACCCCTTACCCCCTAACCTCTCACACCCTAGTCTGTGGTATTTTGTTGTGGCAGGCTAGCAAACTAATAAACCAGCCCTTCTTACTTGCCTCAGATTTGGCTCACAGCCCAAGGAAGTTGGTGTGAAATGTTTTTTTCATCTAAGACACCATAAATCAGTAAGGAGGAGTCCACCACTGTTCTTTTATGTGGAAGAGAGACACTGGAGGATAGATGATCAACAACTGTGATAATACACCTGTGTCCAATAAGATGTGACCATAAAAGCCCTTACTCTTTTGTGTGATTGAGGGAAGAGTAAACCCCAAAGGCATTAACTCTTCCATATCAGAAGCTAGCTCAGCTTCATAAAGTATGTTCACCAGCACTTACATGCATCAGCTCTTCCATTTGCTCTTACTGGACTCACTCAAGTATTAGAAACCAACGATGTGCTGTCCAATGGCAAACTCCATGTCAATAAAGGCAGGACCCACTGGAGGAAGTATAAAATGGGTGAGATGGAGCTAAAGAATTATTAACAGTTTTATTGCCAAAGTTAAGAGCTATAATCTTTTTCTACTTATTTAGTAATATATTGCTGTACTTTATGGAAATCCAATAACATTCTGGCAGGTATTATAAAGTGGTTGAATAATATTTGCTTAATTAGATGAATTGCCTGCTGTAATTATCTAGAGAATTTCTTCATCATTATCTCCCTACTTTTTTTCTCAGCTCCTTCCTTCCAGAGTGTTTACCGGTGGGTGGTATATTCAAGATTGCAGGACATTAAGAGATTGGGAGAGAGAAAGCAATTGCTGAGACATTTGTCACTCTAAAGACATTGGCCTAAGTTCCCCTCCCTTCTTTGTATACCTCTGAGCCCCCATGACTCAAGTTCAAGGGAGCCAGCATCACCACTGGGAGAAACATAGTGTTTGCTATGCGGCTGGAACTCAAAGGTGGTGCATGAGGATGGAGGGTACAGATGTGTGGAGAAAAGGGGAAGAAGTTTTGGAAGGGGGAGTAGAAGGAGATGAGAAGCTTTATCAGAGTAGAAGAGAAAGAGAAAAGAGGTGTATTGTGGGATGAAGTGTTTCCCCTTTCCCCCTAAAAAACACACATTGAAGTCCTGACCCCTAGAATCTGTGAATATGACATTTTTGGAGATAAGATCCTAAACAATGTAATAAATTAAGATGAGGTCATACTGGATAGAGGGTGGACCCTAATTCAATATGACTGGTGTCCTTGTAAGAAGAAAAACATTTAGATACAGACAGGCACAAACGGAAGACAGCCCTGTGAAGACAGAGGCAGAGACTGGAGTGATGCTGCCCCAAGCCAAGGATCACCTAGGGCTACCAGAAGCTGAAAGAGGCAAGGAAGAATCTTTCACTAGAGGCTTCAGAAGGAAAACGCTCTTTCCAAGGCCTGATTCCAGACTTCTGGCTTCTATAACTGCAAAAGAATACATACCTATCATTTTAAGCCACCCAGTTTGTGGTATATTGTTCCAGCAGCCCTAGGAAACTAACACAAAAAGAGGGTTTAAAGAGCAGAAGGAAGTGCCCAAAGGCACACACATCTATGGTGTGTGCCTGGTACACTGGAAGTGCTCAATAAATATACTTGAATTGATAGACTAGAACGAGTTACTACAATATACACACAGTGCTGAGAACAACAATGGGAGAGAAAATAAAGTGGGATGTCATATATCTTTTATTTCTTCCCTGCTGGCTAGCTCAGTGCCTTCCAGAAAACAAGTGCTTAACAACTGTGTCAATTAACTGATTAATTCCTTTCCATCATCGTCTAACACTTATTTATGGACTCTGGGTGCACAGTTCTGCAGTGAGGTAATTCGTTTTTTGGAACTGGAATGGTGGCTGGACTGAAAGAACAACAGGGCATCTCATCATTGACAGTTTTATCTCCTTGTGGTACATAAAGGAATGTGGGAGAGAGAACAAGGAAGCAGAAAAAGAGGAAGAAGAGGGGAAGAGAGGAGGGGAGAGGACACAGAAAGGGAGAAGGGCGAGAAGTTGTTTCAGCTGTCAGTGCAGAAGAAGCAATGAGTGTAGCTTGTGTAGGTTCATCAGAGGCTAAACTTTCACCCACCACAATTCTCCTTCAAGAGAGAACTTTGTTTGAAAGATTGCCTTGGTAAATTCCTGCCCACGGGGAATCTGGCTTAGCAGGCATAAAGTTTTCAGAATGGGGAAAGATATTTTAAATGAAACCACTAGACGAATTGGGCTACTTTGCCTCTTGAAAGGAAGATTAATGATGGCAGTGGCATGAAGGAGAACTGGAGATGGGAGAGGATGGCTGAGGAGCCAGCAAAAGAGGGTGATGTTGGAATGAGATGAAGGACAAACCCAATGGCTGGACAGCTGCTTCAGGTATACGTATTGCTCTCTAACAGTCCATCCTAAGTCTAGATTCACCTGGGTATTTCTTTTGCCCCACATGATGTGAGCTGGGTCTGAAGACATCTAGAAGCTCAACTGAAATCTCCTTAGCCAAATCTATAAGTTCATTAGGTGTGTTTTTCACTTCCACATTATCAGAGGCAGCTGGAGCTGCAAACATCTGGGTACTCAGCTAGACTGGAATGTTCAAGATGGTGCATTCACATGGCTGGCAATGGATGCTGATAGTTGTCTGGGCGTTTGAGTGGGCTTCTCACATAATGATGGCTGAGTTAAAGAGGGGATATCCCAAGGAGAAGCATTCTAAGAGAGAGGAAGCAGAGGCTGCCAGTCCTCAGAGAAACTGACACTGGTTAATTTCCACTGAATTCTATTGGTTAAGTGGTCATTAGGCCAGCCCAGAATCAAAGAAAAGGGAAAGAAACTCCATTTTCCAGCAGGAAAAATGACAAAGAATTGGTTGCCATCTTTAATTAACCACAGGCAGCTGATGGAGCTTATAAAAATGGAAATGTCTTCTGAATCCATTAAAATCGTTTACTTTGCTTCAACACAAACTAATCTCCAATCTCTTTGGGGGATGTACATTGTTTATAAAAGCTTTATGTGAGTAGATTTTTCTTAAAAATCCAAACAAATATTGACTTTTACCTCTACATCAATGTGGGATAAAGTAGATACAGCAAGAGTAGATACAGAAAAACAGAGGCAGAAAGGACTATGAAAATACATGTCCTTGATAATTTAATTGAAGTCAGTACAATCTCTAACACTGATAAATACGTATATATAACAGTATTAGTTTAAGTTACAGAAATAGTCATTATGAATAATAAAAATAGAAATATTTAAAATAGGGCATCTTAGGGAGTAGAACTGAACACTGGGGTGGTACAGAATAGCACAGAAAGCATAAATTTAAATTTTTTATATACTTTATTTGTAATATTTTTAAAACAAAATTGTTTTTCCTATCAGATTAGCAAAGAGTAAATATATTGACAAAACCTGTTTTGAAGTATTGAGAAATAGGCTTTTACAGACTGTTGCAGGAAACATAAACGGGCATAACCTTTCTAGAAATATTTTTACAAAATGCTTGCATATTGTTACTAGCAATTCCACTTCAAGGAGTTTATCTTAAGGTGATAATTACACAAAATGTAAAAAATGTAGATGCAAAGATGTTTAGTGTTATAGTGATGAAAAATCAGAAGCAAAACTAAATGGTCTTCAATGAGGAATTAAGTAAGTAAATTATAGTACAGATAATGTGATAACCTCCAACCATCATAAGTGATTGCTAGATCTAGATTTATGGAGATGGAAAGGTGATCATGATAAATTATTGAGTAATGATGATGATTTCAGAACATGTATTATATATATTTGTATTGTTAAAGAACAAATATTAACCTGAGTAAATTTAAAGATCTCATGGGGTTTATCAAAGATCTGTGAATTGGCCAGCATCACATCTATCAAATTAAGCGAGCTCTGAGGAACTGTACAAAATAGAAGGTTTTCGGAGTCTAGAGGGAGGGTGGGACAAGGAAGTTAAAAGAGTGTATTATTCCTCGAAATGTCACTTTTTTTTTAGGGGAAGATAGGGGATCTTATCAGGCAGATTACCTCATTAGTATTTATCAACAAATTCCAGAATGATTGGCTTAAAATTCTACTCCTGGGAGATACTGAAACTACAATTAGGTTAGGTATTAAGTCTTGCTAGGGCTTACCACAAGCAATGTCATTTTTGGACTGTTTGTTTTCTTTTTAACAATATAAAGCTGTTTACATACACATATGTGTGTCTGTGTGCACCAACATGGTCATCACTATGGGGCAGACTTTCCAGCGTTTCTCTTTATTTTTCTGCTTTATAATAAGTAGCATTTAAAATATAAAATAAGCAGTACTTTAAAATACAAAGCTAATTTTGAAAAAAGCTACCAAAAAAAATCAATAACAACAGCATTGGCAACATCTCAAGATTATACCTAAGCCTTTTGTATATCACCTACTTGGAAAAGATGGCAGCACCTCTGCATTTTATAAAACAAATACCATAAAGAATAACACAAAGTACACTTTGGCAAATGCCAAAAGAAAATAAACAGTATGTGTCATCTGTTTTGAATGAGATTATTCTATCTAATTCTCTTGAATGTTTTTCCAGAGATAAGAATAACAGAATTCTAGGCCAAAAGCCAGAGTTTTCCTATCAAGAGAGAAGGAAAGATTCACTTATCTGGGGGTGACTTTTAGCAAGAAAAAAATCGGAAAAAATGTCACTAAATGTTTTGTAATTAGTGGAGCCATTCAATTGACTTGGGAGAAAACTGAGGTCATTATCACTTTTATTTTTCTGATTTCTTGCTTGAGCCCTTCCCTGCCCTATTTATTGGAAATTTTATTTGTCTCCTTCTAGAAACCTTCCTGATACCTGCCTTCTCAGTGCCAGGAATTCAAAGTTCAGTTGCTCAGCCCCTAAAGACCAGAAAGAGAAACCTAAGTTTTTCAGATCAAGCCCAGCACCATCTCTCTCAATGAATGCCCAGGGGGTAGTTATGGCTTCTTGGTTGCAGACACAGTTGTGTCCTACACTTGGACCTTAAGATTATAACACCTTTAGTTCAATCACATGGTCAATCATTTTTTTCAGCATAACACTCTGCCAGACCAGTTAGATTTAGGAAGGCCGTAAATATTTAAAGACTGTACTGAGCCTAGTTCACCAGCCCAGATATACTCCCCGCCCCACCCCCTCAAGTAAATAGATAGATAGATAGATAGATAGATAGATAGATAGATAATGATGGATGGATGGATGGATGGATGGATGGATGGATGGATGGATGGATGGATGGATGAAAGGATGAATGGATGGATGGATGGATGGATGGATGGATGGATAGATAGATAGATAGATAGATAGATAGACAGATAGATAGATAGATATGAAAGAATTCTTATTTGATTCGTAGGTGACCCTATGATTTGACTTCAGGTAGGTCAAGGCATGTTGGCTCATCAGAAAAAGCCTCAAGAACATGAAATCTCAGTATTAAAAGGGTGAGAGGTAAATCTCAGTCTCTTTCTTTTCAAATCTACCAACCTCCTAATTCAGTAACCATCACTGCCAACTAGGTTTTTGGAACAAAGTTTAGTCAAAAAAGTTCTTATTTAACTGCCATGAAACCTTCCCCGAGGGTAATGGATCCCTATTTATCCAACATTTGTATCACCAAGAGGGCCCGTTAAATGAATCCCCTCCTCACTCCACCCCATCCTCCAAAACATCCACTCTAAAGATACTAGCTAAAGAGGATAATGTAGATAAGGGCTGGTAGCTTCTCTGTTATGAAATCCTAAATTTTGGCTAACTGGACATCTTATTTAAAAACTTTCATTTAAACAACAACAACAAAAAGGAAGGCAATGAAGTTCCCTGTATAACTTAAAATTCCCTCCTGTGTTCTTAATATGTACCAAGACCCACTCTCCAGAATCAGCCTTAATAATTTCAGGCACATGTTACGTACCTAAAGAGCTCATGAAAATGATTTCTCCAAAAATAGTAACTGAGTGACCTGATACCTGCACTGGAAATTAAGCCTATTGTATCATCACATTTAAGCATTCGTATGTGATCTACACCTTATTTTTTGATTAGACACATACTTAATATCTCCCTTAGTGTTGTAGCCTCAGCTGGATGACTACTATTGAAATACATGAGACATCAGTGGAGAGAGTGGGAAAATAAATGACTGTTGCTTAAGAAAAAGTCTTTAAAACTTGGAAATAAGGGGTGGAAAGTAGGTGGCATGTCTTTTTACTGTCTTGTTGGTTATGTCAGTTTGAATAGTGCCCCCCCACACCTGTACCCTCACTTATGTCCTTCCCAAAATCCCAGAACTGACTTTATCTGGAAGTAGAGCCTTTGAAAATATAATTAAAGATGAGGTCATACTGAGGTAAAGTAAGCCCTAAATCCAGTATGACTAGTATACTTACCAGAGAGAGAAAACAGGGAAACAGACAGACACATGGAGGAAACACCATGTTGACAATAGAGGCAGAGATTGGAGTAATATGTTTACAGGTCAAGGAACACCAAGGCTTGCCAGCAACCACCACAAGCTAGGGGAGAAGCATGGAACAGATCCTCTTCCACAGCCTTCAGAAGAACTCAATACTGGTGACATCTTGATTTCAGACTTCTAGCCTCTTGAACTATGAGAGAATAAATTTCTGTTGTTTAAGCCATCCAGTTTAGGATAATTTATTATAGCCACTCTAGGAAGCTAATACACTGGGCATTGTATAATAGACTCGTCCAAATATTATCAACTTGCTTAGGGGACTGTCACTTTCCTTGCTTTATTTACTTAATGTTAGGTAAAAGCTCCATCTCTATGAAGCTACATGTTAACTTGTAGACCTTATCCAGTAGAGATGCAAATAATTTGTCTGGTAATAAGGATAACCCTAAAAGCTACAATTTTATTGCCCTGTAGGACATTAACCTCAACATTGCATTGGAGAAGAGCTGTATAGATACCCTGAACTTCCAGAAATGTGAACAAGTATGTTCTAGAGTAAATGAAGCCTGAAACATTGCTGGAGGCAAAAATGACAAAAGTAAAGCTGTCTACTACTGGCACATCATGAAAAGGCAGGGTTCTTTGGAAAAGATAGTAATGCTGGGAAAAATAGAAGGCGGCAGGAAAAGGGAAAGACCAAATATGAGCTGGATTGACTCCATAAAAGAAGCCATAGGCACGAGTCTGCAGGAGCTGGGCTGCTGAGGACAAGACAGTGTGGACATCACTCATTTTCTGAGGAGATAAAGATGCAGGTTTTAAGAAGGAGTTTCTGTAATTCTTGATTTATACCCTAGGCCATATAAGAGCAAGAGAGTGAACTGGTTAAATTATGATCCTTTCCCAGCCAGGCTACCTGGCCTTGAATCCCACCAAGCTCTACCACATAGAGTGTTACTTAACCTCTCTATGTCACGATGTTCACACCTATAAAGGGGGGAGGCAATAATAATAGATCTACCTTATAAGGTGTTGTATGGACCAAATGAATTAATATACATGATGTTCTTAGGACAGTACTGGTACAGAGTAAGTTCTATGTGTTACTTTTTTGCTTCTTCTTCTGACATCACACTGTTTTCTCCAGTCGTTTCAAGACTTAAAGTTTAGATTCAAAATTAACAACATAGCCTACACAAGTTTGTTTGCTTAATTTATTATTACACATCTAGTGTTGAAAATGCACATTAAAATGAAAATTTATGGAAATACTATGTAAAATATGATGCTTTAAGATTAAGCAAATAAAACTGTTTAGCATTTCTCTCCAAGGACTTTTATATATTTATACCGAAAAATATCTACACTTAGCAAATATTGATTGACCTACAAAAGTTCTCACCAACTCTTGAGAAATCTGGGAATTCTAAAAATAGAGATGATCATGAGCCTCTTGAAAAGAGGAAAACTTAGAAGAAATAAAAGTAGGTAGATAGCTAATTCAAAGATAGAGTAGATAGCTAATTGTTGAACCTGGGTGAACAGATGAAAATATAAGTATTATATTTATCCCATTCCAATCCACTTTTTACATTGCTGCCAAAAAATTACACAGTACGTGAATGAGAGGTTTATATTCTTTAATAGCCTTAACTTTAGCTCAAAAGGGAAAAAGGATCTATTCCAACCTGCACTCTGGATTACATTTTCTTCTTAGCTCTTCAGAGACCATGATCCATATCATTCATGTGTGTGTGTGTGTGTGTGTGTGTGTGTGTGTGTGTGTGTGTATATATATTCATTCTCATTCTCTCTTTTATCTTCAGTCTCTTTCTCTCTTCTGGTTCTTACTTCTTAGCATACAAATTAAAATCTTTCATATGTTAAAAATAAGTTTACCCCTTGACGCTTTACCTGCTTCCAAGTGCCATTAGGTAAAACTCACTGATGGCTACCTATGCAACATATGCTCCTCCCAATAGAATCTCCAAATTTCCATCCATTCAACAACCCCACACCCACTGATTTAGGGAAAGAAGACTATGTTACAGTTACCCTGATTCTCAAACTCTGCTTATGCCAAACTGACCACTTGTCCAGATCCCCTTCTATATTTGCTGCCCTGGTGAGTGGCCCCATCAATCTGCTAAAAATCTATGTAGAAATCATAGACTTCTCTTTCTACTGCATTTCCTACACATAATTAACTACTAAACATTGTCAGTTGTAATTACTAAATATTTCCCAAATTTTCTTTTCATTCCCGAATATTTCATTTCACAAGTTATCACTTTTCTCATGTGCCACCATAGTTATCTGCTTAGATAGAGCCCTGCCTCTAGTCTTTCTCCATTCCAATACACTTTTTACATTGCTGCCAGAATTGTTTTCATAAAAACATAAATAAGATCATGTCATTTCCTTTTTATTAATCCTTCCATTGTGTTTAACTACCTTTAGGGTAAACTTCAAACTCCTTAAAGGCACTGAAGGCTTTTCTTGTTTGGCTTCTACCTACTTATATCAGTCAGAATAAACCAGATTATACTGCAGCAACAAACAATCCCACGTTCTCAGGGGCTCAATAGACAAAAGTATGTGTATCCCTCTGTGCTACAATTCATCATAGGTTGGAAGACAACTTTGCTCATTTTGGTTTCTCGGGGATCCAGGCTAATACAGACTTTACACTGAGATATGTTTTCATGATCATCGCAGCTGTCGGAATGATGTAGCAAACTCACACTGGCTCTTACATCTTCCATCCCAAAGTGACACATATCTCTTCTGCCTACATTTCATTAGCCAAAACAAGTCACATGGGCTATACCTAACTGCAGAGAGGACAGAGATGAGCAATCCTACCATGTGTCTGGGAAGCAGAGTTGGAAAACTTTGGCAATTAGTGCTAATGACTACTATATTATCCATTCATATTCACCTATCTCTAATTCTTCATATATGCCCTGTATATCAGGCAAACAAAACATTCATAGTTCTACACATGTATCACACATTTTCATGTCTCTATATTTCTATTTAGTCCAGTTCATTCCTTAAGATGCCTTTGGAACTTATTTGACTTATTAATAACTACTCATCTTTCAAAAACCAACATAGGTATCTGCTCTTTTAGGAAACATGCCTTAGCCTAGGATTTCTCAAACCATCTGTGGTGAAGACCTAGGTTTTTATTTCCAGTTCATCATAGACCAATACTTATTTGAAACATAGTGAAAATAAATGACAAGAAAAACAATTTAAACAGAACCAGAAAATATAAGTCAAAATTTGTTATTAAGAAATTCCCAAGGAATTATCAAATTGCTACAAAGTTTCTAATGACTCAGAATGTCTATACTTATTTCATTGCAGGTTGCAGACCAGTAACAAACATTTCATGGTTTGGCATGGCCTAGGAACCATGCTTCCGAGTAGCACTGCTCTACCACACTCCCATTTTCCTCCCTTCCAAACATACCCGCTGAGCCTGGGGCACATTCACAAATCCCTAAAAACTCTTCTATCAGACTCTGACAAAACTTGATTGTAACCATTGGTTTATTTATCTATTTCCTCTATGCTTCTATACCTCTATGCCTAAGGGCATGATCCATTTAGCTCTGAAACTTCAGTATCCAAGAGAGTAACTAGCAGATAACTGGCATTCAGCAAAAATTTTTTGAATGAATGGAGGTAAATAAATTATTAGCCCATCATGTAAGTAAATCCCATTTCACATACACAAGAGCATTACTCTATTTGAATCTGTAGACATTTTTAGTCAAGCTTAAGATTTTAAAATTAAAGAACATACTTGTTTTAAATATTGAGGAAATATAATTTGCCACAAGTGGCATTGACAGAAATCGCAGAGAAATTTTTTGTAGGAAAACATGGTTGGGTTTATTACATTTTACTCTAGAGTATGGAAAGGTCAAGGTAAAAAAGTATGGTGTGGCTGCAAATGATGAGTTAGTGGGCAAATACATCTGAATATATGGGAAGTTCAAAGCCGTGGATGTACCATAATTAAATTACATGATTACCTATAGGCTGTGGTACAATGTGATACAAGTCTTATTATACTAGTGCCTGCCCACAAACTCTTTCTCCACTCACTTGTCAGGTGGCTGTACTCTCCGACTTGCCTTGAAATTCCACCATTGGTGATACTCTGCTTTAGCTATGGCAGTCATTGTTAAGTGCATGTATGGTACTTGGGGGGTGGGGGAAGGGGGAGGGGCAGGCTGATGTGGGTTGGAATAAATGGCTTTCTCTCGTCTCAGCAACAGATATCAAAAGTTGTTGGAGCAAGATGAGCCTTCTGAGCCTTTGGAGGGTAACTACTTTCATCTAGTTCAGTTGCAGATTTTACGGAAAAACTATTCAAAATGTTTTGGCTTCTGGGAAATGTGTACAAATGGGGTGCATTGCCATTTGTGAGAATAGAACCCTCCTCTGGAGTTATACAGGACACAACTCTCACAGATGAACACAGCATCTCTTGATTTGAAGGATTCTGTTGATGTGATCCCCTTGATCCTAGGAAGAGTATTAAGTGTAAGGGGACTCTGAGGTTTCCTTCCTTCTTGTCATCCCAGTTCGAAGTTCCATCAAGGACAGTATTTTCACTGAATAGCAGCAACAGCCTCCATGGTGTACCAATCACAGACTAAAAAGTGGTAGCTGGGCAAGGGACCCAGAACAGTTGTCCTCAAGAAATTATATACTTGCCTTCCAAAAGGCTCAAATGGCTCATCTCCTTCCAACAGTTTTTGAAACGTGCTGCTGAGAGAAAAGGAGAAGGTATGGGTGTGGGAGGGTGGGGAGACAACATTACCATCTTCTTGGTTCCAGTTGTTTCCAGCCCAAAGTATCAACCTTATTGGGCATTTTAGGGTTCTTTAAATTTCCAGCTACATCTCTGAGTTGTACACCCAGTCTTGGCTCCATTGAAGAAACACACTGGTTGCTTGACCCTGGACCTCTGAGCGTCCTTTTCCTCATCTGTAAAATGAGAATAATGATATTCACTTCATAGAAATTTGTGAGAATTTTTTAAAATAACATGTACAAAGGGTCTATCACAGTTCCTGGCACACACTAAGCACTCAACCAGCATGCTTCCTCTGTGTGATGGTGACCCCAGAGCTTCTGTCTAAGGGGTAGGGACCAAGAGGTGGGGGTGAGGGTATGGAACAGCATCAAGGAGGCATTCTCTGCATTTTATGCTTCTTATTAAACCATAAGATTGTGAAAGGCAGAATCAGTACCATTTACCTTTATATTCTCCACAGAGCCTGCCCTGTTTTGATCATGGCTGACTCAGCAGTTTACAGAATAGAATACCACTGTGTTAAGTCAGGAGATTCCAATTGTAACTTCAGAATTGCCAATAATATGCAGAATGACTTTCAGAAATGTACTTCTCCCAGAGAGACATTACTGTTTCCTCTGTGGTAGGCATGGCAGCTGCAGGGGATACAGTAGTTAAGACAGACAGCGTCCTTGCCTCTAATGATGGAGACAGACTTTATATAATGATTGCTTGGTTAGTTACAATTATGATAAAGACGATGAGAGTATATAGAGGGGTCTAAGGATGTTTGGAGAGATCATTCAGGGAAGTCTTTTCTGAGAAATTGACATCTGAGCCAGAGACTTGAAGGATGAATTAGAGTTAGCGGTGTCACAAAGGAGAGCAGAAAGGAGTGCTGCAAATGTATGTGAACAGCCCAGGATGGAAAGGAGCACAGCACACTGTAGGACTATAAAAGCCCAATGTGGCTGAGCTTAGGAAATTAAGGTGATGGTACATGAGATGATTCAGGAGCAGTAGGCAAAGGACCAGGTCATGCAGCAGCATTTTGGCCTTCAATCTAAGAGCAATAGGAAATAGTAGTGTGCCAAACAAGAGGACTCACAGCGAGAGTGAATCATCTTGGAGTTAGGAAATAAGGAGTGCATTGTCTATAGAGAATGCAAGAACAATAGCAAAACTAAATAGAACTTTTTATTTTGACCATGCACTGGTAATTCTAATTATGTCAATCAGCAATGTGCTAGTAAATGTAAACAACTGGTTCTCAAGGGAGAACCAGTTATATATATATATATATATGACATATATATTATATATATCATATATATATATAAAATGTTACTGATATAAAGGATGTGTAGCACAGTTTACAAATAAAATATTTATTGCAAATTCTCTATCACAAATTCCATATAGTTGATGGATTCTCATGAAATGCTTTTGTAGATTTTTGCTAAAGGCTTGCATCTGTATCCAATTGATGCTTGTAATTCAACCATGATTTCACTAATGGAATTGCATCTCAACCTGCTCTTTTCTCAATAAACTTATTGTCATTCAATCTGATATGTGATCTATTAAACTATTTCTCAACCTTGTACAAATTAAACCCATTAAACTAAAATCTTTTAGTTTTAGCACTAAGCATAACACATTTTCAGTTTAATCTGCATCATTAACATTTTCTCCATTACTTTAAGTCTAGAGACAATTGGCAAAACAACAAATCAAACTCTGATTCATAATGCTTGTCACTTTCTCTGGTGTACTGAATTCCACAGTGGCCTGTTGCAGTCTACCAATGTGACATCACTGAATGTTAGGAAGACACAGTAGTGCAGCATTATATGTAGCAGTGGAGATGGAAAAAAGTGGACAGATTCCATAGACTTTTAGCAAGTAAAATCTGGCGATTTGTTAGATGCCAAGAGCAAAGGCAGACTTTGAGAAATACTAAGACCCATCACTATCACAGGGAGATGTGAGAGGAAGCAGGCAGTGAAAGCATACATCTCTTTGGGGATGTGTTCCCTTTGAAGTGGTTGTGTGACACAACCAAGTGGAGATGCTGAATAGGAAACTAGATAAATGGGTTTGGACATAAGAGAAGTAAGGATCAGAGTTGTAAATTTGGGATATATTGATTGAAATCTTGGCAGTGGATTAAATCATACAGGGAAAAATCGTGGCCTGAAAGGAAAGGGCTGAGACTTTTACAATGCTATTTGGAGATCATCAAGAAGCAGCTAAGTAAGCCAAGAAGGGAAAGCAGGAGTATCACTATCACCAAAAGAAGTGTTAAGGAGAAAGAATAAATTTTGCTGAGAGATTAGGAAAAATGATGGAGAGTGTCCTGTGGATTTAATGATTGTGAGTGTTATTGGTGATCACAGGCAAAGGCAGTTTCAGCGGAGTGTGGAAACCAAGACGTGAATGGGAGTTGGGAAACGAGAAGAGTGGAGGCGGGCAGCTTCAGCTGAGAGTAGCAGGGAGGCAGGGTGGAAGCTGGAAAGGTACGGCGG
>CM053508.1:34594256-34704630 GCA_028627145.1 Eidolon dupreanum | reverse complement strand
GGGGGGGGGGAGATGGAATTCGTGCTTTCAAGAGTAGGTTTGTCAGTGGAAAGTGGATAAACTTTCCCCTTTTTTTTCTTGAAGCAAGAGACAAAGTAATCTGAGAATGTAGGTTGTGGGGGGGGGGGCGGAGTGGCAATCCGGTTGGGAGTAAACGTTTAGGGCAAAGTGACTATTAATGAATGAACGAACGATGTATGGTGGATCTGGACAGGAGAAGCGCCACAGCAGGGTTTTTGTGTCAACAAGAGAATGAAGACCCTGGGCCGTGAAAGAGGATCCGCTGAAAAACAAAAGCCGGGGCCGCAAGGACTCGGATGGAAGAAAGCAGTTTCAGTTCTGTTCTGAGAGGCAGAAAGTGGACAGACACATTTGAAGTAACTCCTCCCAGACAGGAAGAGGGCTAGAGTTCTGGTTGTTCCGATCCAGTTCCTTTTCCTGCAGGGAGGCTGCAGTCCTTCCACGGAGGGTCACGGGCAGCGAAAGACGCGCGAGACAGGCCAGGAAATGGCCCGGGGCTGGCAGACGACAGGAGAAAGCACAAGCCTGTAGTGGCTTGCGAAGAACCGCGAGGTCCTGCTCCCGTAGCCCGCCTTGCAGGACCAGGCTGAGACCTCCTCTTCCCGCCCCGGCCCCGCCCGGAGTCCGCGACAACAACACCTCTTCCTCCTCTCCCGCCGAGGCGGTCGGATCCTGCGCCGCTTTCGCCGCCGACTAGCGCCCTCGGTCCTGACGTCACCGGCTCGTCAGCCAATGGTCTGAAGAGGGTCTGGCTGCAGCGTGAAAGAGACGGCAGAAACAGCCAATGGCCACGAGGAGGGGGCGGGCCGAGGCGGGAGTGTGAGTGAGCGCCCGCACGCGTGGGGAGCTGCGGGCGGTGCGGGCAGCGCGGGGCGCGGGAGGGGGCGCGGTAGGGGGCGGTGGGCACGGCGCGGGCGGCCCCTCCCCTTGCCCAGCTCCGGGCGGGCGACCAGAGCGGCGGGAGTTTCCGCGCCCGGGAGGGAGATGCGGCTGCCGCTCGGGCTCCTTGCAGGTAACGCGCCGGGCGGCCCCTGCAGGGCCGAGCGGGGCCGAGCACACCGCGAAGCGAGCAGAGTTGGGCGCGGAGCGGACGCTGGGTCCCCGCTGCTGCCGCGTCCCAGGCTCCGCGGGCCCGGCGGCGGCGCGGCTTGAGTAGTCGGCGCTGTGACCCGGACTGCAGCCGGGGCCGGGGTCGCGGCGGACGCGGACTCCGGGCGCCAGGGTGTAAGCAGCACGCGGGACAAAGGGCGCGGCGTGGAGGGTGCGCTTTCCGCCTGCCGGCGCTCCGGGCTCCAGCCCCTGCGCTCCCTCCTCCCGGAGCCGTGGTCACCCAGCCTGCCCCAGCTGTGCAGGCGCTCCCTCGGCCCTGAGCGCACCCGGTGCCTGCGACACCTGGTCTCGGGGCGCCGCGCCACCCCGCGCCTAGCCGCAGCGCCGGCGATGGCTTGGCTCAGCCGGGCTGCTTGGCCATCTGCCCTGGGTTGAGGCGGTTCCCCTGCCGCGCTGCAAGTGACAGCTGCTCCGCGTGGCTGCGGAGCAGAGCCGCGGGCGAGGCGCGTGCCACCGGCCGGGGCGCTGGGGGTCACCCAGCCACCACTTCCCTGCGCGGGCTTGGAGTTTGGGGAAGCCGAGCAGGTGGCGCAACCGCAGCCTCACCCCCTGCGAACTCTGTCGGGCTTCTGAGCTTGTTGATGTTGCGGCTGTGTGTGTTTTCTTTCTTTTTTTCTTTCTTTTTTTTTAACCACACACAAAAGAAGGGAGGAGTTAGAGGAAAGATCTAGCCAGCGCGTTGTGAATTACACACTGCGCTTTCCCTGGGAGACCAGATGGATGGGGAGAATTCTCTGAGAAACAATTACGTTAACGACTGACTGGATACTCTCCCTGTTGCCTCTCCCTGTAGTCCTGACAGCGCCTAGCGCGCCCCAGATGAAAGTGGGGTAAAATGTTGCAGACCAACTTCGATGGGAAAATGGCTACAAGCTAGCGAGCTGGAAACTTTCTGGGACAGTGGAACTGTGGATGGCAAGACAAACACAGTCGTTCTTGATTTAGGCAGACATGGCCTTCGTGTGTCACTGAATTAAAAAACGGGAAGGCGATCACAGAAAGAAGATAGCACGTTGAATAGCATTTTTGCCCCCTCCCTGCTGCGAGGTGGAGGGAGGTGGAATTGACAGTCGCCTTTCCCTTGAGGGCCCTAAGGGAGGAGCAGTCAGCTCACGTCTCCAGATGGTGGGTCAGAAACTATCGAGTTCTTTAATCTGATTTCCAGAGGCACTGTCTCATCTCAGCCTGGCAAAGGGCAACTGGTGTGTGGATGGGTTGTTACTGATGAGGTAGAAAGGCCATCCTGAGGTCCGCAGGCCCTTCAGTGCATGTAGAAGAACATTTTGTAGTAGATAGCTACTGCTTATTTTTCCAGGTTTGATCTGCCATTCCTGTTCCTGCAGTCCAGGCTGCCTGCCCTCAGCTGTCAAGCTGTCACTGGTCCCAGGGGTTTGTTTGTTTAGAGGGAGCAAAGTGAGTTCCTTGTTTGAGATCTCTTTGACCTTTTCATTGATGATTGATTAATTTGTTTTAACCCCTTGAAAGTAGAGGTTTGAGAAGTTGAGAATAAAGAAACTTCTGCTTTGTTCCAAATTCAACATGCTGGTAAGGCTGTTTAATTCCAAACAGTGTGAAATGGGCAAAGGAGTCAGATAGGGTCAGAGTACCAACTTTATCACTGGTAGAACTGGTTAGAGCACTGTTTAGACTGAGCCGAGTCTGAGACCACAGTGTGTTTCCTTCTTCTCACTCTATGTGTCAAACTTACCATCCAGCCACACCCAGGAGCCAGGGCTCCCAGGCAGGACATCACCTAGAAACAAGAAATAGGGCCTCGCAGCCAAGGGCTCATCATGAGAAAAATAGAACATGCCCCTTTCTACTTCATGGCCTGCATGATGATGTATGTTTGCACCTGTAACTTGGAGTTGACCAATGTTTTATCCTTTCATTGGAAAAGAAAATAAGGCAGCAGGTAGTAGCTGGAATCTGTCCTTCCCCTTGCCACACTTGAAAGCATGCATTACATATGGTGGAGAAAGTCAAGAGACCAGCAGTGAAAGAGTTGCAGAGCCTTTCCTCTCTCCATTGAAAATCTGGATCACTTTTTAGCATCGTAAGATAATGTGTCCATTGACTGTTGGATCTGTCCACATTAATGCAGATAGAAGCTTATCGAAAAGATGCTTGTGATCTCAGATGGCCTGTTTGGCTGACTTACTGATTCCATAACCTGGAGTATTCCCTTGGGAACCTAGAAACAAATACATCCAAACTGCCTTCACCATCAAGGGGCCTGGGATTCTCATTCATCTCAGCATGAAAGGAATAGGGGCAGGTCTCTTAGTAGAGAAGACAGCCTCAGTACCAATAAACCAAATACTAAAGGGGATTTTCAAAAGAAAATACTTATGATAAAGTACTTATAATAAAGCTAACTTCTCCTGGGCATTTATTAAAGCCAGACAGTGTTTCTAAGCACTTTAGGTAGATGTCTTGTTTAACCCTCCTCACAACCACGTAAGGTCGGCACAGTAATCGTCCCCACTTTAGAGATGAGGAAACTGAGGCCCAGAGGGGTTAAGTAACTTCTCCAAAAGTACATAGAATTGGAACCTGAGCATTTGACCCAAACATCCTGGTAAATCCAAAGAAAGCACCTATTGAGGGTGTGGTGGGAATGGGGACACATAAAATGTGATTTGGGGAGGTAGTTTACTATTTGAGCAAATTCCAAGGTGGGAAACTGTTAGGCAGCTCTCACTGCTGGGATGCTACACTTTGCAGAGTAGCGCTGGCAGTGGACTCTGAAAGGATAGGTGACACGTACAAGGCCACAGAGCTAAGTGGCAAGACTGAGAGACAAAAATTTCTGGCTTTAATATTTTGCCTGTTTGGAAGAAAAGCTAAAAATAAGTGTATATTTACAAACTGACTCACCAATGTTGAAGGTTATATCCTCACCTAAAATAGCTTTTCTTTTGGAGCCCTTTCTAGGTAGATAATTGTCCTAAACCAGTTAGTCTACAATGTTCTCTCTCCTTCTGTCTATCATCTATGTGTGAACCATTAACCTGGCCATGGATCCCGTACTCTGCCTCATCATCTCTATTAAACTTTCTCCCAGATTTTCATCTGACTGGCATGAGTGTCTTGAGTTCTCAGAATGAGAATCATGTTTCATTCCCCACCCCCTACATATAATGCACTAAGACCCATCAGTGAGTATTTTTGGTTTTTCTTGATTGGATGAAGATGGTAACTTTTTTTTTTTAACTTTGTAAACTGGTGCCGGAACTATAAAAAGTGATTTCCTTTATGGGGTTGGTAAATATAGCAATCCATTAAATCAGTGTTTTTCAAGGACAGTCCAGCATCAGACACCCAAGGATTTTAAATTCGGGAGGTTGCAGTTGGGCCTGGGAGAATCTATGTGTGTCTCAGGTGACTTTTCTGCCCACTAGAGTTGAAAAACCACAACTTAAAGTTTTTAATGAGCGCATCCTCTAAAATCTCAGCATAAATGGTTGTCTAACTCTTGTTCATTTAAGTAAATGTGTCCACTGCAGAAATATTCCTAACAATGCATTGATGAATATTTATATCATGTTATTTTTCTTCCAGATTTCTAACCAGCATAATGCTGAAGCCAGAGGCTGGCAGCCTGCAGTTTTCACAATGGCCGAGTTGGAGGCCGATTTGGATCACATCATTCCATCTTCGGTTCTTCCTCCTTTCTGGGCTAAGTTAGTGGTGGGATTTGTTTCCCTCCTGTGTTTTGCACGTAGCTATGATGGAGATTTCGTCTTTGATGACTCTGAAGCTATTGTTAACAATAAGGTTTGTATCTCAATTTTTTTCTAGTAAACTTAACCACTTGTCTGTGTCTCAAACATAATCTAAATTTGTGTTGAATAACTTTCTGTTAAACTTGTGTTAAACATTTGGGCCCCAGTTGTTCTCTAGATTTCCCATCTTATTTGACTAGCATCTCCTTGACTTAGGGCCCCTTTTCTTGCGGGCAGCAGAGTCTCCAGCCTCCGCCTAACTTCACGCTTTACTTCCCCATGTTCCTCACATGAGGCCCTATTCCAGACACATATCAGAGAGACTATTATTCTAAGATCACAAGGCAAGGGCATTGCAGACTAAGTATTTCAGGTTTTGTGACACATTTTCAGAACTCTAGGCTAGAACTATTCCCCTTCACCCCCATAACTCTCCAAAATCATGCGTTTTGCTACAGTGATGGATGACCCTGATCACCCGCCAAAAAGATACGTCCTCAGCAGCAGGCAGCAAGCTGGCTTTTTCTTTGTCCTTCACTGATAGCATCAGGACAGCCTGCTGACAGCTGTTGAAGGACGGGGAGTGTGCTGCCTGTGGATGATGCAGTTCCTGCTCATTTCATGTTTGTAGACTCAGATTTGCTGAATTTGCAAAATCCCAGCTTGTTTTGCTCATCAGTGGATACTGTATCAGTGCAAGAAAAATGATAATCCCTTTCACTCACTAACTAGAGATAGGGGAAGAAGAAATAGATTTGTGAGAAGGGAAGAAAAAGATTTAAGGGTGCTAAAAGAAAATCAGAAGAAACTGGAAGGCACAGAGGGCCTAGAGGAGAAAGAACATAGAAATGACACAGGTTAGAGCTTTTGTGACAGTATAGTTACTCAGCAGATATTTTATGTGTGTCCCTTAACCAATGAAGAGAGTTTGAAGGCATAGAGTAACGCCTGCCCCACTCTTCCCCTGACACTCATTCTCTCTCTCTCTCTCTCTCTCTCTCTCTCTCTCTCTCTCTCTCTCTCTCTCTCTCTCTCTCTCTCTTTCTCTCACTGCCCCCCACCTTCTCCCACACTCCCTCTCTTAATACATCTGTAGAAACTTTGTAACACTGCTGTTGAATAATGCTCTTAAATTTTTGAAGTCATGGATTCTACCAAATGAGGAGTCATTTTCATATTGACAATATTAGAAAAAATTCTCTGACAAACTTTTTTTTTCCTGTGGGGGCAAGGGAAATGACTGTATTACAGATATTTTATTTGTAATATATTGCAATTGATTTTCTCTATTTTAATGGTGCAAAACAGCATTATTGATGCTTGTTTTTCATTCAAGTTCTTCACTTGTAATTTTCCTCAAGTTCATCCAGCAGTTGTTGCAGATGTTTCTGTTTCAGCCTTTTTTTTTTTTTTTATTAACTGTGCTTACAATAAAAATAAGTAAGTTTGTAGCTATAAGTAACAATGTCACATTCCTGGCTTAATATCTACAGAATTGCTTTTCTAACAGGGATTGAGGATATGACTTTATTTTGAAATATCATTCTTTATTTTATTGAGAGTTTCTTGACTCTTCCACTTTCATTAAGTAGAAGCCATATAAAGTGTTAACTCAGAACCTATGTGGAAGAACTTTGGTGAGCGATGCAGGGGAAAACATGAGTTCTCTTGTATGTGGAGTGCCCTGGTGTATGAGTATAATTCTCTTTCCTTCTGCGTAGGGTAACGCAGATGAAGCTATGTTGTGGCCCTACTGCACTTTGTCTTGGCAGTGTTTTGTAGAGTATCACACTGTGCCCCTTTGTTAACTTGCTAGCCCTCCCTTTTTTTTTTTCCTGTTTAATGAAAGGCACTCCTCCATTCATTGGCACTGTGCCTACAGTAATGTGAAACAGCCTGCTTTTGGGTTTTATTGGTGTTAAAGACTGTTTTCCAGATGCTTCCTTGTAGTGTTGAGTTGCCTTCTTTCATTGAGATGATGATTTTCTATGAGACAATGGAGTTAGCAGGAATTTCAGACATAACACATCTTTCTCATAAATTATTATTAGGAAAAAATTGACCTTTCTTCCTGTAGCGTGCCCTGCTTTGTGTAGGCTACACCTAATCAAATATTTAGAGCTTTATTGGTGTTCATTTTCTGCTCAGATGAAGGGAAAATCCTTTGCTCATCCCTTCACAACTAAACAAATACTCCAGAGACAATGCAAAAGAAGATGGACTTCTATTTTTCTGAATAATCTCAGTTAGCAAGTGGATTACAGAACCTTCTGCAAATATCTAATAGACTTGTAGAGGGGTTTGGTACACTCAAAGCCTCTGAAGTTGATACCCAATGGACGTGAAATCTACCCTCAAAGTGGTTATCAGGTGACCAAATTTGCATCTCTTTTCTCAAGCCTTTCCCTTTGAGTCATGAAGCACTTAAGTAGCTGGGACTCACTGAACTCCACTGCGTGTCATGGATGCTGGTTTCTCTCTTGGGCCGGCCATGATTTGACACACTTACTTTCTAGTTGTGATAAGCTGCAAAAACTGTCTAGTTTGAATGCTTTGTCCTGGGAGGAGAGGGGAATGGTTGCAGTGTTTTTAGCAGGTGCAGGTAGAGTGAGCTGACTTGCATTTTGGAGAGATCAATATGAAAACATGTCAGAGGGTACAGTAAAGGCCTGGCTATGTCCTAGGTGAGTGATGATGGTGGCTTGGCCATCAAAGGATTGGTGGGAGAAATGGCGAATAGAGGCATGAGGAATTTTAAAGAAGAGGATGTGGCAAGGGCTTAGATATGGGAGGAAGAGTCATGACTCCTTTGTTCAGTATGTCCCCTGATTGTATTCCTGCAGGACCTCCAAGCAGAAACTCCCCTTGGGGACCTGTGGCATCATGACTTCTGGGGCAGTAGGCTGAGCAGCAACACCAGCCACAAGTCCTACCGACCTCTCACCGTCCTGACTTTCAGGTGAGGTATGGCAGTGTGGGCTGTATGGGTGGGTCACCCAAAGCTTGTGCATGATAATGCACCAGGTTACATGTGACAAAACTCCCAGGGTTCATGAGTCAAGTCAGTGATTCCTAGGGAAATATAAGCCACTCACCTATATGGGTTTCCCAGAACTATATGAATATTTCAACCATTAAGAGTTAGTCACAGGAAGACAGAGAGGAGATACACGAGGAAACTTTATTACAGGGCTCACTTTGGCAGTACAGGTGCTAAAAGTGAAACAATACAGAGGTTAGCATGGCTCCTGTATAAGGATGACATGCAAATTGGTGAAGTGTTTCGTTTTGTACAGTTCTTGGAGGTTGGACCCTTTGCTGTTTAATGCTGAGGAAACAATATACATCAAGGCAACATATGGCATTTAATGAAATTATGTTTATTTCAATACAAAAAGAAGTATAAATCTACTGTTAACAAGTCAATAGGCAAAAACAAAATGAAGCTTAAAACAGTCTCTCCCGCCCCCCTCCCATTAATCAGAGAGCCATTTGCATTAAATAGATTTATTCACTGCACAGAGTTCCCATTCATAGCCATTTCTTGGATGCATTAAATACTTGTGTATAGATCTCTCAATGAAGCATGGAAATGATGAATTGGAACCACTGGTAACTGAAAAGCAGTCAGAAACAAGAACCCTTGACAATGAGAAAGTGTTTCATTGTTCAGAAGTTTGGTGGACAAACTGTACAGGAGTACTTTTTTTTTTTGGATAAGCAAGTTACATGACTATCTTAAATCCAGGTCCTTATGGGGTAGCCCTGAGTAATGTATTATATCTTTTTGGAATGCAGTCTTGCTTTTTTTTTGCACTTAAAAAAATTGTCTAGTCTTCCTTTTGCTTTCCTTCTCCAAGTATTTTCTGTGCCACACCTCTGAGATCCCCATATCGTCCATTTCCCCCTCTGCAGTTAATTACCTTCTTACATTTTCTTTAATCTTCTGAGCTTGACAGACATTATTTATCCCATGGTATTTTACCTAAGTTGCACAAAGTCTTCCTGTTCTCCTTTTAGTATTTTCACTCACCAGCCTTTTCCTTCAGACAGTTTGCATTTTATTTCACATGCTTCTGAGCATCTGTTGTGAGCACCCTTTGTTTGCTACAGGGTTAACTACTATTTGTCAGGAGGCTTCCACCCTGTGAGTTTCCACATGGTCAACATCCTCCTGCATGGTGGTGTCTCCATTCTCATGGTGGATGTCTTCTCGGTGCTGTTTGGAGGCCTTCAGTACACCAGTAAGGGCCGGAGGTTAAACCTGGCCCCCAGATCATCCCTGCTGGCCGCACTGCTGTTTGCTGTGCATCCGGTGCACACTGAGTGTGTAAGTATTGTCTGCCTGTGGCATCTGCACTCGTGTAAGGATGAGAAGCCATCCATATGTCAGTTTGTTTCCTAAAACAGTCTTCCTATCTATGCTTGTAGAGCTGTAGAAAGTATACGCTGCTGTGCCCTGCTAGACATTTGAAACAATTGTTTGTAGGTCCGTTAGGTTTTTCATATGGAAACATGGAGAGTCTCAGATTGGTGAAGACTTTATAATGATGGTACAGTATGATCTCTGGTGATACTTTCTGTTTTGCTTATATGACCACACTATAAAGGTATGAATGTTGAATGTTGCCTGGCTTTGGGGTCTGAAAGCCAGAGGCTAAGATTACCTTTCATCAGCGAAAAGTCTGATTCAATTTCCTACGTTAAGTGAGATTTATAATTTGCAAAATAATTTCTCATACTATCATGATTTTCACAAAGACTCTGTGGAATCAGATGGTGTAGCATAAGAATTTTCACTTTACAAAAGAGGAAATGGCCTTGGAAGACAAATAAAGGACTTACCTTAAGTCGATCATGTAGCTAGCTGGTGGATGTAGGGATATACCATAAAATTTGTTTGTCCAAGGTCTGGTCAGAAGAGTTTATAGATAAACTGTGATCAAATAGATGTTGTTTCTGTGTTCTCTTATGGTCTAAATGTTTTTTGAGACCTAGAAATAATATATGTATTGATCGGAAATAAAGGAATTTCTGGCAAAAGTACTGATTTACTGTTTTGATCCTTATCTAACTTTATGTGATCTTAAAAGCAAAACAAAATATTTGAATTATTAACCAAAGAAATTTTTCTAAAATTTTGATTTTAAATATTGAGAAGTTAATTTATAGAAGAATTTGAAATGCCAACAAGTATAACTGGATGAGTGTACTCTTGGGTGCACACATACGTCCCAGATAAATGCAATCTGAGAAGATGTTAACCACAAAATTTTACATTTGAGATACTTAAAAATAAGCCAAGGGAAGTTTAGCTATAGGAGAAAAAGAGAATATCTGAATTTTTTTTTTTATCTCTCTCCTCCATTCCATGAAAGCCATTCACATTCATATTGCAAGGAAACATTATGGGTCATTAAAAATTAGCATTCCTAAAACAGATAATCTATATGTTCACCTTTCATTGTTTTGACAAATAGTATTTAGTTTCCTCCTATCTACACCTTCCTGTTATTTCTCACTATACATTTAACCCAGATTTAAAAATGAGCAAAGAGTAGAAAGACCCAGGAAACGAGATGGAAGGAGAGTTCCCAGGGGTTTCCAGGCCCATATAGAGGAAGCAGCCCTGCGCTCTGGGCTGTAGGCCTGGCCAGGGTCTCTAATAACAGCCCTGGGCACAGCATCCCCACTGCCAACCCCACCAAACATGATCCTAGATGACAACTGAGGATCCTGTTGCTTTCGTTTACATTTATTATGGGAAAGCAGTGGCAGTGTAGGCCCCTCCAGGTTTTAGTAGTGTAAACATCTTTGTATTAACATTTATGTGTTTTGTGTCTTGACATTGAGACTGTTTTTGCTCACTGCAAATAAGAACCTACATTTTCCAATGTTCTGAGTAACCAGCCATTGACTTTGCCAAGACTGAGGGGTTCTGGGACACAGGGCTTTCCTTTATGAAATGGGGTCAGTCTCAGGCAAACTGAGATGAATCAGTCACACCCTATAGGCTTCCCACCTACCAGTCCCCAAATAGTAATTAAATAATTGTAATTAGGTGTTTTTTGCTTTTCAATTAATATGAATGTCTCTCATTTTTAAATATGTGACCCCAAATTACTTTGGGGTATTTGTAGATGTATAAAGCCTCTGACAAACTAGTCACCAGAAGAGGGAAGAGAGCTAAGGAAGGGGGTTACCAAGCCCCTTGTCTCTCTGGAGACCAGGATGGAGACCTTGGGGGTTCCCTGAGGACAATAGTACAACTGTAAGTTTTCCTTGTCCTCAGAGCGTTGGTGAAGATTTCAAGTTACCTGAATTCAGGTATAAAAGAGGGCAGCTCAGGCCTCTTTAGTAATTTTGCCCATCCAGTAAACCCAGAGTTTAATTCTGAAGGAATTAGGTGGAGAAACATTCTCCCTATCCCCTTTCCCTAATTCCTTCTTATGGCCCCTGTGCACATTGTTTCTAGCAGAGAAACAATAATTGCCATCTGCTTTATGGATTTGGGGCAATTGCAGTGATTTCTCCAGAAAACTGTGGAGGAGAAAGAAATTTTTCTCTACCTTTTAGGTTCTTTCAGCTGGTCTAATAATTAAATCAACATAAGACATATTAATGAGAAAATAACCAAATTTAATTATGTATGTACATACAGGAACCCTACACGCGTAAGAGAGTCAGAGATTCCACATACATGAGAGATTCAGAGATGGAAAGGAAAAATGAGGTATATATGGCATCCTGAGCCAAGGAATGACATTAGATGCCGTGGGGCTTCGTATGGATAAGAGTGGATGCTCGATAATTAGAAGTTTTCCCTGCCCTGTAGATAGATCATAAAAAGTTTTTTTTGGTAATAACTCATTATGGGCATGGCTTCCAATTTAGATTCTTCTAGGTAGTTAAGGGAGGAGCAGATGTTTTTCCTGAGCCCGTAGGGTCTCAATTGCCTTCAGCTCAAGACAATCCACATTCCAAAGTGACACATGTGGGGGAGGTTTGTTCTGAACTTCTTCAAAAATCCCAATATGAGTATGGTTATTTGTAAGGGGGAAAAGATAGCCTTTGTAAAGAATGTTGCCTGAAAGTAAATATTATACAAATGTTAGAAAGGAAAAATAGTCTCTTCATATTCATGCCTATTACTCAAACAGGTGTGATGCCTGCTTGGATTGCCTATTACAGTTTTTTCTATGGAATCTCTATAATTTCTGTGCCAAAAATTCATTGTAAGGACTAAATGTTGTTTTTACTTTAAAACATTTGCCATACTTTTTAAAGCTTGTTTTTCTTTATGTCAAACAATGTAATGTGCATTGCTTAAGATGTGGAAATATCTTCACCAATTAGCCAAATGTTTGTTTTAAAAATAAGTTTATAATGTTTAGCGTTCATTTTAGTGCAAATCCATCACTGCACCCAGATAAGAAGTGGTTTAGGCTGGCTCTTTTGGCCCCTGTTCCTGGTAGTTATCCAAACAACTTCTTTCCCTTTCACTTATTTCAAGGAACCTTGTTCTCTGACCCCACCCTCTGCCCCAAATCCCTCAGCCCCTGTTCCCTATTTTGTCTTTTGTGAGGGTTTGGGATTCTGGACCATGCTCAGATCTTGTAGGAAGCCACAGCTGGAAGAAGCCCCTCCTTTCCCTCTCATCATCCTGGCAGGAGGCCCACAGGACCAGCTGCTTCCTCCATCACTCACCAAGCTGCTACAGAGCCTCACCCTGATCTGTGTCCTTTTCTATTCCTTTCTCTTCTTGTGTGTATAAAAGCATGTTTCAGGATTCATGAAGGGAACTAACAATGAGTCAGTACCTACTGTATGCCAGGCTCTATTTGATTTTGCTGCATGCCTGATTGAGTTACAGACCAGAGAATTCAAGAACTCTCATTGCATATTCACTTCATTCATGAAAAAATGTACAATTTAACATTCTGACATACTGGCATACTTGTTCCAGACCTGTTGAACCTTTGTCTCTAGCATCATCCTTGGGAGGTTTTTTCATGCAAGTAGCAGTCACAGATTGGATTCATCAGCTTGTTCAGCATTAGCAGTGTGCGACACCTTGGGTTGCCACATGCATCTGCGTCAGCAGTTCACGATCAGAATGGAAATCACCTTCAGCATTTCATATCTAACCAGTGTAGTGGAAAACTACTCCTAAAAGGCTTTCTTTTTAGCTGTTGCTTGTACGTACACTTGGGAATCATAGCAGTTAACTCAAGTTCTAGACCAAAAGTGATAAGGAAATCAATTATAAGATAAGACCAGGGGGATGCTACATGGTTACACAGATTATTTTAATAGATGGCAAGAGTCTAATGATGTTTTTGTTTTCTGTTCCTAAGGAAGTTTTTGTATTTCCTAAGTGAATGATTTGTTTAAGTTTTTTTTAATGTAATTTTTTTTTCCCCTTTCTTTAAGGTTGCTGGTGTTGTCGGCCGTGCAGACCTCCTGGGTGCCCTGTTCTTTCTGTTATCTTTCCTGGGCTACTGTAAAGCATTTAGAGAAAGTAAGCATGATGTTTGCCTTCTTAGTTTTGAGATGGGAAAATATTCATTTATATCAGTTTATCACTTTGAGGGAATGTGTGTCAAAAGATGTAAGCTCTCTGTAGATATCTTGTTTGCTTGATTGCTTTTTTAATAATACAAAGTTCAAATGTCTGCGTTCATGTGGGAGCATCCTGTTGGGTGGTGAAACCAAGAGTTTTCGCTCTTGGTACTAAAGTTGTGATTGATTTCTGTCATTTTATTTCCAGCAAAAGTGTAGGAGAACAAAACTATTGGTTCTTTTTTAAAAATTAAAACTTCTTAGAGAAAAAAAATAGAAAAATGCCCGAATATATAGCTGTGAATATGCACCTGGACTGTGAGGTTTTTGTATTTTCATTAGAGGGTTACTAATACTTAAAAAGAAAGTCATTATTGTTGGAGTTGAAATGACAGATATGTGCAGGGGGAGTGTATGTGGAGGGATTGCCTGATTATTAGCACCATTTATTGAGATACAGCAGAATCCCTGTATAACTCTACTCATTATATGGATTCTGATCATGTCCAAGTCAAATCATACCCTCCAAATGGTTTTATCATGGAAATTGGTTTGATACATTTAGCTTATATAGCAGTTATATATGCTAATTCTAGCAAGTTATACATTGAATTTCTGTATCTGAAGAAGTTAGAAGTTTAGGGACTATAGAAATCTGTTTTTATATATCACAATCAACTGTTTATATTTTGGCATGGGGAGAGAGGAGAAGAAGGGAAAGTGAGAGGGGTGATTTCCTGTGGATTGCTTGAGTAGAGCAATTGAAGTGGAAGCAGTTGTGCTTTGGCTTTCTTGAGCCTTTTCCACAGTGTTTCTCAAAACTTAAGTATATTTCAGAGCTGCCAGGGCCTTAACATTATTGTCATATACTGATGCTTATATTTGATGTCTTGATGTCTCCTGTGAATTAATCTCTCATTAATGATGAAGAGCAGACAGCTCAGTCAGGATTTTGTGTGTGCTGGGACTGGCGAAATAGGAGAGCTCAGGGTGGGTGAACCGGGGACCCACGGGCCAAATCCAGCCCACTCTCTCCTCTCATATGGCCCACAAGCTAAGAATGATTTTTACAGTTTCAGATGGTTGAAGGGAAAAAAAAGAATAATTTTTTGTGACATGTAAAAAGTTACATGAAATTCAGGTCAGTGTCCATATATAAAGTTTTATTAGAACATGTTTTCATTTTGTCTATACTGCTTTTACCCACTTGTTTTCATTTTGTCTATACTGCTTTTACCCTACAATGGCGGAGTTTAATAGTTTTGATAGAGGCTGTCTGGACTGCAATGCCTAAGATACATACTGGCCTGATCCTTTACAAGTTTGCTTACCTCTGGGACAGATGATTCACAGAATAGCTGTCACCATCTGAGTATTTCCAAACATTTTTTGTAGCAACTACTACTAAGGGTTTCCAGCAGGAAGTTTTTTACTCATGAACATATAGATGATTGCTATTAATATAATAGCTGCCATTCAGTGACTATCTGCCGACATATGTCTATGTTTACTTTTTTTCTAATTTAATTATGTGACAGTATTTAAGGTAGGTGGAATTATTTTCCCATTTTCCAGATATAGAACTAAGAATTTAAGTAGCTTTCCCAGAGTCACGTAGCTATTTATGGCAGAACTGGGGTCACACTTATATCTGTTTTACTAACTTCAAAGCCAATGCCAACTGCATTGTGCTGGTCTGATTCCCTGTACTCGGGACTGTGAGGCAAGCTTGTCAAAAAAAAATCATTAAAAATAGCCAGGAAGTACATTCACTTCTGTTAACAAATTGTTAAAATGTTAGATGTGATAATGACATCACAGGTATGTTTTAAAAATAGCCCTTTTCTTTTAGAGATACCTGCTGAAATATTTATTGACGAAATGGTATAATGGCTGGGATTTGCTTCAAAATAATCTGAGAAGAGGCAGAAAGTGTGTTAGAGCATAGATGAAGCCAGACTGACCAGGAATCACTAATTATTTAAGCTGAATGACAGGGACATAAGGGCCCTTATATCAGCATCTCTACTTCTGTTTTTTGGTTTTTTTTCTAAGAGATATCTTTTTTTTTTTTAATAGCCAGGTGAGTCATCAAATTAAGAATCAATAGATTTTTGGTGACTTTTTTAATCTTTAAAATATTGTGTTCATCTAAGACAATCAGATTATCTATTTTTAAGCCTTTTTTTTCTTTCCAACATTACAGAAAACCAGTGAATATTTAATGATTTAATAATTTTGTTATGGAATTGTGGAAAAATTTTTAAAACTAAAATGTAATAATATAATTTAGCATTTAAACATGAAAAATTTTAAATATTAGAATAGACAACTGGAATAAATTTATAAAATATTTGATATAAAAGAACATAGATGATATAAAAATAAGTCATTAATAAAATGAGCATCTGTGAACTCATCTCCCAATTCAAAAGAAATCACCTTTTCTAAAATTAAACAATTTCAAGATTCCTGCTTTCTTACCCTTCCCCCACTGCCTCTCATCACTAGCCCTTTGCCCTCATGCAACCGTCTCTGAGGCCTGAAGTTCTTCCTCTCCCTGAGGTCTCTGTGGGTTTGGGAGACAACCACTTAGAAGGCCAAACAGCATCTGCTTCCTTTGCTCTCATTCTCTACAATTCCCAGGTAGTATCAGTCCCCAAAATAAATGTTAGTAAGGCTACTTTCCTTACTGCTTGCTCTCAAGGATTCTGAACAAGTTTACCTTTCAAGAAATGCTATCCTAGGATGAAAATAGCATACAGACTAGATTCTTTTCTCTTGTGATTTTTTTAATGTCTTAGAAATTAGTGGGAGTTCCCTTAGCAGACAGGAAAACAAAGAATTAATTATGTTATTTAAATTTCAATAGACGTTTTTCCTGTATTTTTGTTGTGGTAAGATGTACATAATATAAAATTGACCATTTAAACTATTTTTAATTGTACCAGTTCAGTGGCATTAAGTTCATTCATATTGTTCTATAACCACCACCAGCATCCATCTCCAGAACTTTTTCATCTTCCCAAATGTAAACCTATTAAATAGTAACTCCCCATTTCCTCCTAGCCCCAGCTCCTGATCACTGCCATCTTACTGTCTGTCCATGAATTTGACTGTTCTAGGTATGTCATATAAGTGGAATCATGTAGTATTTGTCCTTTTATGTCTGGTTATTTCATTTAGCATAATGTATTCAAAGTTCATCTATGCATTTTGTTTGTCTATGCATCTGTCAATGGACATTTGGGTTCTTTCCTCTTTTGATTATCATGAATAGTGTTACTGTGAACATATATATAACCAATAAACTTTAAAAAGCAATAGACAACTTCCTTTAAACTTTTTTTTTTTCTATTAAAAGACCTAGGCAGGATTGAAAACTCTTCTAGGACAGACTGTATTGTTTTGATGTTCTAGGTATTTATAGTTATATGCCCAGAACATCCATATAGGAACTATCAGTAGTTTTTGAGAGTAGATCGGGAAGGGTCTGTGAGATATTTTAACCCACTGCCCTTCTTCCATCCTGCTGCATACAGGCTGACCACAGGGCTCAGGTTGTATGTCTAGGAGCACATGTTCTCTCAAACCTATGACTCTACGAAAACACAGTGGAAAGGTGACCCCACTGGCCCCAAACCATACCATGTTCACTTAGGACTCATTTATACCCAACCACTTCCCACTCCAATTTATTATTATTATTTGATCTTACCCAGATAAAACCACCACTTTTCCTGTGACTCATCAGCAGAGAGTTTGGGGACAGCTGTATAAAACAGCTTCAAGTACAGAGACTAGCAGTAGTCACTTTTCCCAAGACTGAACATTAACTTAGCAATAAGGCATGTCCAGCTTTTTCTGGGGCTGGCATTTCCCTGCCTATGATGCCTATAAAACTCTCAATAGACACATGGCCCCCCAGGGATCTGGCGGGATGAGGAATTGCCCCTGCCCTAGCCTCATAGAACATTCAGGGACTTGGTGTGGCTTTTCTATAAGATTGTGAGTGGGAGAGAGGGAGGGGGTCCATTTACTTCCTCCCTGTTCTGTTTATTACAAACCATGGTATCTCATGTGCTCGTCAGTTAAATCTAAATCTGCAGTTCCGTAGGATTACGATTTATCAGTAGTCTTATTTTTCCTGAAGAAAATTAAAAATTAGATCTGTTGGATTTTCTCAAAGATAACTCTAAAGTTTCATAAAGTATCATTAATTTTAAGGTATCTTTTTCTTCAAGTAACTACTCCCTATTCTGAATGAATTGCAAAGACATTGGATGTGCTTTTTGAAGATAGTACTAAATAGTGATAGGTTTTACATATGTGGGACACATTGTTTAGGAGGTATAATAAAACCTCATTAATTCTAAAGATTATTCTTATAAAATAATGGGAAAACTAACAGGAGACTAAAAATTCTTCTATCAAGTGAATCAATATATTTATTAGCCTCCTTTAATATAGCTGTTCTCACAGAATGGTGAAAAACTAAAGATATTTTATATTGTTTTCCTGGATCCTTTTACTAACCTATTCTCTGTTCCATTTCACTCTTATATATATTCTGATATGTATCTTTTTAATTTATTTGTAAATTATAAAATTATTTCCAAGAGCCATCCATAGGAAAGATAGATTTTTGGGTTTGTTTGTTTGTTTGTTTAATGAAGCCTTTGGAAACTAATAGCAAGGTAAAAGTGCTTAATGTGTGATGGTTTTTCAGTTAATACTTTGATTCATGAGAAATTAGTGAAGTATATTTCAGTATTAATGGAACTCTATTACCTGTTAGTAGCATTATAATTTTTTCAGTCCAGTAGCATTCTTTTAACATTTATAGTATGCTTGCTTTAAAATTGGAAAGAGACTTTATAAAGAGATTTTTATAGGCTTTTAATGTTAAGGATGCAAAAGCTTTCAAGAAAGCTAACTTGAAATATTTAATGTTTGCACGATAGCAGTGGTAGATGTCGCTTGTGTGAAAACCCTTTTAAGAATATGAATAGATTTTCACTTGGTAGAAGTTACTTAGAACAGTTAGAAGACACATGGATGGATATAGAAGCCTTTGAAGAAGCCATTCTGTTGACCTCTTGTCTACAGGCCGCCCGACCTTCCCAGGTTCTGTTTTTCTGTTCATTTGAACCCTCTTTCGGAAAAGGAAAGAGTAACTTGAAATGGAGCCTGTGGACCCGCCTCCAGACTGGGATAGTCCTTTGCAGTCACCGACAGCTTATTTAGTCTTTGGAAAGTATAAAGCTGTAGGAGGTTGCCCCTCTACATGCATCCAGGCCTCAGGGTTTTGACCCTGAAAGTTATTTTTGGCCATAGACTTTTGTGTCCTTTCTGTCCTCTGACTGTATCCATCTGCCCATGCAGGCTTTGAGTTATAAATCAGAATATTTTTTCTTGGGAGTTTAAAGTGAGTGGCTGAAAACACCCATCCCTCAAGCTGCACTCACCATCATTTCGAGTTGATTTTCACGGCTATTTCCAGTTCCTACTCCGGTTTTTACAGGCAACCAATGGAATAATTGATCTTTGCCTGCCAAGCTTGTCGCAGGTCTGGAGGCACAGAACAACGTGGATTCTTAAGAGAGGGACTTACACTCAGTGATTAGCTTACTTGGGGGAAGACCTGTGTCCCACATATAAGGCAGGTCTCTGACCCTCCCCCAACAGGGTTCTATGCCCTGACCCCAATGACTGTAACCTCAGGACCCTGAGAGCAAGACTTTGTGACCATATGTCTAGCCCTGTCCTTATTGCTCCACTTGGCCGGACAGCATCCAAACAGCCCCTTCACTCTGCAGCCACACTCTCTTCCTTTCCTCCCCTCTGTCTAACAACTCCTAAATCCCCCTTTTTCTCATTATTCCCTGGACCAGAGCTGATGAAGTCAGGTGGGGCCTACCTTCCCTAATCTCTGTTGACAGCAGCACAGTGTTTTCAGCAACATTTCTGTTTCAGATTTTCCATGCTTTTTTTAAACATGCTAAAAATAGAACCTACTTCTTTGTTTATAGATAATAATTCTCTGGAATAATTCTTAAACATCATGTTAATGTCCAACTTCATAAATATGGTGGTGGCTAAGAGTCTTTTTTAAGAGGAGCAAGGTTTTCACAAACTAATAATACCTTCACAAAGAAGCAGCAATAAGAACTCTATATGCAAAAATAATTCTGGTTAAGGAATTCTTGATAAGACACTGCTCCTGATTCTGTTCTAAAATACCATAGAGGCTTATCAGTTTTGACCATTAATTCTTTCACCAATAATTATCAAACGTTAAGGGCATTGCTTTGAACCAGGCCCTGTGTCCAGTGTTATGGATACAAAAACTAGAAAGACACAGTTCATGCCCTTGAAGGGCTTAGAGTCTAATATATTTTGATTAAAATAAAGCTTCCATTATTCAGAATGCTCAAGGAGCAGAATATTCTGGTTCACCATACTTCCCTGTTAACCTTTTCCTCCCTGTCCCCACCTCACAGCAAGCACTTAATAAGTAACCCCTTCTTTTCATGGTACATTTATACAGAATAGATAACTATGACCTCTGTACTGCTAATTTCTTTGTTTGCCCTGGAACATAGTTTATTTTTTTATTGAGATATAATCAACATATAACATATTTGTTTTAAGCTTACAACATAATGATTTGATATTTGTAAGTATTACAAAATGATTACAGTAGTAAGTTAACATTCATCACCACACAGTTACAGTTATTTTTTTTGTGATGAGAACTTGTAAGATCTACTCTCTTAGAAACTTTCAAAATTGCAATATAGTATTATTAGCTACAGCCACCATGCTATACATTATATCCCCAAGACTGTTTTATAACTGGAAATTTGTATCTGTTGACCACCTTCATCCATTTTGCCCACATCCTCCCAACCCTGCCTCTGGCAACCACCAATATGTACTCTCTGTGATTTCTTTTTTTCAGATTCCTCATAATAGTGAGATCATACAGTATTTATCTTTGACATATCTTAGCATAATGCCCTGAAGATCTATCATGTTGCCACAAATTGCAAGATTTTCTTTTCATGGCTAAATAATATTCCACTGTATGAATATGCCACAGTTTCTTTATGCATTCATCTGTCAGTAGACACTTTCATTGTTTCCATGTCTTGGCTACTGTAAGTAATGCTACCATAAACATAGGGGTATAGATATCCTTTTGAGATAGTGATTTCATTTCCTTTGAATAAATAGTAAGAAATAGAATTGCTGGATCACATGGTATTTCTATTTTATACTGCTAATTTATTTTATTTACTCTATTAAATTTCCCTGAATCCAGTAGAGAAGAGCCCTTGATACTAATAGACATTCAGCTGTATATATTTTCATCTTGACTTTGAGATGGCTTAAGAAATAGTCATACATTTTTATGTCCTTTATCTAGGCAGTGTGGACTGTACAAAAAGCCAAGTGGTAAACACATGTCATGGCAATGATGATTCCTTGTTCCCATTGCTCATGTCGTCCGCATGTTTTTAAGTGTTTAGCTGAGAATCAAAGCTCTTTTGTGGTGGAAATTCAGTCTAATATTTATTGGATACCAATAATGATGCTATTTATTGTTTAAACTTCTGTTTAAAGAGACCTGGTCTTTGTTCTTTTTGGATTTGAACATTAATTCAATGAAAGGTCCAGCATTAGTTACATATAAACTTGAAGTTCAAGAGAGATTTTTACAGAGGAACAGATTTAATATTTTTTATAAGAAAATAAAAAATTATACACTCAAATTAATAATTTAACGAGTTAAAAGCTCTTTAAGAGGATACATTTCTTTTTGGTAACCTCATTAGCTTTCTATGCAGATGCGATATCTATATTATAAAGCTCTGGACAGTATTTAACTATCTGAGTCTATTAAAAAGCGATTCTGTGCTAACCACTGGAATCCTGGCACTTTTGAAAATCAAAGAAAATCTACTAACATAACATTTTTGTCTGCTTGTGTGTGTGTGTGTGTGTGCACACATGCACGCGCAACGCTTATATAGAATATCTCCAAGCAAGATCTTTTGCAACACAATCCTTTTTAAAAAAGGAAATGTCCTTATAAAGGAAGCATATGTTTTCTTATAAAAAAGAAAAACCCTAAGTCAGATGAAGTTGATGGTGCACTGGTTATTATTTCTGAATGCCCAAAACAAAAAGTATTATTCTTATGATGTGACATCTTGTCAGTACTTATACCTCTTAAAGTCTAGTATTTTGGCTTGGAAACAGGTAATCTCTCCCCAGGATACACTTGCTAGAATAGCCAAAATAATTTTTTCTCTAAACTAATACCTTAAAGTACTTGTTTCATGGGAGTTAGAACTAAAAAGAGAAATTGAATTAGTATCACTTATAATGGGGAGGACAGAATCTTTTTAGGAGGTAAATGAATTTGCTACATACCTGGAATAACCATTTTAAATTCTAATCTATTATAAACAACAAGATCTTAAATCTTAACTGTTTTACGCTCCTAAAGTTCATTTGCTGTATTGCACTCCTTATAGTTTAGGGAACTAAAACAGGATGACTCTTACTCTTGGGATATTATTTCTTCATATCTTCATTCTGACTTAAGACACCTGTTTTTCCTTGACTTAGCATCATGCTAACTTAAAAAAAAAATAGGGCAATTGTGTAACTTAACATAGTGTAGGAGCCTTGTTTTTACATTTGGGGCCCTTGCCTACTGCATTGTGACAAGGGTATTCGTGTGTGTTCTCTTTTCTCTGCCTTCATGTTTCTTCAGTTCCTGCATTGCTTGATTTTCCCAAAATGATGCTGTAATGTAGACTGGCAACGTCTGACTTCTTCATTCTGTGGGTGGAAGCACTGCTTGGTTGGCTCCAACTTTTGGAACGAGAATCTGATGCTCATTGTGTCGCTCTGGCAGAGAGAGTCGGGCCACCTGTCAGGGTGGCGTGGTTCCCACACACAACTTGACATGCCAGTTTCAAGACGGTAGAGATGCCAGGCATTGAATGGTGAAGAGGGTAGCTCATACAATGTGATGCTTTTTCTGAAAGATCTTCCCACTGGAAAGCAGTGCCAAATCCAAGGCACATGCTTCATTAAATTGATCACATCTGTTGGCACTTGTGGGTGTTAGCACTGACAAGTGTCTTTCTGTTAATGCATTTTGTGGTTTGTTTTTTTTTACTCCTGTGCTTCCTCCACTCCATTAGCCTTTGCCTCCATTTACCTAAGTGATTGAATTTTCTTAGATAATAGAGAAATATACAGAAACAAAGAAAACGTTTTCTAGGCCAATCTCTATTAAGTTTTGGATCATAAACTGTTGATGTTTGCTAATGCTGTATAATTATCTTAGAACAAGTCGTTGTCTTAAGTGATGAGAGATGCCGCACGATAGAAAAATTGTTTTGTATTTTCTCTTCTTCTGGGTCACTGGCACTTAAAATCTAGCAGACTGAGTGGAGATGAGATGGAGAACTCTGGATAAAGGTAACATCCTGAGAGCTCTATACCAGTTAGAATTCCATATTTGGGAAGTTTTTTTGAATAAAAATATTCATAAATGCAATTGCACTGGAGGCGACATCTGCCTCTCAGGATTTATTTTTTACTCTTTTTAACAGTTACTTCTGAATTTTAAATTAAAATAACCAATTTCTCCTATGCTTTTTTTTTTAAAAAAAATTTATTTTATTATTAGTTTCAAGTACACAGTACATTGGTTAGACATTTATATAGTTTATAAAATTATCCCTCTAATTGCTCTTTCTCTTCTCTGGCTCTCCAGCCATTACATTACTGCTAACTGCATTCCCTCTGCCATGCTCCCCATCCCTGTGACCATCTATCAACTGCTAATTTGTACTTTTTAATTCTGTAACACATTCTCCCAGCCCCCAACACTCCCTTCCCTCTGACCGTCACCAAATTGCCCTCTATATTTGTGAGTCTGTTTTTGATTAGTTTGTTCTTTTTGTTTCTTAGATTCTGCAGATAAGTGAAATCATATGGTATTTATCTTTCTCTGTCTGACTTATTTCACTCAGCATAATAGCCTCTAGGTCCATCCATGTCATAGCAAATGGTTGGTAGGATTTCATTTTTTCAATGGCTGAATAATATTCCATTTTATATATGAACCATAACTTCTTCGTTCAATCATCTATTGATGGGCATTTAAGTTGCTTCCATATTTAGGCTATTGCAAATTGTGCTGCCATGAACATAGTGCATAGATCTTTATGAATTATTATTTTGGTTTTCTTTGGATACATACCTAAAAATGAAATTGCCAGGACAAAAGGTATATCCATTTTTAATTTTTTGAGAAACCTCCAGACTGTTTTCCATAGCAGCTGTACCAGTTTGCAATCCCACCAACAGTGTATGAGAGTTCCCTTTTCTCCACATCCTCGCCAACACTTTTTCTTTGATTTATTGATGATAGATAGCCATTCTGACACGTGTCAGGTAATATCTCATTGTGGTTCTAATTTTCATTCCTATGCTTAATAGTGCATATATAATTTTTTTTAAATAATTAATTTTTTAAAAAAGAGCCTCTTATGTGATGGAAATTACTCCATTGTGAGGAGGTTCAAAGACTAAATTAAAATGAAAATACTTGACTTTTGGTTTTATTTGTTTACAATAAACAAATTATCAACTTTTTGGGATTAAATTACATCTCATAATTGCATAAAAATATGGCAATTAAATAAGACAGATAGACATGGAATAAGTGAAACTATTTACTGATTGCACAGATATTTATTGAATGCTAACTATATGCAAGGTAGCTTGCCATTATCTGTTACAGTTGTCTTATTAAAATGCTCAAACTTAGAAAAAAAGAATAGTTTGCATAGTTATTAAATAAGTACATAGCCACAAAACCACAAAGTCCAAATTCACCTAGATTATGTGTTATATTGGCAATTATTAGCATTAGTCACCTTGACAGATCAAGACTCAAAGAAAATCCTAATTTGGGGAATTACATGTGTAAAACAATACCACGGCAGGTCGTATTACAAGAAGTCTGTTAGGCTAGGCTGTCTTCAAACTCAAGACCAGCTTTCCAGTTGATGATTTAACTTTTATGAGTCTTTTTTTATTCACCCCCAGTACCCGAAACACTTTGTCAGTGCCATGTACATTGGCTTTAGTTTATCATGCACATACATACCACACATTTGTAAAGAGACCTCTTTGATTTATGTAAAATAATTTGTAAATATTACTTAAGTTTCCAGCTGAGAGTCTAGAAAAACTGAAGTGTATGTGAATGCTTAGTCTTATGACTCCTGATAAACTATCTAGTGGTTAATCTGGTAGGGATTAGGGGAGAAAGGGGATTTAAATAGACAAACTCATTTTATATTTTCCAAGTTTTCAAAGGCAGACTTGGAATACAAACATAGCCATGTGCCAAATTTCATCTGGGAGCTGGGTCTTTGAGCACATGGTATAGACAGTGCTGTGCAGTAGAAATACAATGTGAGCCATACATGTAATTTAAAATTTTTCTAGTAACATTATAAAAAGAAATAGGTGAGATGAATTTTAATAATACAATTTATTTAGCCCAAAATATCAAAAATATTATAATTCCTACATGTTATTGATTTTTAAATTATTAAATATTTTACATTTTTTATACCAAAGTCTTCAAAATCAGCTGTGTGTTTCAGACTTACAATATGTCTCAGTAGTAACTAGATAAATTTCAGGTGCTCATTAGCTGTAATGCCTGCTCTTCTGGACAGTGGCAGTCTGGAGTGCTTTTCTGAATGTGAAGCCATCACCAGGTTTATTTATGTCTGACCACTGAAATTTTGCCTTTGATCTGAAATCGCCACTGCTTAAAAGCAACACTTAATATTTAATAATCACTAAAACTGAAGAAACTTCTTGAGTAAAGAGGCATTGTCTTCATCTTTCATATGTTTTCACAGTGGATATGTTTGAACAAAAATCAGACATATAAGAGAAAATTAAAGAGTAGGACACTTCCACAGGAACTGTGATAGAGGATTTGAGAGGTGGAGGGAAACTTGGTCCCCTACAGAAATTTTGGTTTTGAGAAGTGTGATGGAATTATGAGGTGAGTAGGGAGAAAGCTATCAGTAAATCTGAAGGCTGTGTTTTCTGTATGTTATTTTTTCTGCATTCAGTTAAATCTCTGATTTAGCCACCTGAGAAAGCCATTTTAAATTCCAGACAAGTGGAATATGAGCCCATGACTTTCGCATTCCTGTAGTAATTTAACTTTGTGTTAATGGAGTGCTTTTAAGAACAGTCTTTTGGGTGTTTTAATGAAGGAGTTGGGAATTTTTTTCCTATCCAAAGCCCCTGTCCATGGGGGAAAAATTAATCCACGTTACAGTTAAGCAAAATAGAAGCTTATTCAGTGTTTCTAGGAAGAAATGTAAAATGATCGAGGGACCTGCTTTTAATGTTAAGAACAGAAAGCATTGGGACATCACATTATGTTTTGTTAAGAGGTAAGAAGACAAATTACGGGAGTCGGGGAAACTTAAAAAAATCAAATCCAGGCAGTGAGATGAGAGGTCCATTTTGTTTCCAGCGGACTCACTAATCCTAATGCTTTAGTGGACATGAAAACAATGGGCTGAGGCCAGGGGCCCACAGTGCCATCTCCTCATGCCAGGCCTGGAGCAGAGCCTGGTATGGGGCCTGGAGGGGCATGGGAGTCAGGGCGGGGGTGTCTTTTACCCTGTTTATCTGCAGAGGAGACCTGGTAGTAAATAATAGGTTTGTTTATAATTAAAGGTATCTTAAATGTAAACTGCTAACATGAGGGAATCCTGAGAATGGTTTGACATAGACTCAGGAAGAGGTATTATAGGAGAAAGAGCTAAATGAACCATATGTACACCAAGATGGAAAGACAAGCCTTGAGGGTGCTATCTGCCATCCATTTTTGTCATATGTCAGAAGGCAGAGCCGTCTCCCATGCTCTGGCATGGTACACTGTGAACTGTGATCACCTCTGTTTTGCTAGCTGGACCTCCCTGTACTATGCTGCTAAAACATATGGAGACTTTCTTAAAATCATATCCTGAAAGGTGTTAACCAATACATTAGCTTTAAGGTTATTTTGGCCATAATTTTTTGAAAGGCTTTCGTGTCTACAAACACTTGTCTGCTAATGAGTCCTAGCAAATGCCCAAAGAAAATAATGTTTCAATAAAAATATAAACACTCAGATGCAATCATGTTTAATTGAACAGGGTTTTATTGTTTTTGTTGCTTGTAATTGTGATATTTTGGTATTTGGTATGCATAATGTAATTAATTTCTGCAAGTAACATTATCCTTAGTTTACTTGATGGAACTAAATATTCCGCTATATAATGGTTTTCATTGGCTTCTGGGCACTGTGCCACCTGAACAATTGGAGAGACTCTGCTATAGACCAGAAGACTGGGGAGGCAGGCTTGGGCTCACTCCAAGAAAGAATATTCTAACAGCCCAAAGTTTAAAAATGAAATGAGCTGTCATGGAAACTTAATACCCATCTCAGAAGTCACTGAAGTCAAGGCCACGTGGCCCCCTGCTGGAAACATTATGGAAAGGCTTTCAGCATTTCCATCGCTGCAAGGGAGTTTATACGCACAACCTCTCAGAAGCACTACTGCAACTCTTACTGTGGTTCTATGATTTGTGGGCTTATTGCCCTTTTTGGTAGACAGGACACCCTCACTGACCATGTATTGCTGTTCCAGAGTCAGGCAGATGCTGTGGATCCTATCAATAAAAATTTGAGTTGCTACGACAAGCCAGGCATGGTGGCAGGGATGAGCTGTGAACAAGCTTCCTATCTAGGGCGATGCTTCTCCACCTTTAGCTGCATCAGAATCTCCTGGTTAAAAGGCAGATTCTGATTTTGCAGGACTGGGAAGGGACCTGAGAGTCTGTTTCTAACAGGATCCAAGGGCAGGTCCATAGACCACATTTTAGGGCAGTAGTCTCAACTGGGGGTGATTTCTTCCCTGTACCCCCAGGACATTTGGTGAAGTCTGTGACATTTTGGTTGTCACAACTGAGGGCTGAGACTATTACTGGAATCTAATGTGGAGAAGTTAGGGGTCTTGCTAAACATTCTCTGATGCACAGAGCAGCCTGCACAATGAAGAATTAACTGGCCCGAAGAGTAGTGCTGAGGCTGAGAGTTATCTCCCCTTCCCCGTCTGGGGGGAAATTCAGGACATCGAGTATTTGTAATAAACCATGTGAAGAATGTAGTGATAGATTGTGATAAGTGCAGTTTAGGGTGCTACAGGTAGACCTAACTTAATCTAGGGGGTCAACTAGGGACACCAAGATACGTGAGACAGACCCTGTCCTCAGGGGCACCAAACACGCAGACGGTAGGACTATTTACAGTTCCAACTGTGGAGTAAAACAAGTGAATCTAAAAAGGAGGCTGCCTGGGAGGGTGGGATTTCACAGACTGACATTTGACAGCTGTATAAGATGATTTTGCCAGGGACATTGTAGCCAAAGAGAACAGAATACACAAAGCAAAGTGAGGGCAATCTGGTAGGTGTGCCTGGAATATTGGCCCAGAAAAGCCATGTGGCCAGGTCAGCAAGGCCTTAAATGCCATTCTCAGAAGGGTCACCTTTACCCTGTAGGCAATGGGAAGAATTGGAAAAGCTTAAAACAAGAGTGTTCATTGTGTGTTATGATACAATGGAATTTAAATTAATGAGGCTTTACTGTTGATTAGTTGGCCTCGTGGAAAGCTTTAAAGTGCCTAAACTATAATAACCAAATAACATTTTATGTATTATATCTATGCTGCCTCTTTGTACATTAAACCTGGAAATTTGACATACAGAAATTCCCAAGAACAGCTGAAAAGGTCAGAAAATATCAGCCCGTACATCACTTCTGCTTGACTTCCGAATGCCTCCTGTACTGGAGCCTGTTCAATAATGAGGACATTTTCCCAGCGAGCTGACTGGGCCCTCGAGCAGTCTGGCAGGACCAGCTCAGGGGTAGGGCATCCTGGGGGTTAGCCCTGCTCACAGTTTGTTGAGAATCCAGGGCCTCAGCTGGGTGTAGACCCTCCTCAAGAGAGGAGTCACCACCTACACGCAGAACGTGTGAGGTGAGGGCCGCCCCCCACCCCAGACCCTGTGCTTGTTCCTGGACTGGAAGCCTTGGGCTTCCATCATGGAGCTTCGCTGACTAGGTCTTAAGTACTCACAGGACTTTTTATATCACTTCATTCAGGATCTTCATCATACACACATGCACACACACACCCCTAAATACACTTGTGTTGGTTTCAGTCTCTCTCTCTCTCTCTGTCCCCCTCTCTGTCTCTCTCTCTCTCTTTCTCTCTCTCTCTCTCTCTCTCTCTCTCTCTCTCTCACACACACACACACACACACACACATTCTCTCCCCCTCACTCTCTGTCTCTCCTCCTTCTCACCCTCTCCATCTGTCCCCAAACATGTAATTGTTGGGTTCCTGATCAAGCCATTTAACGAGAACCAAAGTGTACCTTTTCACTACATAATGAGCTTGGCACATTTTTGTGACAAGGTGACAGCCTTCACCACTGCTTCAAAGCCCCATTAGAAATCTATCTCTCTGGAACCAGGGGCAGTTTTGTTGATTCATGTGCAACAAACATTTATTGAATGCTTTCTATGGTCCCAGCACTGTACCAAATGATTTTTTTTAATGTATGGTTTTTAATACATGCACAGAGTTAAGAAATTTTAAAGGTGTGAAAGCTTATATGATTAGAAGTAAGACTTCCTCCTTTCACTACCTGAATTTTTATTCTTAAAATTGTTTAGAAACTACGGTAGTTGGTTTTTTGTGTTTTCCAGAGATATGTTTTGCATTTTAAAAGCATATTTATGTAATTTTTAACACAAATAGATATATATTTCTACATAATTTTTCCTCTCAAATAGGGAATTATGTAGGTAAGTTGCCCCCATTTTATAGATTATGTCATTGATACTGATATAACTAACTTGCTCAGGGCCACATAGTAAATGGCAGGTCTGAAATTTAGACCATGAGTTCTGGTTTTAAATGAAACTGAACCAAGATTCACAGGCACCCCGCAAGCTGATGATTGGGTCCTCCAAGCAGGTTCTCTTTGACACACTTCAAACCTGTCTTTTTGAATTGTTAGTTTACCATCTCTCTAGTTGAGGAGGTGAGAGCCTCACAAAGGAAGAACAGAGATAAACAGCAAATGTAGCCTTTCTTCTCCTCCCAAGCAGTTTAGCTCTGGCCCCCAAATTGCAGATACCACCCACCAAACGGTATATATCCAGACCCTTCTTCCCCAGAAGGCAGTGTAGGGACCCTGGGTTGCTAACTCGAGCTCAGCCCCATCCAGACTTCTTCTTATACCATTCACATTTCTAGTGATGTTTTGGCTTCCTGTTGATGCTTGAGTCCCGATGCAGGTTGGCAGCCCAACCTGACCTATACCTTTACTTGCCCCAGGTGCTGGGTGGGTGCCAGCGCTCTGTCAGTGGTCTTGCATCCTTCACAGGTCAGAGCTATTCCATACTGGGAACAGAGCAGACCCATCTTATGCCACCTGATGTTCAGAGAGCCCAGACTTCTATCCCTGGAGTGGTAGAGGCTCTCAGAGCTGCTCAGTCATTCCCATCACTCCCATCGTTGTGACAGCAGCAGTAACTGTCGGGGTCATTGTGCAACCAGATGTAGTGCTTACACTCTCAGTGGGAGTTCTCAACATAACTCGTCAGGATGGCCTATTAGGTGATTGACAGGTTGGGAAGAAGGAGCTTGACCCATGGGAACTCTGCGATGAAATGTCTTTGCAGCTAACGACTTCTTTACAATGCCCCTAAAAGCTCTGGGTACCTGCTAAGGTGCACCTTAAGAAAGGATGTTGTCTAACCAGAGATACAGGGGTCTAACACACTCTCCCACAGAGAAAGGCTGTCAGAAGACCAAACTCTGTTTTTAAATTGTGGCTATGTAAGGTGCATGCTCAGAATTTTAGTTCTTAAAAAAAAAAAATTAGTTCCTAGTGCTGACAAGACTGAGCTGTATTGCATGACTCTTTTTATTATTAAATTTATTGGGGTGACATTGGTTAATAAATGTGTTGCATGACTTTCATGTTTGTCATTTTTCTCAACTAGCAGGTAATAAGGAGGGAAGACATTCTACATTCTGGGTGTTGCTGAGTATCATTCTGGGAGCTGTGGCCATGCTGTGCAAAGAGCAAGGGATCACTGTGCTGGTAAGACCCAAGACACAGTCAGGGCCTGCTCTATATGCACTCTGGCCTCTCCTATATAAAGAAATTGGGCTGGCCCTGCCTGTGTGACCTCCTCTATTGCACCCCATTGCTGGCCTATCATTGTAGACCTTTCTGGGCCAATTACTTGTCCTCTCACAATCCTGGTGTCTCAAATGGGAATTGACTGTCTCAGTTGACTCTCCTTAGCAACTAGTGGAAATGAAGAGTGGGAAGTTCTTAAAGAGTAGAGATTTGTTCTTTTGGCAAAGTCATGTAGAAAAAAATAAAAGAATGGTTTGAATTTTGATACTCTTGTATTTCAGCAGTCCTAAATACAACGTGGACTGACCGCATTGATGCTTCCAGTCCTGATTAAACAAGCATTTGAGTGTATGCTATGTTATACTTGGCTTTAACTGGAAATATGAAAGAGGAGCGGAGATGGCCTTTGAAGAGTAGAGGCACACACCTCCATGGTGTGATCTGCATTGAAGCCCCAGGAAGGGAGAGGCGTTGAAATCCACTTTTCTTTTTCTCCATTCCAGCCAATTTTCTGCCTTACATTATTAGGAGTGTGAGCAGAGGTAGAGAAATAAAAAACAAAGATGTGAGATGTGAATGGCTCTTATTGGAATACCTTGGGAAAGAAAGAGTGGTAAGAGCTATCTGGGGTTTGACACAAGTCAAGGCAAGGATCAGTGTTTTGTTTCAATTTGTAATGTTAAGGTTAGCTAGCTAGGAAAAGGTATTGAAAGAATTACTTACTGTGCAAAGATACTTGAATTTCATGAGTTACTGTTTAAAAGTTTGCTTGAAACCAATGTTTCTCAACCTTGATATTATCAACATTTCGGGCTGGATCTTCTTTCTTTTATGGGGCTGTCTTGTGCATCGTAGAATGTTTAGCAGTATCCTTGGCCTCTACTCACTAGATGCCAGTAAAACCCCCAGCTGTGACAACCTAAAATGTCTCCAGACATTGCCAAGCATCTGCTGAGGGGCAGAATTGTCCAATTGAGAATCACTGCTCTGAACCTTGCTTCTTAGAGTGTGGTTGAGGACCAGTAGCGTCAGAATCATCTGGGACCTTATTAGAAACGTAAGGTTTCAGACCTTACCCTAGGCCTGCTAAATCAGAATCTCCATTTAACAAGGTCCCAAGGTGACTCCCATTAATGTTAGAAAAGCACTAAAATTAGGTTGAATTTCTGTGAATAAACATACGGTGAAATATAGCTGTTTTCAAAAATTTGATCAAAATGTGGACATTTGAATGATTTATTTAAATGAGTAGGAGAAGTAAGTGCCAAACTTGTATTTGAGTTAGTTGTCATGACGACTTTATCCCATCACCCTTTGGTGACTGTCCTTTAGCTCACAGGCAGAAAAGCAACCAGTGTGAAAAGACAGTGGCAGCTCAACAGGGAGCTTTTGCCTTCTAGAAAATGGTTTAAACCCATGCAGAAATGGTCTTCTGTGACCCACTAAAATCATGTTTCATGTGGGTGAATAAAATCAGGATTCTTTGAAATGATTAACCCAGCGCTGGCCCGTGTATCGGATAATTAATGGCTCCCAGCATTTCTGGGAGAGGGTTAAGTAGGAATGTCATCCTTGCTCTGAAAGCCATGAATTACTACTGGTTTCTGATGATTTATGATCTTCTTTGCCACAAAGCCCCATATTAAAAAGACCCAAGTCATTCAGGGGCAGTGTTATCCAAATACGCTGTATGTATATTCATAATCTGACTACTCTGTTGGGCAGGGAGTTGTGCTAGGTGACACTGTCTGCAGCAGTGACATCTGTGGAAAGTCTATTGCAGATTAGACAATAGACTCCAAGGCTCATCTAGCCTTTAGCCTGTAGCTATAGGTGTAATAGCTGCAAAAACAGCCCTCACCTGCTAGAAAGAAGCCATCATGGTGGTATTGGAAGCTCGTTAGCATGGGTGGAGCTACAGTATCACACTCAGCATGCAGTGGCATCATCACATAATTGAAGTTATTTATCATTCACCTAACAGTCATGGGCAAGGGCTTCACATGACAGAGGTAGCTGTCCTCCACACAGTTATCCAGGCTGGCAAAGGCTCTGCCACCTTCAGTGTGTGGTTCCCAAAGTCACTCTGATCATCTCCATTGTCTCCATCACAGCAGCTGGAAGGAGAAACCGAGTGGTGGAGTATGTGCAAGTTTGTAACCAAACCTCCGAGATGAGGCATTATCACTTCTATCCACATTCCATAAGCTGGAACTCAGTCACGTGTCCATGCTTAACTGCAGGGGAGGCTGGGAAACGCAATCTGGCCATGTGTCCAATAAGAACAGAAAGCTGGTAGACAGTTAATAGTCTGAACTTGAGAGATCTGCAAAGGCCCATCAGAGACTATTCTACATGTTCTGCTCCTACTTCTGCTACACTCGCTGAAGTCAGTTAGCACTTGAGGTTTTTGAGGTGTAATTACTTATGTGGCTGGATTTCTGAGGTCGATGGCTTCCTTTATGTTATAGGCGTAATAACTGCCCAGGTAACCACTCTGTTATACCAATTAAGGGACTATAAGAAGGAAACAAAAGGAAAGTTGTTGGACATCCCTGTTGATGTCCAAATTTCTAGCTATCCTGAATCTTATAGTACTCTTACATGCAGACTATGAAATTATGACTAACAGAAATTTACTAGCTAATAAATTTGTTATAATATATTACCATGAGCTGATTTCATAGGAAAAATAAGTTGATATTTTTTTAAGAGCTGAAGAGATCTCCCATAATTATCTAATCTACATTCCTTGTCTAGATTCAGCAATAAAATTGTGAAGTATAATTGCTTACCTAATCAGTTAGGTGCTCCCACCACTGATTGCCTTGTTTTTCTTCCTTAGGGTTTAAATGCAGTCTTTGATATCTTGGTGATAGGCAAATTAAATGTTTTGGAAATTGTCCAGAAGGTAGTACATAAGGACAAGTCATTAGAGGTGAGTATATACTTTTGTCTTCCACCCAGACATGGAAAATGTCAAATACCAGCTGATTTAAAATGGCATTTTTGAAGTTTTCTTGCAATTTTGAATGCTAAAATAGCCAGCCTTTTAAAGCACAGTGTCAATACAATTCAGGCAGAATCGCTGCACATTTGTACCTGGCTTGGCCACACTTTTGTTTGAAAATCTTTAACATCAAGGGCTTTGTGTTGTCCTTTCAGAATACCGGTATGCTCAGGAATGGTGGCTTCCTCTTCAGAATGACCCTGCTGGCCTTGGGGGGCACCGGGGTGCTCTACATGCGTTGGAAAATCATGGGCACTGGCCCGCCGGCATTCACAGAGGTAGACAACCCCGCCTCCTTTGCCGACAGCATGTTGGTCCGGGTGAGTTCTGAGTCCTTCGGCCACATTCCTAGATTCTTCATCCCTCCTCCTCATCTCATTCCCAGCACATCCACAAAATCCCTAGTAAATGGAACACCTCTGTATTTATTTGCTATCATGAGGGATATTCTAGGATGGAACCCCCTTTTTATTAGATCATTGAGAGGATATTAGCCCCTTGTATTTCATTCTAGTCACAATTAAAGAGTGGTTAATTTCTAATGTCAGGTTTCTTGCCAACCTTGTTAAAGTGTCCCTGAATCCTGTTACTTTTGTCATTAAAGCAAATTGACATGGCAGGGTTAAAACAAAACATAACAATATTGGTGGTATCTTTAAAGGTCTAATGGTGTCAAGACTCTCTTGTAAAGGTTTGCTTTTTTTGAAGACAAATGTGTCAAGCCACAGATTCTTAGTGGTACATTTCATGGAGACAGAAATCAAGAGAACCACTATAGAATCCTATTCTTAGGTGACCCTTGGGCCTCAAATTGCCTGGGTTACAGACTGAATATCACTCATCAGACGTAGTTTGACCAGAAATTTAACAACTATATAGCAGAGTCTGGTGGCTATGCTGTATTTTTCTCTATTAAAATCTGAATTCATTTAATAAATTGCAAACTGTAGCCGCATGTCCAATGTAGAAAGTGACAACACTTTATTTTATACAACTCCTCTTCCCTAGAACAGAAGCATATGGATGCCTCAGAAGTAAAGTTAGGGTATATATGTATTTTTTCAAGTTCAGTATCAAATAAATGTTTGTTTTCCTTTTGACTGACAGGCCATAAACTATAATTACTACTATTCATTGAATGCCTGGCTGCTGCTGTGCCCCTGGTGGCTGTGTTTTGATTGGTCAATGGGCTGCATCCCTCTCATTAAGTCAGTTGGTGACTGGAGGGTAATTGCACTAGCAGCACTCTGGTTCTGCCTAATTGGCCTAATATGCCAAGCCCTATGCTCCGAAGACAGTCACAAGAGAAGGTAAGAGGCAGCACTGAATTTTAACTTCCACAGTGGGTTGAGTCAGAAGCATTTTGCTAAATGCAGCACTGATCATTTTAACGATTTTGTGGAAGTAATGTCTTAGGACATTTATGCCTAGGATGAGTTCATCCATTTAGAATCCATTGCTGGCTTCAACTAGTAGGGAGTGAACTTGGAAGAGGGGGGATTGGATGACTGCTTTATCTCCCCCTCCCCCTTTTCCGTGAAGTAGTATTTTGAGATCCTTTTCTCGGTAGGTGGTAAAGAGTAATTTATGGTCAGAACAGAGTGTAATTGATGTGTGCTGTGGCCATTATTTCACAATTCTCCTTCAGAAAACCCTGGTGGATGCTATAGTGATTCCTTCTGTTGTTGTTTAGTACAAAATAAACTGCTGCCCCAAAGAGACTATATTCTTTCTCACCAAAATCAGAGGAAAAAAAGGTATTGAGAAAATAATTGGAGGGAAAACAAATCTGTTTCATGAGAAATAAAACTATTTAAGGTGATTTTCTTTACGTATAAGTGTTTATGGAATTAGATTTAGTAATTTCTCAAAATAAATTAAGTTTTAGGTCTACCTATGTCTTAAATTGGTTTATAATTCTAAAGGTCAACAAACATTTGTCCCAGTTCACTTACACATGTGCAATAAGGTTTTATTTTTAAAATACTGTAGACACAGGGTCCAGGAAGGAGCTGCCAAATTTGATTTAGCTTCCCAATTCATCCTCTTGTGTCATGTGGGATATTAGAAATGATAGGCTAGTTCCAAAAGTGTTTCATTGCTAGCTTTCTTTTTACTTGACTGAAATTGGTGATGATGTAGTCCCAAAAATGATATTAGTTCATTTCAGATTTTATGAAGTTTAAACTAGTTAAATATTATTATTTCTGTTACATTGAGCAGGGGATCCCCATGAAAACTATATTGGACTAATTAGAACCAATTTCCACTGGGCTATTCAATACCTATGTGATTTAAAGTGTAGTTAAGAGATTAAGAGTAAGTGAATTAATAAGGCCTCACACATGTCATCATTCTAACCTTATTGATATGATTAGTGCAACTTATAAGTTTTATCCTTCTGTATGATGGTAAGTGCCTTAGTAAGATTTTTATGTCTTATCCTAATACTGCCAGACTAAACCCTCTCTACTGATGACAACTTTTTGCTGCCAATAATACCTTTTCTCAACTTAGGGCTTGGGAAGAAAGATCTTTAATATTATTTTAATGTTCAGTAGGACATTTTTCTTACGTCTGAAAATAGCCATTTTAAGTACTTTTCATTTTCCAGGATCCTTACGCTGGGACTGGGATTTCTCATTATCCCATTTCTTCCTGCAAGTAACTTGTTCTTCCGAGTGGGCTTTGTGGTGGCCGAGAGAGTTCTCTACTTGCCCAGTGCTGGATACTGCATGCTGCTGACTCTTGGATTTGGAGCTGTCAGTAAACATACTAAGAAAAAGGTACTGGCCAAGAGGGGTGCCATTCATAACCAAGATGTTTAGATAGATTTTCCTACTGACATTTACCATTTCTCTCTATTCTTAAGAAACTAATTGCTGCTCTCATACTGGGAATTTTATTCATAAACATGCTGAGATGCATGATTCGTAGCGGTGAGTGGCGGAGTGAAGAACAGCTTTTTAGAAGTGCCCTGTCTGTGTGTCCTCTCAATGCTAAGGTATGTTAGCTGCCGTGTTTCTTTAGAAAGACATTACTAGGAAATACGTTGAGTTCAAAAGCTGAAGAAGAAGAAGGTTTACCTTCAGACAGACTCTAGCATAAGACCATACTTGGGTTTTTCTTTGTTTTTTTGTTTTATGATTTTGATAAAATTTATTAAAATGCTACTTAGCCAAAATAATTCAAAAGAAATTGTTAAAACCAGAAAATGTCAGTGAAACAACACATTACTTAAATGAGGTTTTACTCATCTTCCAGTTGGTCTACTTACCTTTTAAGGTGGTGGCAGGGGAGCTAACATCACACATCAGTCTGGGGCTGGGGGCTGGGGCATATAGTCGAACCATTTAAAGCACATTTTTCAAAACACAAGCTCTGACCATAGCATTAACTCATCTCCTCCAATCTGGAACTTGAAGATGATAATGCCTATGAATGAACAGCAATTTGATTCAGGAATTTTAAATTATGCTGTGTGATGTGCAGTAGCACATATTTTTTTCACCTGTGGTTTCTTGTGATTTCTTTGTTAAATTAGGTAAAAATAAATAGACTTTAAAATTGGCAGTGTTTTTGCTGAAGCAATCTGAGAGAAATTTGTTTCACTTCTATTCTTCATGAATCCAAGCTCTTAGCTTAACTAGCTGTGCCCCTTTGGGTGAAACCACACTTTTTTGAACTTTCAGTGCCCTTGCCTATAAAGGGGAGTGTAATGTCTCTCTCCTGGGTTTGTTATGAGGCCTTAATGAAATATGGTGTCTTCAGTGCCCTAACAAGGTAGTTAGAACATAGTATGTGCTCAAGAAATGTTAGCTTTCTTAAGCTCACATTAGTCTTGGTTGTAGCATTAAAGACGAGAAGGGAATGTTACTTGCTCAAAATGAGATGCCAAGGGGTTGGGTAGAAGAATTTCTGTTAATATAGATCATTATTATTACTAAACAATGATTCATTCTTGGGTTGTCAGAAGTGGGGCTTCCTAGGATGCTCCATATTGGATCTTCAGGGGGTTAAAATAAGAGCTCTTTGGAGGGCAGTCTCATTTTTACATTCTAAATTTAAGAAAAAACAATGGTTTTTCTTAGGTAACATTATATAGATAAATCTAATGAATAGTTGACATCTTATTGTGATCTTGAAGCGAAGAATAGTCTTAAAGGTACTGACTCTTTGTTAGTCTTTTTCTTGGGTTAAAAAACCTTGTTCATGTTTTATAGTTAAGAGACTTGAATGAAAGAGTGAATTACTTCAAACTTTTGTGCTTAATTTGATTTGCTGACCTATCCATTTGTTTTATGCTACTAAAAATAAATTGTCTATGATTTAATTTCATAAATGTTAATAGATTTGCTTTATTTTTACTTTTCTGTTTTTACAGTAATTACCCCTTCTATCTATATAGTTCTTCCCCACAAGGAACTCAGATTTCATTGTAGAGGCTCTATAATTAATCTCCATTATCCTCCCTCTAAGATTTTCATAGAGAGGATATTATTTTCTTTATTTTTCCAAATGGGAGAAACTGCAGCATAGAAAAATGGAACCGAGGTTATCTAGGTTAGTAATCTATGTGGCTAGATAGAGTCCTGTTATGGTACAGTGCCCAGGTTACTCTAGTAAATGGGGAGGGTGGCAATGGGACATATGTGATGTTTGAGCCTTTCCGTCTGCCCTAGTAATGTGACTTCATGTGTTGTAGCCTAGAAAACAAAGGGCATGCACACAGTTATATGTCTGTTTCTGTAGTTTTCTCTCTTTAATTTAAAACAAGTGTAGCTAGGAGACCTCATGTTCAAAATGGACCTGGTGGTAATAGTTTGTTCTACGAACTTTTTCAGGAATACCATTCAACATGAGCAAAATAGAGCTTTTGTTTTGTTTTGTGTTTATTTCCTCTATAAATTGAGATGAAGTAAAATTATCTTTACATCTTTCTTTTGGAAAAAATGATGTTGATTTCAGGGAAGAGATCTCATCAGGAAGAGGCTGGTTTCATTCAATTCCATTACAGGAGACACATTTTCTGTGCTAGATCCACTTTATATTCATTGAATATTAAGTAAGCAATTGACACCTGGCTCTAGACTAGGCCCAGATTTATAAGCTAAGACTTGTCTTTCTCAAAAGATTGCAATATCCATGTAGGTAGTACTGGTTTGTGGTCTGCATTTCGATTACCCACAGTGCCTTACCTGTGGTAGGTGCTCTATATTAGTGATTGAATCAAGCCAAACGGAAATTAAATTCCTTGAGCCTACTATACTTGAGAAACCAAGAATCTAATTATATTTAGTCATGTTTAGTTTTTAAGGCTTTAAAGTATATGGCACTTTGTATCAACTCTGTGATACAAGTCTAAGGTCTTTTAACAGTGAAAAGGGTCATATTCCACAATGAGATATTTCCTTAAGGTGTGACCCAGGATAGACTAGAGGATTTCTTCCATGATTATATGTTTATATATTTAAAACATTTTAAGTTTAACATCAACTGTTGGCAGAATATTTGAAACAAACTGGTTTTAGTGCTTGCATTAAAAGTGCCTTCCATTATTGATCCTTTTACTTTGTTTGCATTTACATGTCATTGGGTTGCAGTGGTTGTTTTATCTGTAGCTTCTGTGCTGGTTCATTGCTTCGGCATGTGTCACAAAGGCTAGAGGGAAAGTTCAGGAATAAATAGGCTTTTTCAATCTTTTACCTTCCATGGAAACAAAACTCACTCATTCTTTAAACACTGTTTTAAGTAAACTGTTTGTCAGGGTTGTTTTGTTTTATATTTTTTGCAATGGGTTTTCTAGGCGGCTGTCTTCTATTCAAATACTTCACTTCATACAAGCCACAGGTTAAGGCTGGCCTCTGGACAGAACTCTTTACCAGTTCTTAATTTTGGACTAGTTCCAAAATTAACTAGTTCCATTGAAATAACTGCAGTCTGAATTTCCAGAGTCTCCCCTGATTTTCTGGTCTCTGGCATTCAGGGTGTATAACAGAGGGTGTATAACAGAACACCGTCTGTGCTGCAGAGGGCACTTGAACTCTTTGTGTGAGCTTTTTATTGAGAAAACAGAATTTCCCCATAACAAAGGAAAGCAGCGGGAGCTCGGGGGAGGAAGAGGCGGGAGTGTTGAAGTCTGTGCAGAACTGTATTTGTATTCTGGGAACCACAAGCGCATCACTCACAGATCGGATTCTCCAATTCCGTTCTTTTGTGTGTGGGAGAGGAGGTGAAGTAACACTTCCAGTCTGGGGCTAGGGGAGGCATAAATCAAACCATTTGGAGCATACTTTTCAAAACGTGTATTTGACCATAGCATTAACTAGCCTCCAAACTATAATTTGAAGATGATAATACCTATGAGTGGACAATAATTTGATTCAGTTTAAATTATGCAGTGTGCTGCTTAGTAGTGCACATTTCCATCACCTGTAGTATCCCTGCTTGTGATTCCTTTTGTTAGATAAGGTAAAAATAAATATGTAGCCTTTAAAATTGACAGTTAAAAACAAATCTCTGTTACATAAGTACTTAAAGAATGTCACTCATAATGCTCCATACCCTTCCAGAAATATTAGGATTTTCGAAAATGTGCTCTAACTATAGCTTAAGACTGATGCGGCAGGATGTGATTATGTTTTCAGAAGAGGTTTTGTAGTGTTCCAAGTAATGCTAGTTGAATACGTTCAAACAATTATTGTATTTCATGAAATATTAGTTCGCTATGACAAAATACCAGACAGTGTGGCTTAAACAACAGAAATCTATGTTCTCACAGTTCTGGAGACCTGAAGGCCAGGACCACTGTGTCAGCAGGGTTGATTTCTCTAAGGCCTCTCTCCTTGGCTTGCAGATGGCCCCCTTCTCACTGTATCCTCACATGTGCACACACGTTTCTGATATCTGTGTGTCAGAATTTTCTCTTCTTTTAAGGACACCAGTCAGATTGGATTAAGGACCTCGCTTTAACTTAATGACCTCCTTAAAGACCCCCTCTCCTAATACAGTCACATTACGCGGTGCTGGAGTTTAGGACTTCAACATATGAATTTGTGGGGATACGATTCATCCCGTAATACACAAAAAAAAGACATTTTACTTTAAGAAAAGTAATAGATGGTATAAATGAGTAGGTCTAGAAATCACCTTTAGTTGGCCCATCTATAACCAGCACCCTAATAAAAAGGTGAGAATAAACATAGGCTTTGGATCCTGGGTTCAAATTCAGCACCAGTAACTTGGGTAAGCTGCCTAACAACACTGGAGCAGCCTCTCAACTTGGAAGGGAGGGCAACAGGGCATCCTGTCAGGACTGCTGTGAAGAGGAGAGACTGTACGTATTCAGTGCCAACCCCTGCACTGGTTCATGGTGACCCTCAGCACCTGCTCACTACTGGTGTTTCTGTTATTGCTATTAGTCACAATGAGCACACTCAAGTGATAGAATTTCTATAGCTCCTCTCCTGAGAGTGTTATTGGCCTTTACATAGTAAGCCTCCAAGAGGAGCTTATGATCAATAAATACTTTTGATAATAGTTCTCATGAGTCAGTTTTGCTGCCCTGGTCTTAGTTCAGGCCCCAACTCCTTTCCTTGTAATTTATTCTGAGCCAATGTATTCTTGAGAAGATGCCATAAGTTGGCCACCCTAGTGCCCTCACATTAAGATGACCTGAGAATTTCTACACAGTTTGCAGGTGTGAGTCCTATTTCATCTAGTCTACTTTAACACCCTCTTCAATTATTAAAAGTTCTCTTTTTTAGAAAACTGAGGTAAAATTCTCATAACATAATTAAAAATGGAATTACTATATAATCCAGCAATTCCACTTCTGGGGTTATATACACACATATATCTCCAAAGGAATTGAAAGCAGGATCTCAAAGATATATTTGAACACCCATGTTCATAGTACATCAGTCACAGTAGCCAAAAGGTGGAAGCAACCTAAGTGTCCATCGACAGATGAATGAATGAACAAAATGTGGTATATCGATACAATGGAATATTATTCAGCCTTAAAAAGAAAAGCAATTCTGACATATGCTACAACATGGATGAACTTTAAGGACATTATGCTAAGTGAAATAAGCTAGCTATAAGAAGACAAATATTATATGATTTCACTTAGATGAGGTATCTAGAGTTGTCAAATTCATAGAAACAAAACATAAAATGGTGGTCACCCTCAGCCCTAGTGGGAGACAGATGTGTAAGAGAGGAGGGGGAGTCAAGCTTCCTAACTTTCTAGTTTTCTCTCTTAAGTTCCTTAGTTAAATACCCTTATGTTATACTTTAGTGGTATCATCTGCTTGTTACCACTGTCTTTGAATCTCTTCTTAAAGGGTGGGGATTAACGCACAAGCAAGCCCCTGGCAGAGCCTCTGTATGGCTTTACCTAAAGTTCTGATGGGTGGTCCTTTTTTTTTTTAATACCATTACCTTCTGTTTTCAGTTAGAAGATATGATAAGTATCACTGCTCTGAACAAAGAAGTCTATCAGCTGATGGCCAAGTTTTTATCTATATTTTCAGGTTCACTACAATGTTGGCAAAAACCTGGCAGATAAAGGCAATCAAACAGCTGCCATCAGATATTACCGGGAAGCTGTGAGGTATTGCAAGCATCTTGTCTCATTTATATACATGTCTTGTTTTAACTTTCTAGGGTTATAAACCTGTCCCCTTAAGGACCCCATGTTTAAGATATCTTTACCAATTTCTGAGGGTTTAGTAAAAACTACTGAGTATGAACAGACAGCTTGGTTTCTCTCTCCACTTCCAGATTAAATCCCAAGTATGTTCATGCCATGAATAATCTTGGAAATATTTTAAAAGAAAGGAATGAGCTACAGGAAGCAGAGGAGCTGCTGTCTTTGGCTGTACAAATACAGTAAGTATTGTTTTTATAATATGCTAGTGGCAAAGAAATGAGCTCCTACATTCTGTGGTCTAAGCCTTTGTTTTCTTTGTTTGCCTTTTTAAAATGCTCTTGCAGGCCAGACTTTGCTGCTGCATGGATGAATTTAGGCATCGTGCAGAACAGCCTGAAACGATTCGAAGCAGCCGAGCAAAGTTACCGGACAGCAATCAAACACAGGAAGAAATACCCAGATTGTTACTACAACCTCGGGCGTTTGGTAAGTGTTTGATGGCCTTTAGATGCAAAAAAAAAAAAAGCTTGTTTTTTTCTTTACTTATAATAACACCCCTCCTAGCATTTTCCATCGTATAAAGTTCTTTTCACATAGATTTATCTCATTTGAAATTAGCTGTTTGATTTCCTTATGTTTTACTTTTAAAGATCTAATTAAAGAACAATCCAACCTGAATTAGCTAAGAGATCACACAGGCAATAGGTCAAACCAAGCAATAAATTACAATTTTTAAACTCCCTTGTGCCCTGTAAAACAGTACTCCAAGTGGTAACTTCCTGAGAAACATCAGTTTCTCTGTTTTTAAAACACAACTAAAAACTGAAATTAACAAAACAAACCCATAACGTGATTTCTGAACTTCCATCTTCGTCCAGGGACAGCTCCCTACACCCCAGTTTATTCCTGTGTGATAACTGTTCTCCCCGAAAAAGAATTCTGAGGAGGGCACAAGATTTATGTGAAAGGGTTTTGAGATTACTCAATGGAAATAGGAAATAATGTGTTCCATGATGACTCCTTTTTTTAGTTATTGACAGATTATAAAGATATGATTTCTGTGATTTTCTTTTTTTAATTATTTACTTATTTATTCAAATAAATATTATGGCAATAACTATACATTAAGTTCAATAACATTAAAATCTGAAAACATATTGCTAAATGATGGTGAAACAGATTCTGTCATTGTTTCTGAAAAACTTCTATGAGGATACACAGTTTAATTATTATAGCTCTTGATTTTCTTAATAAAGAAAATTACCACATACCAGTGAGATGATGGAAGTGGTAACTATCCTTATTGTGGTCATCATTTTGTAACATATGTGTATCAAATCATCACATAGTACACCTTAAGCTTACATATGTTATTTGCCAATTAGATCTCCATAAATCTTGGGGGCAGGGGGAAAGACTTAGCCACAAATAGCAAAATTCTTTAAATAAGATGGTTATAGTCTCCCTTCAATCAACTCTTTAGTTTTGACTACAAGAAACCAAATATATATGTTCCTAATATATTTAGTTTTTATATTTAATAAAATTGTTAAGGGAAAAAACTTTTTGCTCATTTTAGCCAAACCAAAACACATGTATAGTGATGTGATTTTTAAAAGAAGTTTGTATATAATTTTCCAGATTTTATCCAGCCTACCTCACAGGTGGGATAGCACCAAAGTTGTTTTAAAGAGATGCCTGTTTATCCTCATTTCAGAGTCTGTAGCCTCATGGTCTTGAAGAGTTCTTGTGTTATCAAGACCAGTGGTTCCCAAAAGTGGTGTACATCCAAGTCATCCTACCCTGCATCAGGTTTAGGGAATCAAAAGCCCCACAGAGGATCTGTATTTACAAAAACAAGCCAACAAAATTCCCTGGGTGATTCCACTATCCTGTTATTGGCCCTGCATTTGGAAAGCAGATCTGTCTGAACATTGAGCTGACTGCCAGGTCAGAGCAGAAAGACTGTTTGGGGAGAGCAACCTAGAAAACATGAACTGCTTTAAGTTTATGGGAAAACCAGTCTTCAGTTGTACCATGATGGGACTGTGTTTGGTCTTCTCTGCTTATTTCTAGACTGGGTAGCCATGATGGTGTGAATTGAGGAAGGTAGAATTTTATGAATGAAGGACACAAGGTGGCAAGAGCAGGTGGCTAAAGATGAAATTTTGCCTCTCCCACTGAGCTTTAAATGGGTAGATGCTGCTTGTATTATAAATTTTGAAGTGGCTTGCATGTTTTCATTCAAAATATAGAAAATATGGTTCAGTTATGATATGCCATTGAAAGATACCATCTCTATATACTTGTGTGAACAAGAGAAATTATTTCTCCCTGGAAACAGAGGGAAGGTGGCAGTAATGTGACTGAATCTTGGAAGAGCACAATGTTTGAACAAGGAAGATTGATATTCTTGTTGTCCCATGTAGCTTTCTCTGAAGCCACTTACCTTGTATGCATTTCTTTTACATTTTATGTGTGCTTTATGATCTAGTTACATACTTTGATGTTGAAACAGCTTTATCTATGAAACCTGAATTTTTGAAGAGAGGTAAAACTATTCTAGTGACAAACCATTGTAGGAGAGAAAAAAAATCTTTCTCCTCTACCCTCTTGGGTTCTCTGGCTGGAGTGATGCAAATTAGACTGACCACAGACAGAGTAACAGAACAACAGTTTATTAACATATGCAGTGAGCGTCCATACTCTGGAGAAACTCAGTGATGAGTAACTCAAGAGCATGGTCTGAACTTGGGTGTACCTAGCATCTTAAGAAAGAACAATACGTTTGTAGAGAAGTGACAAGACAGAGATTTTAGGTTCCCAAGGGTGGCATAAGTATATGGGGGAAACTAATGAAATGAGGTTTGTTTGTGCAAGTATGTCTTCCCCATGGCCATAAAGCTTCCACAGAAGAAAGGATTTATGGCAGTCCTCATTTCCCAGAAATTGCTACTTTTAGTCAGATCAAGGAAGCTTCAGTAAAGCTTCTTTCTGTATCCGTTGAATCTCAGTGCTTTCAGTGCAATATTCCTTATGCCAAAATGATATATTTGGAGTGACATATTTTGATCCCTACATTGTTCTCTCTGGGGAGGGGAAGGTGGAAAGACAGTAAAACTTCACCATAATGATATAAGTAAAAACCAAAAAATTCAATCACATGCAAAGTAGAGTGGACCCTTGCAGAGTTAATGAAGTCAGAATAAGGGCTAGGTGGGGGATGGGAGCAAATTGGGTTTTATCTGAATCCTTACATTGGTGGTTACTGCAGAGGTTACTGTCTCTATTTACCGTGTCTATTATACTAGTACTTGCATAACATATACTTGATATCCATATGTATTCTTCTTTCATTTCTTTTTTCTTTTTCAGAGGTAGCTCTTCTTTTAGATCATTGCTTGCAAAGTGATTGTATCTGCAGCCTTCTAGGCTATGCTTTAAAGTTCAATTCTTAACAGTCTTATTCCCTCCCCTAGTAGCTGCCTGTCACTGCAATTCCTTGGGATTTGGATATAGAGAATTTATGTTAAATGAGCCTTCTGTAAGAGCTATAACCCAAGAAAGGAGGATGGAATATAAAATACAGGATTTTATCCTGTGCCAGTCCTGGAATTCATTCCTACTTTCACACAGAAGATAATGTGTAGTATTAAATAGCTCAAGAGCTTGTACTGCTCTCTGTGTATATTGTTTACTAATTATGCTACCGTGAAATGATCTTCCTATGTTCCCTTCTGCCAACTGTTCTTGCTTATTGAAAGATTTTGCTCTCCATTGTTGTTTAATTATCCAGCTTTTGCCTGCTTGACAGCTTAAAAGCCTTAAGAGCTTAATCTTTAACAGCTCAACCAACACATTTATATATTGGTGAATAAGGAGAACTTAATAACTTAAAAAAAAAAGTTTCTCTTTAAAAAACATCCTTAGTCATTGTTTAGTAATGGGAGACAGAAATGTGTTTTGATTTTTGGACCCAAATAAGAAGGGAATATATAATCCTAATCTCTTGTGAAATAGAAATTGGAAAGAACTGGTTTATTTAGGACATGTGACTAATATTAGAGAACTATAGTAATAGTGACTAGAGATATTACTAGAGACAGTTCATTTTGCAAGAACTAATTGTATCAGTCAGGATCCATTCAGGAAAACAGAAACCATGCTAAGTATTTTAAATAGAGAAAATTCAGTACAGGAAATTGGTTGGACAGTTGATGGAAGGCTGGAAGAACAAAAAAAGAAAGGTGATATTAACTCAGATTAACAGGAAACCCTGTAGTGTAGAGTTGGGGGAACAAATGAGAGGAAGTGGTGCCATCAGAATTTAGGAGCTCAGAGAAGGGGCTACCATCTCAGGACCTACAACAACCTCAAGAGCTGAGATCATGAAGGAAGGCCACCGCTTCCTGCCTTGGGACTGTGGAGGAGGGGACATAGCCACTTCAGAGACACTGCCAAGGAACAGAAAGGAGAGAGTGAGGGTAGGGAAGTGGAGGAAGGCGTTACTACCCTATTCCCACCACCTGATGGTCACCTATGACTCCTATTGACAGAAACTTAACAAGGAGCCAAGTAGCAAAGGACTCTGGGAAATGTAATTTGCAGAGTATAGAAGGACAGGCATGGGACCAATAGGTCCCAAATAACATGCACAATTACCCATCTGCTTTCTGGATGGGTAGTTCTTGCTAAATCACCATTTTTTCTCTGCTTCCTTTACAGTGCTTGTTTACTTTGTATAAAAGCTATAAGAAGGGTGAAGGTCAACAGAAAATAAAAGTAAATTTTAGTCTCTCGTTATTCTTTAATAAATAGTAATAATAATAATAGTAATAGCAAAATATGTAAAGAATTTTGTTGCATAAATGAAGCTATGTTGGTTTTCCTGGGCTTGTTAGAAAGAACGTCACCACAGATAGTGTCTACTCAAATATACGTCACTTGCTGGAGAGAATTGAGTGAGAAATCAGTGGGAACATCAAATATAGAGACAATTAAATGTTGATATATTTAGCAGCCTAAATTATTTTAAGGTTTTGAACTTTTCATACCATTTCCTTATTTAAGGACTAAAATATAGAAACTTGAGTTTCTGAGTCTCATGGGAAATTCTGACAACATCTTTAGCAAATGGATATTCGTAAATGTTTCCATAATTCATTACATCTTTTGTGCATACATAATATGCCACCTATTTGTTATGTGGGTCATAGGACAAGTCAAAATGTTTCTGTCGTATAATGAAAAGACAGATTTGACAGTAAGTAAGAAAATAGCCTTAAACTCTGATGAATTGTTATCATTTGTACTTTTTGCAGAGTTAAAGGGCCCAAGTTCATTCAGATGAGATGTGCATTTGAACTGAGTTAAAGAGGGCAAGAGGGTCACCTGCTAAAAAAATCCATCACTTTCTCCCTTTGCAGGCTTTTATTAATTATGCAAACTGAGGACCAGCCATTTTGTATTCTGTTATCAATGTTAAACAGCATTCTCTTTAAAAAGAAAGTGACAGATAACTCTTTCCTTCCTAAGGGAGGCAAATAGGCCCCCCATGTCCAGGGCTTTTATATCAACCACATAAAACTTTTCCCAGAAATTTACAATGTCTCTTCTATGGATAGATTTTTATGAAGCTAGGCAGGAAGAAGCTACTAGACTTCTTCACAAGATGAATTTGACAAATTTAGCTTGTAATCACATTAAATATTTTGTTTACCCTTAAATTACAATTTACCAAAGATGGATTGTGTGGTCTTTCTAGAAAAATGATAATGATTAGTTTTCTACCTTATCTCTCTTCAGTAGTCTGAAATATGATTTGACACCTGGAATTACTAAGTTATGGGTTGTAGTTAAGAGGTTGTAGGCTTGGGAGCTAGACTACCTGGTTCTAATCCCTGCTCTGCCATTTCTAGATGTATAACTTTGAACAAGTTAATTTATCTGTGCCTCATTACTTCATATGTAAAATGGGGATAGCCATGTGCTTCATTCAGATTATTTTGAGGATTAAATGAGTAATATGAAAAATTAAAATCTCAGTATATTCAGGTTAGGTTTTGTTTGATTTTTGGTTTGGTTTGGGTAAATCTCGGAGAGTAAGCAAACAACATTGGAATACTGATATCTTGGGGTCTATGCTTTATTTTCAGTATGCAGATCTTAATCGTCATGTGGATGCGTTAAACGCATGGAGAAATGCTACTGTACTGAAACCAGAACACAGTTTGGCTTGGAACAACATGATCATACTCCTTGATAATACAGGTACAGAAAAGAGAATTAAAATAAATCAGAGGAAATTATTTTATGGTACAGAACCATTGAATAATTAGGAAATATATAGATTATTGTTTTTTTCCTAGTTTATGTTAGAATTTTTTTTCAAAAATTATTATGGGATTCAATCTTTTACATTATGAAAATGTCTATTCTTCTAGAAAATGGAGTTTCCTTTGACATATTGGAATGTGAATGTTTGGGAAAATGACACCACTTAAAATTGCGTTGAGTAAAGGGAAAGATGTGTGCTAATACTTCATTTCTTCTCAAGCCTGTTATCTAACATTGCCCATCACCTAGGACACTGGACGTACCCAGAAGTGAGCAAGAATGGCTTCTGCACTTATGAAGTTGATGGTACTAGGTCCATACTCTAAATTTCATAGATTGCACTCAAAGGATATGCCCTCCAACCAACACTCAGAGTGTCTTATTTTAGATATAATGCTAATAGACTCGATGATCTGGTTTCTTAGCCCATAGCAGACTCGATCAACTAGGAGTTATTCTGCTCCTTTAGTTTTAAAAATCCAAGCATCCTGTAAGAAATGAAGTATTAATTTGGCAGCATCTAAAGCTAGTAAGCCATCTAAGCCATGCGGAGAAGAGATACGCATTTGTTTCAAATGAAAATATAGAATGTATACTTCAATATGATAAATATTAAGTTATTCAAATGTTATTGTGATATTCTTCAGACTTGTTTTCTCCAACTTGGATATAATTGGTATCTGGAGAACAATTAAAACTAGGTTTTATATGCTCTTACGAAATGAATCAGAAGCTGTTTGTACATTCTATGAGAATTGTGCTGAGCTGCAGTGACTTTCCAACTGATAGGATCCTTTGTGTACATGTGTGTTATACATGTGTGTGTATTACACATTTTATGTTGATTTTCTTTTTTTTTCCTAGCCACTCTCCCAGAGCTTAGCTAAAGTTATTCCTCTCTGAAGAACTTTTTCCTGTTCTTTCTTTTTATTCTTACTACCCACCCACATTGAAATCTTGTGTTGCTTTCATAATATTCTCTTGGTACTTAACGCTTTCTTGTTTTGTGAGTCTCTTTTGTGTATATTTTCTCTACCCAAGAAAAAGCTCTACTTTTCTACCACTTAGGGGGTGGGACAGTTTTTCTCTCATATACATAACATATTATATGTAATATGTATATTTGTATATATACATATGATAAGTAAATGAAAGAATATATTAATAACTTGGATTTTCAAGTTATGCATGTTTCTTAGCATTAGGGTACTCATTTAATGTTTTAATGATTTTCTTATTTTTTAACAAAATTGTTGATATCTATATTCATGAAGATGTTTATCTCAGCATCATATGTAATAGTAAAAAATAGAAACAATCTAAACATTCAGCAATAGTACAATGAATCATGATATTTCCACTTATGGTAATATTAAGCAGTCTTTGAAAATTATATTTTTGGATGAAGAGTAGCCACCCCGCCATCTTAACTAGAACTCTATGTTGATTTTCTTTAGTAGTTCATTTATAATCATTGTATATAATGCACATAAGCTCTGTTAATTAGAGAGAGACCAAAATACTAGTAACACTGGTATTTTTATTTTTCCATTTTTTTTACTCTCAGGTAATTTAGCCCAAGCTGAAGCAGTTGGAAGAGAGGCACTGGGATTAATACCTAACGATCACTCTCTGATGTTCTCGTTGGCAAACGTGCTGGGAAAGTCCCAGAAATACAAGGTGTGTAAACTGTAGCTGTGATTTCTTGCAGTTAATGCCAGCATCTGACAGTAGCCATAAATGTTACTTCTGCCCAGTTAAATTCAGAATTAGGCCGAAACAGTGGTAGCAGTATACCAGTGTGGCTTGGTCATTTTGCTTCTTGGAAAAGTTGTCCAAAAGATGGATTTGCAGGGTGAGACTCCGTGTTTGCTCTCATCAGAATTCACTACCATTGCTCAAACATGGGGAGGAATGGAGAAGCCCAAAAAAGAGGCACATCCTAGCAGATGCCCCATCCCCACCCTGCCATAAAGCCATTTGATTCAGCCTCTTGCAGTTGGGCTGGAGCTCCGGGTTTATCTGTAGGTGCTGTCTTACAAAAGCATTAATAGCCTGTGGAGAATATAAGGGTGGTTCTTGTTGCTTCCAAGTTTTTCTTCATCTATAGTTAAGTTATAGGTCATCTGCAAGGCCCTAGAAGCTTCTGACCAATAAAAAACAGATGATATTTAATCTGAGCTATCTAAGATAGCTGAGATATCTGAAGACATCTAACTGAGCTCTCTGGGTTGACCAGGAGTAGACTGTAAATCAGAAGTTGCATAATTCTCTGTGCAATGAAGGGGACTCAGTGTTCCTACTACTGGTGATCTTGAGCTTTAATTTGGTATATCGGAATCACCAAGGGAGTATGTTAGAATGTAGATACCCAGAATCCTTTCCACGAGAGATTCTATCTTAGTCTGTTGCCTAAGGTCAAGGGATATGCAGTTTAACCAGCATCCTGGGTATCTAACACAGATATTACAAAAAACGCTTTTAGAAGCAGTGCCTTAGTCTTTTTATGAGAGAAATATTTTCTTTCCGAGTCAGGGGCCTTATCTGATCTTGATGATACTAGGCCTAAAGGTAGTGATTAATTCATATTTGTCCTATGTTATTTACTTCTCCTGTTCTGTTCATTAGATGTCATTATCAGTATACTTTTCTATAATAATAGTAAGATATGTCATGCATTTCTCTCATTTTTGAATGTCAAGTTGTTTAATAGGTTCAGTATACATTTTATCATTTCTAGATTTTGCTCCAAAGATAAGTTTTTGAGGGGTTAAGTTTTATTTTGTACGGATCTACTTGTGTAGAGACAGGAAGGAGGTAAGGAGGTCTAATGACCTCTCCAGCCATTTGTGTCATTCTGGGATGGATTGGGAGTGTCCAGGGACCAGCTACAGCAAGTTTTCAGAATTCAGCTTATGTAATCATTGTATTGATTTTTCTGTCATTCCCACTAGAATTTCTATTAAGGCAATAGAACCTTGGGTTCTTCTGGCTTCCAGTTCACATTGTTCCTTTTTTTCCAGATAAAGAAAATACTCTGTAAAACAAAATTGACAAGTGAATTTCCCATTTCTCTACACATTTTGCATCCTAATTGGCTAGGCCAGGGCACTGAGCCTAAGATAAGGAAACAGAGAATGAAATCTGAACTAAGGAACTTAACCATGAGCTCTTCAGGAGCTGCCAAAAGGAGGGAGATGATGTTAAACCCTAAGCCGTGGCATCAGCCACCGGCCCTCCCTCAATATATTGTTTATATTCAAGATTTAGAATTTTAAAACCACTATTTATTTCTTTCTATTGTAGTAGAAAAATGATACTTGTTGCTATTAGTCAGCTACTTGTGGCCTGTCCTTGGCAGAGCACTAGGTGGGAATACTCCTACCTAGTAATGGGAGAGGAAAGTAACTTGTCAAAGTTTCCTAGCATGGAAGATAGAAAAATGGTGACAAAAGAAGAGATGTCAGAAGAAAGAGCTGGTTTGGGCAGGAGGGTGAGTGTGGATTAGACACTCTCCCTCTCAGGTAACAGTGGGGCAGCCTGAAAGGTTGAGGAGGCAACAAGGTAGTGGCTTATAGGGGTAGAGTGAGGGAACCCTCCAGCTCAGCCATCATCCCATCAGGACAGGAGTATTCCCACTTAAGTATTTGCTGTTTAAATTATCATCAATTTTTGATGAATCTCTTTAGTGAGCCTGGAGACTTCTTGAGGTCAGAGTCTTAAGTACCATTTGTGTATCTCTATTGCTGTCCAGCATACCAGTGGGCATTTATTAAGTGCCCCTAGAGGAGCTGTGAAATGGCTGAATGCATCTCATATTTGGCTCTGAAATGTTCAAGCTTCCAGAATCTATTCTGAGACTTTGATGTGCCAAGCAAATGTTCTCATTATACCTATGTGACTATTGGGAACCTTTTTATGCAAGCAGCCCTTTATGCTGAACAGCACTTAACCGCTCCTCTGTTTATTTATCTGTAAAATGGAGATGGTGATAAGAAAAAAATGCACAATTTATAGCTATTAAATGGTAAATATATATATATATGCAATAATAATAATTTTAGTTTAGTGATCATTAAATAAAACTCTAAGGATCATTAAAACCTATTAGAATTTGTTACTTATTGCCATTTAATTTCTAATTTATGGTTAATGTGATAGAGCAAAAATACAAAAGTAATGTTTTTAGTACTTAAATTGTTACCTCTCATCCTAATTTCTCTTTCCAGTGGCCCTGGAGTTTAAAAGCAGATTATATTTATAGAGCAGTTTCCTCAGCTCCAGACATTTATGCCACACCTTCATGAATTTCTCTCTTGGCTACATCTACATACTACTTTTCTTATTATTTACTTGACATCTTTCTTTAGATTTTTAACACAGATAAATAAAGTAGAAACATGTTATTACTATAAATATAAGGTAACTGAAAATGAAACCATTTTTTATAAGTCTCAGGTAGATACTATTGATCGAGTCTGCTATGGGCTAAGAAACCAGATCATCGAGTCTATTAGCATTATATCTAAAATAAGACACTCTGAGTGTTGGTTGGAGGGCATATCCTTTGAGTGCAATCTATGAAATTTAGAGTATGGACCTAGTACCATCAACTTCATAAGTGCAGAAGCCTGGGGATTGCCTTCTCTTAGTTTCAAAGTGAGATTGGTAGGCAATGAAACTGTGACCCCCAAATCACCAGCAAATGGAGACTTTTGTCCAGAATGAACCAGAAGAAAGGAAAGCAAATCGAAAAGGGAACTACTCTCTTCCTATGCAATACATGGTTTCAACTTCGTGTTGGACCACCTACATCACCTTCCCTAGTTGGAGCAGGCTGCGGGGTGTCCCGTGTGAAACTCTGTCCTTAGTTTAAGGATGCTGGTGTGGTGATGTAGCTACCCTGCCAGTCAGTGCCACTCAAACAACCTCCAACTGCCCCGTCCTCTCCACTTAGACATTAAGACCCTCACTTGTCCCTTTGCAAGTCCTTTTTCTGTCTCAAGTGATGCCCTATACCTTTGTCAAATACATTTTGTCTAATACACTTCAGAAAATAATATATTATTTTTCCTTCCCGTTGATGAAAAAAATATCCTTAGTTTAAAATGTGAATTTATGTATTTGTTCTTTGGCATATATCAGCTCATTACCTAAGTCTCTAAGCATCCACACACCTCCACAGAAGATCAGCTTGTGAACAGTTCATTGCTTTCCAGAACAGGGCCATTAAAAGGCCTGATTTAATAGATGAGCATTTCATAGGCTTTTAATACCTGCAGACATTTGTGCTGTAAAGAGGCCTCCGACCCTGCCCAGCCTCTCACGACAGATGCAGTCCCAGGGGCCACTGAAGCATCCTCTCAGGGCTGCCCCACTGTTGCCTGAGAGAGGGAGTATGTCTAACCCACACTCACCATCCTCCCCAAACCAGCTCTTTCTTCTGACATCTCTTCTTTTGTCAACATTTTTCTATCTTCCAGGCTACGAAACTTTGACAAATTTTTTCCTCCCCCATTACTTTGCCCATCCTCTCATTCCTCCAACTCCATCCCACCCGGCCTCTTCATTACCCAGCAGGGGTTCAGGCCCTGCCTGGCCAAGAGCAGCAGCCCCTCCCTGTGCACACTGCCCCGAATACCAGTACATCCCCTAAACCTGACTGCGACTTCACATCATCCTGAATGAGGTCCACACTCATGGGAATAGAGAAATTAGTTAAATGAATCAAGAAATGAATCAAGCATCTCCTAGCAAACTCCTAACTTGCTTTTTATCTCCAAATCAGTTCTCTAGTTAGTACATTTGCATATAAAGGAGCATTTTAAAGTAGATTTAGATTACTTAGCCTTCCTATTTCTCAAATTTTAGGTTTTAAATGGAAATATTTGAAAATCATCAGAAGCAGCACTACAACTTAGAAGCCACTATAAATCTATGCAATCCATTTGATTTTTTGCCCAGCATATCTAAGATGGCAAGAAAATCTTAGGCTTCCTTGATGGAGTTTCAGCTACTGAAACTTGCAATGTAGGCGCTGACTTCAAAACAAGTTCTGAGAGTGATGTTTGATGGCATCCTGTATGTTGTTCTGATATATTTATTCCATCCCTCTTGGGTGACATTTCTAAAATACAAATTTTTCTCTTCCAGCTCTGTCTGAAAAGTGATGGTTTCAGAGATGTTCACCCAAATTCCCAACCTGTTTCTTAAGAGTGTTACAGGCCATCATGGGATAAGGAAACTGGTCTTCTTATACTTTATAAAATGTATAATTCTGGAGTAGGAAGCCCACCTAGAAAAAATTCACAAAAGGGACAGATAGAAGGAGCAAACCTTCCCCAATACCACCAACTTTTGTTATTTAAGCTTAGCGTTTGATGGTTGGCCCTTAAGGAACACAAATGTAGATTGCATGACTAGATGCCCCCAGCAGGTGTCGAGGAGAACTGTTAGGCACCTTTATTTCTCAGCAATGTGGTAGAAAGGGGCCAGCCAGCCAGCCAGCCATGGCCAGTAATGATCAGGCAAGGAAACACTTGGTCATGCTTCTTAGTGACTGCATTGGAAGTGAGTACTATGTGAAAGAAATGCAAGTCTACACAAAAATCAATTCACTCATATCAGGGGCATTTGGTCATGGTCGTATATAATACCTCAAGGCATAAATGATGGAGTGGGGGTGCTGTCTCCTCATTTTTTCCAGCTGCATGGGATGCTTCTGGGGTGCAGAGAGGGTTGTGGGTTTTGGGGGGATATTAAATAGGCCCTAATTCCTACCTTGAGAATTCTAGAAATGAATTCATTGATGCTGACTGAAAATGACACTCCCATGGTGTCTTCACAGCCCAGCTCTTTTCTGTCTGTGACCTTTGCTCATCCTCCACTGTACCCTAAACTGAGCTACTTGCTTGAAGTCACAGAACTTCAGCCACTTTAGAGTCAGGTGGCAGAGCTCATTAGCACATTTATCTGCTCTCTGTATCCACCATCTCTTTCCACTGCCCTTCACACCCTGTGGGTTTACTCTGTCACTTCCCTGATCGCCCCTGGGAGCCTCTTAACAGGGTGTGGCCCTGCTGTGCCTTCCCAGTGGTTCTGGAAGAAGGATGCAGTGGAACAAAACAAGCACCTTAAAAGTTTGAAAACTATGTGTTGGTTCGTTTGCGGTACCTTTTTATGTATTTCATTTTTTAGGAATCTGAAGCTTTATTCCTCAAAGCAATTAAAGCTCATCCAAATACTGCGAGTTACCATGGCAATTTGGGTAAGGAAATTTTGCAGAACCATATTGCAATTCTGTGTAATTTTAATGAAATGGATGTATTTCTGTAAAATCAATGTTGGGAGAATAGTTTTCTCAAACTTAGCCTTTATTGTCTTTTATAATCTGGTTTCAAAATATGGGTTTAAAAAGTGAATTATTACACTAAAAAGGAATTATACACTAGATAATAGTCATATTTACGAATTGTAATTGTATGACTAAAAAACTCCCAAAATCCCCGATTCAATGTAACACTTTCTGATGATAAAACTCGGATTTTCTTCTTTGTGTGAAGAATCCTAGAATGTTAAACTGAGATGTACTTTGGAAGTTTGCTATTTAACTTACATCCTTCTCTGATTTTCCCATAGTGGACTTTCTATTCTAGCTTGATCTTCTCTGTTTTCTTATGTGCTCCTATGCCTTTGCTAAAAATACATTTACATTGATTTATTCCCTAGAATTCCTTTCTTTCACTTTTACATCTCGATAATTAAGATTTTTAGAGCGCAGCGTGATGATGTTTAGAATGCTCAATCCTGTGAATATTTTTTTCATCAAATCTGTTTCCTACAGACTCTGTAGCGTCTCATCACAAGTCATGAAGCGTTGAAAGTTGTTCTTTTGCCCATGTAGAAAATTAGCTTTACTTACAAAATCATAATCATCAGAGGCTTATTACTTTAATAATTATATTTATTTTAACTATCATTTTATGATCAGATCTTGATGTTAGAACCCTTATTTCCAACTGGCACTAAACAAGTTATTATTTTGCCATAAGGTATAGGGGAATGTTTATTTAAATGAACAGCTGGGCCTCTTCATAGTCAGGGAGGGACCTAAGCAGTATGGGACCCCAGCCCTATTCAGCCTGGCTTCCTGGAAATTTCATGGCAGCATTGAGAAACTTTTAGTGTACTCTTCCTTTTATTTCTTTATGTAATAATGTTGCTGTGGGTGGGTATTGCCCAATGATAGAAAGAACCTAAGGACTAACTGGGGTGGTGAAACGGACAATCATGAGGGAATGTGATCACAATAAATAAAGTTTGTGGTACAAACAATATTATTTTAAACAATAGTTTTTGAAAACTGCAGAGGTTCTTTAACAGTTTTTTGTACAAGCGGTTGGGAATACCACAAGTTATTCAGAAGCATTTCCAATGAAATTCATCTCTTGCTATTTCAGCTGTGCTTTATCATCGTTGGGGACATCTAGACTTGGCCAGAAAACACTATGAAATCTCTCTGCAGCTTGACCCCACTGCATCAGGAACTAAGGAGAATTATGGTCTCCTAAGAAGAAAGCTAGAACAAATGCAAAGGAAAGACGTCTGATCCTTTTTCCTTCATTTTTTGAGTTTGTGCGTGTGTGTGCATGAGGCACATCATTAATATTACGTGGTTAAATTTAAACATTTAAAAGTCTTACATGTTTATTTTATTGTTTTTTTCTATGTAAACAAAATCATACAAAAAGATTACAGCACCAGCAATATACTCTTGAATGCGTGATGTGGTTTTTGCATTGAAATCGTATTTTTTCAGACCACTCAAATGTAAATTCTAAAATTCCAAGGAAGAAATCTTTTTTTTTTAATTAAAATGAAAAAGAGAAAAAATTATCTTGAGCAACTTACAGTAGAATTAAACCTGCATTTGGGATGTGAGCCGTGTTGTGTAGAGACTAGCACTATTAAATATCAACTGTGAACAAGAAACGACAAACTAACTCCTACAATTTATATAAATAATGAATATGTCTGTATATTAGACTTCTTATTTAATGACAAGAAAGGATAAATTAAGATTTTTGTTTTTTTAATCTTTTTTTAAACAATATTCTATGAACTTCATTTGTAAGAAAATATATTTATTTGTATTTTTATGTTTTGAACAGGGCAAATAATTGAATGAAGAATAGAAATGTTAACATCTAGTATATTTATATACTTTTTCCCCCATAGGAAGAAGTTCACTCTTGCAATATTTTTTAGATTCTCCAACTTATGCAGTTTTATAACATAGGAAATTACGTAGTATTCTACATGAACTGTCACTATTAATAGAAAATTCAAGCCATGCTTTAGGCAAAAGCAAGTAGCCTGATGTCTTTATTTTGTCATATCCAGTATTAAGAGGGCTACACATCTATGTAAGTTGCTTCTTCATGTTTTTAACTGTAAAGCAGTTTTTCATTTGGCTTAATGGAACCACAGTCATTACTATATCCAGATAATGCAAAAGGTAAATTTTCTCTCAAAAGAAGCTACAATTATGAATTAGATTATTTTCCCCATTTTGTTTTATTGAAATAATCATGTTTCTTTTGTTTCACTTTTCTATATATGCTATTGACCTAATAATATATGCACTCTGTAATTTCTTATGCAGTAATGTTACACAAACTGGTATAAAAATGTCATGTTGCTTTCTTAATAGATGATTTTCAAGTTAATGAACTTTGTGTCCTCTTTTCCCTTAAAATGAAATCAAAGTGACTAGTTTATCTTTTCTGGTATGTGGCTTCTATTCGCTCAGGGAATAGGACGAATAGATCCCACAATGAGATGAATCCAATTTTTTACACTTAGTTTTTTGGGGGCACATCTATGTCAATTTGTAAATCAGTAGTTGTAATTTATGATGGTTCAGATACATCAGAAAAGAAAATGCTGATCATTGACATACATCAGAAAAGTGCTGTGTTTCAAACCTTTCTTGAATGGTCCAGTCCCAAAATAACAGTAACAATTTATAGATCTCTTAGGGGCAGGAGCTGTCTTACTTTTATTTATGTTTTTATAGTGCTTAGCTTGGCAGATAATAGATGTACTATATGCTTGTTGATTTTTTTAAGGCAGATTTCTTTATTAAAACAGTATTTGTCTTTTGAGAGTAAAGAAAAAATATTTCTTATAAAAGCCCCTATAGGATTCACGTTTTTTCCTCTGATACTAAAACTTGAGTGTCAAAGCAAGACCTACAAATCTGGGATCCCAGCCTACTGAACAAATCCCCTCAGCTTTCACCGTTTCACCTCCCAGGATTTACATTGCAGTCTTCTTTCCAGAGAAAACAATCATTAGTTTGATTGACATTTCAGGATGTCTTTTATCTCTGCAGATTTCGGAAGTGTACCATGAGGCGTTCCTTTTGTTCTCCTTTTTCCATCCGAAGGTGGCCGCCCTCTTCATTCCTTGGTTTCTTTCCTAACAGGACTTAAGTAGAAGGCTGTCTCCTAGTTCCTCTCTTATTTGACATATATTTTTCATTTTAATGTTTTTATTACTAATCATCGTAGGAGGTTGGGTAGAGGGGTGTCAAAACAGACATGGGGGGAGTTGCCGGTTGGGGTAATCTGAGTTGCTTCATCATCATCTCTCACCTCCATGACAATGAGCATCATGAAACCAAGAAGGCGTTTGGGGTCATTTGTTGTTTTTTAACATGTATTATTACTACAGTTTCTTCCTTGTTTAGATGCAATCTTACGTTTATTTCTTAACGTATTTTATATTTTGAGATCCATTTTTCATTTACCCCACCTGACAGTACTAACTGCTGCAATAATATCACAGCTCTCTATTTCTCTTTTTCTCTTCCTTGGGCTGCTTCTACCCCAGAATTTCCACACAAGTGTGTCTTTTTGATTCACGTGCCTCCTCCCTCGGTGGTTTCTCTCTTTTAAGCAAAGTCCAGCTTTTCAAAGCCAAAGTCTGTCTTGACTCTTATCCTGCTACATTCTGGATTGATGTCACTAATCTGAGATTCTTTATCTTCTCCTATTATTTTTTATTTGGAGATAATTGTAGATTCGCATACAGTTATAAGAAATAATACAGAAATCTCATAGGCCCTGCACTCAGTTTCCCCCAATGGTAACACCTTGCATAACTATACATTATCTCAACCAGGAAATTGACATTGATACCTCCACCAGCCTTTTCAGATGTCACCAGTCCTACATGTACTCATCTGCATATTCAGCTCTGTGCAGTTCTTATCACATGTAGATTTGTGTGGACATCACAATCAAGACACACACAGAATAGTTCCAACACAAGGATCCCTTATGCTACTCATATGTTGTTACTTTTTCAAAATATTTTCTTGAGCACCAACTGTGTAGTAGCAGTGTGCTAGCTGCTGTAGATGCTATGAAAAGTAAAAACAGATGGGATTCCTGCCCTCGGGGAACTTAAAGTTTAGGTTAACTCAGCCTTATTGTGGCATGTACACCCAGGTTGGGTGTAAACATCTGGGACTAAGCATTGTTACCAGCCCCCTTTCCAGGGGACTTCTTGGGGAATAACCAGGCCCCTCAGTCACTCATTCACAACTTTACATCTGCAGCTGTACAAGTATTACAGGCTGTCAGAGCATTCGTTTCCTTCTATGTTCAAAATTCTCCCATCAGTTGGTGAATCTGTTTTTTCTTGAAGACAGTGAAACAGAATAAAGTAGAATTTTCTGGCTACTTCATAGAAACACATATTGATTTAGTTGCTTCTGCCTTCACCTTTGGGCCTCATATTTATGGAAAAACTTTGCCAGCCATCTGCGGGAAGCAAAGAGATCTACTGGGACACAAACTCTATTGAAGGGTCAGACATATTGTACATAGATAAGGGGAAACTGGGTGCACTTACTGTATTGACCTAAATAAAGACTCCAAGAGTTGATTAACCCTAATTTTCACAAAATGAGACACAATATTACTTGAAATACTCATTAATAAATACCAAAATTGAATATTACAGCCACAGTTTAAAATCCCACACAGTCTTGTCTTAAATGGTTTCTCCTGCCTTTAAGTTCTACCAAGAAGATACTAATTTTGGTTATGGTCTCATTTAGGATAATGTTCCTCACGAAATGCAGATCGGAAGCTGATATCTAGTTCAAAGTAGAAAGAGCGAAGGGCCCATATGGACAGTTTGGTTGGAATAAAACAGACAGGGAAAGAGAATGATGGAGACAGGAGCCAAGAGAAGGCTATCAAATATTAAGGCCCTTCATTTGTTGTTCTTTCATATTCCAATCTTTTCTTTAAACTTATAGGAATTAGTTTATCTTAACATTGGCTTTTTCTGAATAATAAGAAGTGAGGAAGAAGAAAGCTTTTCACCTTCTACTTTGCAAATCTCTACATTTTTGAAATAATTTTACTTTCCAGATAACATCTGACATCACAAAGAAATCTTTATTCAAGAGAGCCCTGGATGTGTTTGTAATAAAGCTGTGATGAGGTACGCTGGTGGGAAAGAGAGACCATAGGGAAACTCAGGTAACCAAAGGTAGTTGCTAAATTGCTTTGCCCAACAGATGAGAGAGAGGTTGGGAACACTGAGGGGCCCCAAAGCAATGACAAATAAAAAGAACTTGGGAAGTACAGTTTTCAGATTATTGTCTGAACTGCTACTGTGCAATACAGACTCTCTTCTGAAGCATGCCTTTAAATCTTTGTTAAATTCTATATGTTGTGTGACTATCTTAGTGGCTCTCTGGAAATAGCTGGCATTTAGGTGCGCAAAGTTTGAATAGAAAATCTGTTACACCTTGCTTGGTTTGAATCCCGTTCTTCTATTTACCACTTGTGTGACCTTGTGGGTTGAATAATGTCCTCCCAAAATTCATGTCTACCTGGAACATCAAGATGCAACTGTATTTGAAATAGAGTCTTTACAATTACAATTAGTTAAGGATCTGTAAAGGAAATCATCCTGGACTTAGAGTGGACCCTAAATACCATGACTGCTGTCTTGTACAAAGAGAAGAGGACACGGAGCCATTGAGGATAGAGGCAAAGATGGGAGTGATACTGCCTCAAGCCCAGGGAACACCATGAGCCACCAGAAGCTGAAAAGGCAAGGAAGCACTGTCCCCTGGAGCCTTCAGAGGAAATATGGCCCTGCCCTCACCTTGATTTTGGCCTTTGGCCTGCAGAATGTTTCTGTTGTTGAAAGCCACTGTTTGTGGTCATTTGTGGCAGCTCTAGGAAGATATTACAGCAAAGAACTTAGTCTTTCAGCACCTCAGCTTCCTTGTCTATAAAATACTGCTTTTTTCACAGAATTATTGGGAGGTTTAAATGAGAAAAGGTATATAAAGCCCTAGACCAGTGCTTGGCATATAAAAATATTCAGTAAATTATTGAAGGAAGACTAACTCTCACTTTTTTTGAGGTTTTTATTCTGTAATTAAGTGACTCAGAAACAACCTCAGATTTAAATTTTTATCACTTATGTTCTAAGTCTGATTAGTTCAGTAAGTACAACTGTTTTCACTGTTTATTGAAACAAACTAGCTTGAGCGTCCTGCATTTCTAATTATTTTATTTTTAAATATATGGCATTTTTCAAGGACCAATACAGCTTTCTGCTTCCTACTTGTGATAAGTGTTTGAGAAAATGTTTTCCCTGTAGATTTAAATTGGACTTTTAGACATTATTTAAAAACGGTTTTGTCTCAGCAGTCTCATTTTGATAGCATTAATCTTGCTGAATAGATTTGAAATTTGTCTTGAGGAATATCAACACTGCTCATTTCTAGAACTTTCTGATACAATATATGGATGGCAGCTTTTACAGTGCTCATCTAGGAATCTGCAGACATCAGCAAACAATGTGATAAGGTAGAACAGAGTCCATGAGTGTGAGATCTACCCTAGGGCTAACTTCACAGGCAGAAGTCAGTTTTTCAAGCTTCAACAATTCAATTAAATACGAACACTTTCAATCCTGCCATTAGTTATCAGGAACCTGGAAGGAGTCATTTAATTATACCTCAATTGTTTTCTAACAAAAATAATGGTGGTGGTGCTGGTGGTTGCTTTTGTTACAGTGAGAGGGTTGGACTAAACGTTAAACATCCTTAGATGCTTAACCTTTTTTTTTAAACCAAATCTTATACAGAAGTACAATGTTAAAAGTTATAAAAGTAAGCTGCTTTGCATGCTTATATAAATCCTCATAAAAACTTTTGAAGTATAAGAATGTTCGAAAGTCCAACACTTGTGGAAATAAAATATTTTGAAAGTTTATAATCCTGATATGACCTAATAAGGTAAAAAGTAGCTCAGACTGAAAAAGTAAAATTCTGCTCTGTCATTCATGAGGCTGAGATAGCACAGATCAGGACAATGCAAAGTGAACAGGAAACCACATTTCTCCCATGAACATACTGAAGTCGTAATGCGTCAAATAATCCCTTTCTGGGGGTGACAGCTGCTTTCTTACTGAGAAACCTAGGATTGGGTATGAGAAACATTGCTGTTTGAAATCATCAATAAGAATGAAACATCCTGCTCTACCTGGAGGCTCCAAGTCACTTAGGCACAATCAAGCAGCCTTGGTATCCAGCTGATGTACAGAGCTTCATTTAAAGGGTTTCTGGATATATCTGTCCACCCTGGGTCCATTCTGCAGTTCAGACCTGATGTTGACCCTTTGCACACAGCCCTCTTTTACCTCAACCCTTTTAAACGCAATTTTTAAAAAATTCTACTCAACCTCCTCCCCTCCCCACCCCACCCCAATCCCTGAGCTTCATCTTTGTTTGGTGAGGCATCTCAGGATTTCTTTGATGTTCAGTCTCCCGCCTTGCAACGAGCCAATAAATCTGACTGTCCAATGACAGTTTTGTGCTAGAGGTCTCTGGGCTAAGACAGGCCACATGCTAATCACATGACCTTGGTCAAGCCATCTATCTCTTTACCTCATTTGTACAGTGGAAAAAATTCTCTGCCTGGCCTTTACAAAGCGGGAGTAAGGATCAAATGTGATCATGTATACAAAAGTTCTTCATGGATAGAACATGTATTAGGGTATTCACTGGGACTAGCACTTTTTTTTCTTTTTTTAATATAAATTTATTTAAATTAGTTTCAAGTATACAGAACATTGGTTAGACATCTATGTTGTTCATAAAACAGTCCCCCCAATTGTTCCCTCCCTCCCCTGGCCCTCCACTTAGCCATCATATTAATGCTAACTGCATGCCCTCTGCTGTGCACATCAACCCTATGCCCAACTATCAATTACTAATTTGTACTTCTTTAACCCTTCACCCCATTCTCCCAGCCCCCAAACCTCCCTCTTCTCTGTCCATCACCAAATTGTCCACTATATTTGTGAGTCTGTTTTTGATTAGTTTGTTCTTTTTGTTCCTTAGATTCACATGTAAGTGAAATCATATGGTATTTATCTTCCTCTGACTTATTTCACTCAGCATAATAGCCTCTAAGTCCATCCATATCATTGCAAAATGGTAGGATTTCATTTTTTTTAATGGCAGAGTAATATTCCATTGTATATATGAACCATAATTTCTTTATCCAATCGTCTGTTGATGGGGCATTTAGGTTGCTTCCATATGTTGGCTATTGTAAATTGTACTGCCATGAATATTGGAGTGCATAGATCTTTACGAACTATTGTTTTAGTTTTCTTTGCATAAATACCCAGAAGTGCGATTACTGGATCAAAAGGTATATCCATTTTTAATTTTTTGAGAAACCTCCAGACTGTTTTCATAGCGGCTGTACAAATTTGCAATCCCACCAACAATGTATGAGGGATCCCTTTTCTCTACATCTTCGTCGACACTTGTTGTTTTTTGATTTATTGATCATAGCCATTCTGACAGGTGTGAGGTGACATCTCATTGTGGTTTTAATTTACATTTCTCTGATGATTATTGACCTTGAGCATCTTTTCATATGTCTGTTAGCCATCTGTATTTCCTCTTTAGAGAAGTATCTGATCAGGTCTTCTGCCCATTTTTTAATGAGATTGTTTTTTGTTGTTGAGTTGTATAAGTTCTTTATAAATTTTGAATATTAACCCCTTATCAGAGGTATCATTAGCGAATATATTCTCCCAAACGGTTGTCTTTTCGTTTTGTTGATGGTTTTTTTTTGCTGTACAAAAACTTTTTAGTATGATATAGTCCCATTTGTTTATTTTTTTCTTTTGTTTCCCTTGCCCGAGGAGATATATCTGAAAAGAAATTACTGTTAGCAATATCAGAGAGCTTACTATCTATGTTTTCTTCTAAAAGTTTTATGATTTCGGGTCTTACATTTAAGTCTTTAATCCATTTTGAGTCTATTCTTGTATCTGGTGTAAGATGATCCAGGTTTTTTTTTTGTTTTTTTTTTTTTTTGCATGTATCTGTCCATATTCCCCAGCACCATTTATTGAAGAGATTGTCTTTACCCCACTGTATATTCTTATCTCCTTGGGACTAGCACTTTTAACCAAGGTTCAAATGTAAAAGAAATTATTAGTCCAGATGACATACATTTCAGCATATACTATCCAGGTGTTTAGCACTCATGTTAAAAAGCACAAGTTTTTGGTTCAGCTGGATGTGGGTTCGAACCTTGGCACTCTTGTTTTTTCTAGCAGTGTGCCTTCGAGTGGGTTATTGAATCCCTTGGAGCCATTTAATTGATGTAGAATAGAAATGATAATATTTGCTTCATACTACTATTTAAAAGATAAACTGAGGAAAGAGTACTGTGCCAGGAACATAAGAACACTTAGTATGCGTTCCTTTCCTACATCAACGGCTAACAGGAATCAAGCCACATTTTGTGTTGTAACGTTCACATTTCTAGACACCAGGTAAGCATTATTTCCTTTTAAAAGTTACTGTTTAAAGAGCAGGACCAAATAACTTGATCCTAGATTTCAGAAGAACAATGACAGCCATGTCACAGGATTAGAGATCGTTTGTGGTCTCTTTGTAATGTAATTATCTTCCTTCATGATGGATGGCATATTTGGCTGATCAGACTACTTTTTCTGGGAGTTTTTACAATTATTCCCTATTCATGATCAAAGACTTATTCACCAAAAGTAATGAAATAATCTTATATAGTGCTTTGCTCCAGTCTTTGCTTGTTATTCCTAAAGTTACAGGAAATGGACAAGAATAGCACAGGCCATCTCAACTGCAATTGCTCGGAAAATTCCATAGACTTTTTAGAAAAGATATTGCATATCTTTTGTGGAGAAAAGGTCAGTCTTATTTTTAAATACTTGACAGCAGTGCACATCACTTTTGAAACATTAATTCCAGAAATACCAGCATTAAATTTAATGTGAATGAACTTAGCTTAATGAGTTTGGTGTTTTATCTGCTCATTAATTTCTTTGCTGTGGAAATTGTTTAGCATTGAGACCTGTTACACTAAGTAAAATTACTTGAAAGAATGAAAAGAAAGAAAAATAACCCTGCTGCTCTCAATTTGAACAATAGCTTTTTAGAACTAGATTTAGAAATGGAAGTAAAGAATCCAATTATTTGCAGAATGTTTTTCTACATTTTGCACACAACTTTTCTAAATTAACCTAGTTAATAGATCCTGTGTTTAACTGTAAAGCCTTTTTGTTAAGTTGATGTTGATTTACATCAGGACAGTGATCAAAAAGTAAACTTCAATTAAGTAAATATTATTGAATACCTATTCTTTGTACCTTGGTGGAAAGTGTTGGAAACTCATACAAAGAATACAGGACTGCCCTCATGAAAAATAGTCCGTAGGTAGACAGTCATATAATTCAACTATTATGGAATGAAGAGGTAGGGATTGTAACAGAGGCTGGATCAAAAGAATATAGGGCAGGATAAACAAACATTTTCTGTAAAAGGGTAGATGGTATATATTTTAGGCTTTGTGGGGCTCACTGTCTCAGTGGCAATTACAGATAATTCATAAGTGAATGAATGATGCTGTGTTTTCAGTAAAACTTTTAGGGACACTGAAATTTCAATCTTATATCATTTGAATGTGTCATGAAATATTATTTTTTATTTTGACTTTTCAAACATTTAAAAATGTAAAACTCATTTTTAGCTCATGGGCCATATGAAGCAAGTGGTGGGTTGGATTTAGATTGCACTATTTAGGGCCAAAGATAATTTTTAAAGATGATTTACTAGAATCATTTGAAAATATTTCAGCAGATTTTATAGTGTTATTTAGTTAGACCTCAAGCTCCTTGTATTGTCTCCTTGTTCTGTTGTTCATTTCACTTGCAACTTCAAGGGATGCAGAGGTATTTTTCCATCTATTGTGTGGTGCTTCCAGTGCTGAAGGCATAGGGCAGAAGTAACAAGGAGATGAGACCAGCCTCTTGGATAACACTAAGTAGTAGTATATTTAGTCATTAGGCATCTACCTTATTACACCAAAGTCTGGAAAACAGAGCTTGGCAATTACCTGCTCAGATTTAAATAACAAAAATGATTAAATTGGACAATTCTCATTAAAGACAATTTGCTAGGTTAAATTCTTTGAGTTGATAAAGGAAATGTTTGCTGAGCTTTGAACCCTGGCATGGCTATTTCTCTGCTGCAGGACCCTGAGCCTGGAGGATGTGAGAGATTAAAGATAGCAGAGCAACAGACCACAACGAGAAAAAGAGCTGATGGTAGGTGGAACCCTTATCAGGGGGTGACTCACCCATACCATTGGGATGCAACTTGACAGACTCCTTGAAGAGTTTCTAAATTCATCAAAGCAGTTGGCTTACAAAGGGCTCCTCTGCAACCCCCCACTCTTACACTGAAAAGCCAAAGACTTCTAAACTGACCAGTTAGTTTCCTTGAATCTGTGCCTTTGCCTTTCTAAGGGTAGTCCCCACCCCTGTCTTTGCTAGCTAGGCAGCCATGTTCACAGTGACCATGTCCTTGTGTGTGCCTCTATGCAAGTAAATCCTGTGGAATCTACATCCTATTCCAGACTACCCAAACTAGAATCTGCATTTTTTAACAAGATCTTCAGTTGATTCACATACATAGTACAGTTTGAGAATAACTGGAGCAAATCTTCAATAAACCATGGTTCTCAAACTTGAAAATGCATCAGAAGCACTTGTTAAAATGTACATCACTGGGCCCTCCCACCAGAGTTGCTGATTTGGGTCTGGAGTATGGCCTGAGAGTTTGCATTTCTAAATTCTCAGGTGCTGCTGATGCTACTGGTCTGGAACCATGTTTGAAAACTACTACTTTAAACTATTTGTCTATGAGTTGTTGTTGTTGTTGTTGTTGTTGTAGTTGTTATTATTTTGGCAGTTAAAAAACTGAAGACTTCATCCCACATAGCCTAATCTGTTGAATCAGACTCTCACAGCCTTATGTGGCAGTAAATGGTGCTTAACATTCATCTTGAAACCACCTTTAATTTTCCTTTACCAAAGGAATTATTTATTTATGCATATGCCTCCCTTTCCTCTGTTGACATGATCTCCTTCCCTCAGAAATAAATAAATAAAAACAGAACCATACTTCCCTTAGAAAAAAAGTAAGATTATTGCTGCTACTCTTTTAAAGTGTATACCAGACAAGATTTTTTTATGTATTTCAATTTAATCATGACCTTCCCAAGACAAGAACTCTATGAAAATTATGGCTTATGAAGCTGATCTTTTACATTTCTTTTGGAATGGTACATATGTTTATAAGAACAGCAGCATTATTGGAAATGTCTAAATAAAAACCAGATTGTAACGAGATTTCGACCAGTCCACCTACATGAGAAAGTGGAAGGGGCAGAAAATGATTAAGGGAGATTATTGTTTTGCCAAGAACTAATTATACATTTGTCTTTGAGGGAGAGGAGACAGAAGTGGCCCTCTCTCTATTTCTGTCCCCTGGGTCCGTCCCCAAAGAAGCATTTCTTAAGCCCAGAATTAAAAGTCTCTAGATAAAAGTTCTCCTTCGGTTTTGGTCTTTCCTCTCATTTCTGGGCTCAATTTTAGTCCTGGGAACCAGGGGAGTCAATAAATCATTTCTTCCATTGTCTCCTACAACTACAGTTTTATTTTAAAAGGGAGAATTGGTACTATGTGACAGTATCAAGACTATATGATTAGCTGTATCCAGTATGGTTATCAGTGCTGACTGTGGAGGCCTTACTGATGTGTTACGTGCCCTATGGGCTTATTTCTAAGCGTGTGTGTGTGCGTGTGTGTGTGTGTGTGTACGCGCACAGCTGATGTGGTGTGTCCCCAGGTGTGTCTGGGCCGGATACGGAGTCAAGGTAGGCCATGAGCACCCAGGCGAGACGTGTTATGAGGCACGTGCCTGCGGCTGAGCGCTCCAGGTGTGCGCGCGGCCCGGGCGCAGGGCAGACAGCGCGTGGCCGGGGCGGGCTCGTATCGCGTCCCGCCCCTAGGGGGCGCCGCCGGGGACGGCCTCCGGGGCGGCCGCTTCCCCGTCTGCCCGAGGTTTCCGCTCGGCCGCCCGGCCGGCTCTCCCCCACAGCTCCGCGTTGCGCGGCAGGTGAGGCGTTGGGCGCCGGCCGACCGAGCACTGGGAGCTGTCCCCGCCCCCGGCCCCGTCTGTTCCGCGCGCGCACCCCGGAGACCCGGGCAGTCGGGCTGCTTCTGCCTGCAAGGCGCGTTGCGTCGGGGCTGAGTCTGCGGCCCACTGACCCCGGGAGCTGGGGGCGCGGGACTGAGGCGCGGAGGCCTGAGGGAGGAGGGACCGAGCCGGGGCGGGGCCGGGGGCGGGGCGCCGGGGTGGCGGAAGCTGCGGGGCGGGGCGCTGGGAGGTTAAACAGCTTCTCGGTATCTTCGCTGCGTTGAAGTGGACGCTGCTGCCCGAAAGGACGGGGGCAGGCGAGGTTAGCGACCTTCAGGTGTAGACGCTGCTTGTTCCTAATGAGGGAAAAAGGACTCTTAAGAAGGTAATTTTAAAAGGATTTCTCAGTGGAATGAGTCTTAACACTTTTCACAATTGCTTTGAAATTTTAGAGATTCCTGTTTGTGAAGAGACCAAAAGCTACAAGAGAAATCTAAAATCACCTTCTGCATTTACCCATTCATGAGCTTAGTTTTCTTTGGAGCCGTTAGTGACACATCTGAGATTTTGGAGCCGTTTCACTGCCTTGATTACGAAATATAGTTATTTCTGTTTCACTTTGTTGACCAAAGGTTAACACCACAATTGCCTTGGAAACCCTAAATTAGTGCACGGTTTTTTTTAACACACCTTGACGCCAAGCTTACTTTGTTAATATTGAACTGATAAAGAGAATTCATGAGACTTGTAGCCATTTTTTTTTTAAGCAGATTGTTTCTTATGCTAAGTGTCCCAGGGAGAAGTCATGTATGAGAAACTAAAAGGTGTCTCTAAGTCAGTTGGATTGATCTCTGTAAAGTGTAGGTCTTAAACACACACGTCCTTATATACTTCTACATATAACTGTTCTCCCTGGTCTCATTCAATTTATTGAAATGCTAATATGAAGAGCTCCTGCAGTTTGCCCTCATTTTCCCCAAATGCCTTGTTTTCCTGAATTGACTCCCAGAAGAAACTGCAAGCTCCTAAGAAGACTGCCTGGTGGACAGCATTTGTATTTCAAAAGCTGAGTTTGCAAAGTTGAATTTTCTAATTGGTGAATTTTTTACCTTGCTAATGAGGATTCTAACTACTAACACTGGTCATAGAGAGGGTGACTATTCATACTGGCCTTAAATCATAGGCAATGGGAAGTAGACTAGAACAAGGACAGAAACTGATATTAAGTTTTAAGATTATCTGCCCTTTTTTTTATCTACTAAGAGCTCTTGAAAGTTCCAGCCCGTGTCAGCTGTTCACAGTTGTACCCACAGTTAGCCAGGGCCTTTATGGGGGCATAAGGCACCCCTGCAGGCTGGCATGGAAATGCAGGCAACAGTGTTTGCAGAGGGATAGGTCCCAAGGAAAGGTGACAATAAGAGGACAAAATCAAGCAATCTTAGTCTTCTCTAGAACACTCTTCAGTTAGGGGTAATCGTTAGTTAGCTATTAGAGATTTTATTAAGAGTATAAGTTAAATATGACCAGCATCTTGCTTAACAGGAGCTCAGTTGAAGGCCTCTCTCAGTGAAACTCCTCAGGGCAAGAAAGCCTGGTTTAGGTTGGACCTGAGAGCTGTATAGGCAGAGCTTACTCTGTAAGGTGGGTTATTATATCTCAATGGGTTTAAAGAAAAGGCCCTATTACTACACTACTCTTGGGTTTGTATGGCATTATAAGGTAACAGACATGGTAAATAGCTAAAAGTTAAGAAGGGTGGAATGAATACTAAAGAGGCAGTGTGCTTTTGGAGCACAATGGTGAATTCTCACCGAAAGACTTGGAGAAGGTTACATTTGCAGTGGACCTTGAGCAGAAAGTAGAATTTTTATAGACAGAGGACTGGAGTGGGATATTCGTTGTGGCAGACACCAAGAGCAAAGATAAGTTTAAAATGTAATTGTGTTCAGAGATGGAAGCAAATGATATTCTGAGGCTGGAATCCGTGTAAGGAGGGGTGGGGTGGGAGGCATTCCTGGAGACAAAGGCTGTCTGGCAATAAACTCAACTATTTGATCGAAGTTCTGATTTTTTTTTTTTTAATTAAAGCAAACATAAAAATGGAGGGAACAGTATAATATACTTTAATATATCCAAGTAGATTTAATAGTTGGTTAAAACAGTTTCTTTTTTTGGGCCATATCTTTTTGTTGTTGAAGCAGTTTAAATTCCAGACAACATAATATTTCACCCCTAGATAGTACAGTAGGCACTATAAAAAAAGACGTTTTCTTGTGTGACCATAATACCATTGTCACTTAATCAAATTGACAGAACTGCTTAATGTTTTCTAAAACCCAGTCTACAGTCATATTTCCTTGATTGCCTCAGAAATATACTTACTTTTGGTTTGTATGACTTGGAATCCAAACCTGGGCCAAACGTCTTTTCATCTATGATAGGGATTTGGTAAACTTTTTCAGAAAAGGGCCCAACATTAATTTAGGCTTTGTGGCCCTTGTGGCCTCTGTTGCAACTACTCAACTGCCTTGTACTGCAAAGGTGACCATAGATGGATGCTGTGTAAGTGAATTAGCATGGATGTGTTCCAATAATATTTTGTTTTCAAAGTTTTTTGTTTTAAACTCTACTAGGGGGCTGGACTTACCAGAGGGCCATAGATTCTGAAACCGTCGTCTAAAGCAGTCTGCATGGGTTTCTTTAATGCCAGTGATGTATTGGTGTCACTTGGTTGCCTGTAGATCCCTCACATTCTGAATTTATTCAGCTTTTTGTATAGTATGGTTTAGCTTGCTCCTCCACTTATGTTTTCGGGAAGTTAGATCTAAAGGCTTAATTAGGTTCAGGTTCACCATTTTTGGCAAAGATGTCAGGTGTGGTATGAATTTTTTTTAATTTATTGGAGCGACATTGCTTAATAAAATTATATAGGTTTCAAGTGTACAGTTCTATACTACATCATCTGTATATTGCAGTGTGTGTTCACCACCCAAAAACAAAACTTTTCTCACCATATATTTGACCCCCCCTTTTTTAAATAATTTATGACTTCAAAAGACTAGGGAGCCCTCATCCAGGAAGCTCATTTTTTCTAAAGTAGTCTTTGCCTGATGGCTCAGAATATAGTTTTTCCTTTCTCATCTTATTTTCCTTACTTAAGGAGAGGATACAACTGCTATTTCCCAAGGAGGATGAGAACTTTGAACCCCTCTGCTAGATCAGTGGGAACTTTCCTCTCTTCAAGGCACCCTGTGGCCTCACGGGCTGGTGGACCACATTTTCCCATTGAATAAAAGTACCTGCCGTCTTGGGGCCCACACCTAAGGCCTGAGATGCCTTCTGACAGAGGCTGGGTAATTTTGTTTTTAAGTCCCTTGACACTTAAACACTCAACTTTCTTTATTCACCTTCCTCTTCATCTCACCCCCCAGCAGGAGTGAGAACAAGATACCTGGTCCTTAGGCTTCTGGTCATGCTGTGAGGTGGGAGTACTTGTCCTGGTGTCCTGTTCAGAAAAATTCTGAAGTCAGAGGCTTTTCAGACTCTCAGACTTGCTACAGTGCTGGATTCCAGGGCTACACGGTTTTGAAGAAACAGGCTTACAGGTGAGAATTGTTTTTTCCTCTGTTCTAGAATATTTGTTCGGAATTCTAGAGCACCAGAGAAAGTATGCTGACAAGTATTGTCAGGCGGAAGTCTTCTCGTTTTGTCACTTAAGAACAGTAGGTGAAACTGTTCATCCCTGTACCCATTTTTCCATATAACATGCCATTGGTTTGTGGTCTTTTTCTTATTGATTTGTAAGAATTCTTTATACACTGAGGGTGCTAATCTTTTGTCTTATAGTACGTTACAACTATTTCCCCATTTTTTTTTTTTACTTTGTTTATACTACTTATGCTCTGCAGAAAATTTTAATTTTATATAGGGAAAAATATCGCTTTCACAATTTCCTTGCTTTGTGTTTTGCTTAGAAATACCTGCCATTTTAGGATTATTATTTTTATTTTTATTTATTTTTTTTTTTAGGTGAGGCAACCCTTGGTTGACCCCACAGATTGCAAGGACTTTGTCAGCTTACAATCCCTTTTTTTTTTTTTTAATTTTTTTACGCCTACAGCACCTGGTCTTCCTAGGTGGTCTCCCATCCAAGTACTAACCAGGCCTGACCCTGCTTAGCTTTTGAGATAAGATGGGATCGGGCTTGTTCAAGGTGGCATGGCCATAGACAAGATGATTTTTTTTTAAGTTTGTGTTAATGTAGACAAATGAACATATGATAAGAGCTAAGAACATGTGATTCTGAAACAGAATAATATTGAAGGCAGATATTTCTACCAAATAATATAATATTAAATTGGTTAAATATTGGCATTAAGACAGGCCCTATGTTGATAAGTGTTGAAGTTGGAAATGGGTATTTTGGAGATTATTATATCATTATTTTTGTATATACTTGACTTCTCATAATAAGTTCAAAGAGAAAGAATAGTAGGTAGGGAAAACTATATTTTCTCCATTTGTTAATATTCATAACTGTTAATTGTCTCTGTGCTAAACGGTGGAGGTATTATGTTCATAAATGCACAAGGCCTTGGAACTTCTATTTCTCATTTAGGAGACAGAGATTGTCAGGGTTAATGGGACCAACTTCTGAGTCAGATTGCCTGGCTTCAAATCCTGGCTCTGCCATTTACTAGCCAGTTGATTTTGAACTTTTTAATTAAAAAAATAGGCATAACAATCATGTCTACCTGATAGGGTTGTTGGGAAGATTGAGAAAGCCCATGAAAAATGCTTTACATGGTACTTGGCATTTAGTACATGCTCAATAAATGTAAACTTTAAACAAGAGAATCTTTGCAGTCAAGCAAGGACAAAAGTGAAAAGGTGTAGGTGCTAAGTGAATATATGGAGTAAAGGTCACGACCTCACCTGGGCTGATTAGGTAGGATCTGGAGATGTGAGATATGGAAGAACACATCTTTTAATACAATGAATGAGCCCTTCATTGATGAAGTGAGGGGGTAAGGGGGCAGTAGAGAAAGGGCATAGGCAAAGGCTACCGACAGAGAAGCATGTCTGATTTTGTATGTTTCCTAGCGCTGCCAGATCTCACTGGGCTGAAATCAAGGCATCAGAGGGGCTATGCCCCACCTGGAGGCCCTAGAGGAGAGTCTGTTTTCTGGCATTTTCTGCCCGCATTTCTTGGCTCATTGGCCTCGTCCCTCCACCTTGAAAGATAGACACATTGCATCCCTTTGACCCTTCCACGGTGGTCACAGCTCCTTCTCTGCCCCAAGCCAGGAAAGCTTCTTCGCCTTTAAGGATTCGGTTAGACTGGGCCCATTGGATAATCCAGAATAATTACTGCAACTCAAGGCTCTTAACTTTAATCATATCTGAAAAGTCTCTTGTGCCATGCAAGGTAACGTGTTCACAGGTTCTGGGGATTGGGATATGGACATCTTTCGGCGGGGGCCAGGGGGGTGGTCTATATAGTCACTTTGCCTAGTAATGAAATAGCTGCTGCAGGATCAGGGCAGCTCCTCGGATGTTCGGGGACAGTCAGATGCATTACTACCAGGTGCTAATAATTCTCAGCCTGCTTCCACTGCTCTTTCATGATGAGGCAGTGACTCTGCTCTAGACTATGCTAGACGCTTGGGACCCCTCTGTCAGCACTGGTATGAGAGGCTTCTGAGTGACATTGGCTCCACATGTGAAGTGTCACCCATTCTTCAGAGCTTGACTGATGGGCTGTCAGAAACCTTTGATTCACTCTTATGCCCCCATCCTCCCCGCAGGTCACACCCGCCTCTGCACTCTGATGGGCTTTTTGCTACTGCAGCTATTTTACAAACTTTTAGTTTTTTCCATTATTTTTACCTGTGTAATTGTTTTTGCACTCTAACCTTAAACACTGTTGGACTATTTTAAACAAAATTCATACTAAAATGTTTAATATTTTCTCATGTATTAATGCTGATTAGATGAGAACCAGGCCTTCCTCATTTTGATTCCCTAGTAGCCCCTTCCACACAATAGCCAGCCAGTCAGGGCTCATTTCCAGTTAGTCAGGAGTGTTTTTATAGAATTCTGACATTTGAATTATGCCAAAAAATGTTTGAATGAGGAAGACTAAATTAGATATTTCTGTATTATACTATACTTTTGTCCATTTGTTCAAATTACAGCTACTTTTAAACTTTTTGAGCATTAATTAACCTCTTCCTGCTGTCGTCTATACTTAGGAGTTTGCAGCAGATAAGTTAATGAAAATTATTATTTCTACATCTCATGATGGTTTTACTAATTTTTGAGCATTAATGAGATTCGAAAAGCATTCTTTAAGCCATTATTTTTGAGAAGAATCACAACTGCCTACTTTGAATTAGTCTTTCTCCCATGATTTGGTTTTCTGTAAAGTTAGATGCAGATTATAAAAACCTAATGAAAATCATTAGGGGAAATTAGTATATTATATAAATGAATAAAGAACTGTTAGATGGCACTGTTGGGAGTATTTATGAAGACCAAGTCATTGGTTTATTTTCTCTCTCAGCATTTTATTATAAACATTTAGAGCCATACTGAAAAGTAGAGTACAGTGAACCCTCATGTACCAACACAGCATCAACCATCCATGCACCATCCTGGCTTTGCTATGCTGCTCCCATTTGACAGTCCTCTGTTTTTGAATTTTTATTTGGTGCTTCTGGAGAATTTTGAAGCAAATACCAAAAATCATACCATTCCACCCCTAAATATTTTAGTATGAATTTTGTTTTAGTTTTTACATAACTACAGTTCTAACTAACAGTGAACAAATTATCCTTACTATCATCTAATATTGTATTCACATTTCCCCAACTGTTGAAAAAAAAGTCTTGTTTATTCATATCTGGATCAAAACAAAGCCCATTTTATTTGGTTTATACCTCTCTTAAGTGTCTTTTAATAATAAGTGATGTATGTCGGGCATTAGCTAAATTCATAGTTCTTTTATTTTTACCTTTACCTTTTATTTTTACCTCATTTTAGAGTATTTTTATGCTCTCATTTTTTTATTTGAACTTATATAAAGTAAAATTGACCTTTTTGTTGTGTAATTATATGATTTTTAAAATTGATTGATTCATGTAACCATCATCACAATCCTGATGCAGATCAGTTCTACCACCAAAAAAACCTGGAAAACAAAACGAAACCACCTCTCCCCCATTCTGTCCCCTTGTAGTCAAACCCTCACCCTACCCCTAATCTCTGACAGCTCTTCACCTGGTCACCATTTTTATAAGTTTTGCCTTTTCCAGAATATCACATAAATTATATAGTATGAAACTTTTAAGACTGGCTTCTTTTCGCTCAGTGTCTTTGAGATTCATCTATGTGTGTATCCTTGCTGAATGATGTACCACAATTTGTATATCTAGTCACTGTTGAAGGACGTTTGTATTCTTTATAGTTTTTGGTGATTATGAATAGAGCTGCTATACACATTTGTATATAGATTTTATTTGATCAAAAGTATTCATCTTTCTAGGGCAAATACCCAGGAATGGGCTGGCTGGATCATATGGTTAAGTGTCTCTTTAACTTTTAAAAAACTGCCAAACTGTTTTCCAGAGTGGCTGTACCCCATCATTTGTATTTCTACCAACAATGTATGAGAGTTCCAGTTGCTCCATATTTTTGTCAGTACTTGATATTGTCAGGTTTTTTTCATTTGAGCCATCCTAATAGGCAGATCGTTTTTAAATTTAATTATCTGATTCCAGTTTTTTGAGAACTATAAAATTTGTTTTTTAATAATTCTTGAATAAATTACTGAATTAAATTTATATACCTGTTATAAAAATAAATATTTGTTTTTCTGGTGATATTCTGTATTTAAATATGGCAAATACTCTATATTGGAAAAAAAATAAAACTAGAATATTATATAGATAGGAAACTCTTAAATCTCATCAGTTGACACATCATATTTGGAAAGGATTACAGAAGAGTATCAGAATACATGGTGCATTTTGCAGTAATTCATTCATTGTATGTATCTTGTGTGTGTCTCATTCCTGTTTTACCATTAGTGACCAATAGTACCATAACTGCTTTTGGCATCAACACTTGTCATTTTAAATGGACTGCTCCTGTGTATCTGAGGCAGTAGCAAAAACTTGCATTTGAAGACCTTTTTCCATATTAAAGCACAGTCAGCTCAAAGAAGAAAACTATTTGAAATTTCTATTTGTGAAATAAAGATCTTGCATCTCTCTTTGGAAGAATTAGGGATCATGGTCACTGTTCCTTGAGGGTAGGGTGTTGACTCCTGGTTTAATAACCAAAATGTCACTGCTAGTGTTGTTGTCCACAAGGTCATTGGTAAGGAAGGACCTGTCTTTAAATTCAGATCTCACCCATTAGCTGCTATGGTTTGAGCTTCCATTTAGTAGTATTACATTTAAAAACAATGGAAATTACTGTGATCTAATTGGAAGAATGGTGTCCATATAAGTTTTACTTTGTGATTAGATCTCTCTCCTTTTATTTCTGAAAATATTGCTGGGCGGTTAGACCTATTGACAGACTTTGTAACATAAGGGCATTAGAAAAAAAACTGAGCTGACAAAGGAAAATTGAGGATGAATTGCCCATCGGGCTTGAAGTTGTTGTGGTCTGAAGCCTCACAGGCCTAGTACTAGGAAAATTTGGTTAAAAATGTAAAGAAATGGGATAGGTTTATGTGGTTGGGTCATTTTTGGTTTAAAACTAATATTAATTGATCCTTACATCAATTAGGATTGGAATAAATAAAAAATAGTGAAACATTAGAAAGGATATCACCTCCATTGGATCCAAGTTTTTGTTTTGTTTAGAAAGTTATTATGGATGTTCTTTAAACTTTGTGCTTGTGGATATTTTTTAAAAGTCTTATAAATGTGCATATATATTTTGAGGGGTTGGCAGAAAGGATACAGGAAATGTACTGGGGCCTTAAATCTGGGGCTTTAGAATACCAGACTAATACACCTGCTGCCCCCTTGTGGCAGCGTATTAAACAGTGCAGTTCAGAGGTGATGAATTCTAAAGAGCTAAATCCATTGTACAAATTGTACAAAAGAATTGTAGAGGGAGCCAGGAGATAGTTTTGTTTTTCCAGCTTTTCTCATAATTACTATCTGTATGACCTTAGGCAAATCATTTCATTTGGTTAAAGTCCATATTTCTCTTTCTTCAACTTTAAAGTATAATTTGTAAATTTTCTTCCAGCTTTAACATCTAATTCTCCAATAGTAATAGCAAATATTATATAGCAGAAGATGTCAAGTTCCACTTTTCCCTTTAGCAGCTGAATCCTAAAAAACCCCAGATTTTTATTCTAGAAAGCAAGCTCTAGAGTAATTCCTGAAGTTGGATATGGATTCAGCTCTGGGCAGCACACTGCACAGCTCTATCTGTAGCACGGTCCATAATTGATCAGTATGATGACCCCACATTATTATGACAGCTTACAAGTTATATCATTTAAAAAAATAATTTTATTATTTTTAATTATGGTTGAAAAAACCCACTACATAAAATTTACCATCTTAACCATTTTCAGTAGTATTAAGTATATTCACATTGTTATATAACAGATCCCCAAAACTATTTCATCTTGCAAAGCTGAAACTCTTTACCCACTACTCAACAACTCCTATTTCTCTTCCCCTCATCTCTTGGCAACCACCATTCTCCTTTCTGTCTCTATGAATTTGACTGTTCTCGTTACTTCTTATCAGTGGAATCATACATGTTATGTCCCCAAGGCTCATTCATGTCTTAGTATTTGACAGAATTTCCTTTTTACGGCTGAGTATTGCATATAGATAGTACATTTTGTTTATCTTTCCTCTGTTGATGGACACTTGGGTTGCTTCCATTTCTTAGTTATTGTGAATAAAGCTGCAATGAACTTAGGTGTATGCAGTATTTACTAGTGCAGAGAGGGTTTATACAATTTTTTTCTGTGCATAAAAGGTTTAACTTTATTATACACCATTCAGCCATGCTGGATGACTAGGATATGGCTTTTTGTACGAATGATTAAGTTAAAAAGAAACTAAGATTTATTGAACACAAATTATATGCTAGGTACTTATATATCTGTGATACATTCTATTGTTTAGTTCTTTTAATAATTCTGTGATTTACCCTTCTCTCAGAAGGGGACTAATACTTATTAAAGTCACTGTGTGCCAGATTTTTATATATTTATATAATCTTCATCAATCATTGATGTGGACATTATCACCCTAAATTTACAGGTGGTAATTGAGGTTTGGGGAGTTGAAACACCTGGAACAAAGTCACACAGCTAAAAGGTGGCAGAGTTTTACCTGACTATGAAGTAAAATACATCTGGTTCAAAAGTATGTGTTCTTCTACACCATGCCTCTCCTTCCAGAACAACACTATATATCTGTGATCTGGAGGCTATTGGAACAATATCAGAAAATTACACTGCTATAATAATTTATAAGTAGAAAAACTTCGGTAACATCTTTCCATTAAATAATAGCCCTTTGGGTTTTTCTTGCAGAGAAATAGCATCAATTCAGATGAATTCATCTGAAAGATATCAAGGCTTGCATCCTGGGTGATTTTGCAAAATAAGCCTCTCTGGGACTTCCAAAAGAGTGGTTCTTGGGTGCCAGCACTCCCGCCACATTTCTGAGGTTATCTTCCACTGTTGTTATTTCTACTTTTTCCTTCTCCCCTTCCTTTGGCTTGGCAGAGAGCTTTGACCATTTTCACTACTCTTTGCTCCACCTCTCTGAATGCTATAGCATTTTGTACTAGAGCTTTGGCCTGCTCCCAGCAAGCTCGTGGAGCGACCCATTGCAACATTTTCTCCCATGTGGGATTTTTAGATTAACAAAGAAGTAGTGATATATCATTTGAGCAGCTATTTAAGCTTCTCTAAGAGTACCCGTGCACCTAGGAATATTTACCTTGGGACTTCATAAACGTAGAGATGGTTAAAGGTCAAGAATACTTCCAGAGATTCGTTTCAGGCCTTCAGTAACCCCCAGAAGCAGGATGTTGGCCAAATATAAAAAAGTGTGAGTTGCAGAAATTATAGTCACCACCAAATATCCATTCTTTCCTTCATCTTCAGGTACTGATTCCCAGTTTTATTCAGAGTGACCATGTGTCTCAAGTTATTGGTTAAAGAGAGGAAGCAGAAATGTGTGGAATTTCTGGGAAGTTTTGCAAGGGAAGGAACCTGATTCACCTGGAAGTGTAAGGCTCGTGTTTCTCACCCTGCCCTTCGTCGATCCTACTCCTTTGCATGCAGATATTATGGCTGGTGTTCTGCCATCTTCTCTGAGGAGGAGACCTTGAGGAAGGAAGCCTCATGCTAGCAGTCACATAGGGGAACCTGGTGTGCTCATTTACACAAATAACAAATTTTCCCCACACTCTTATGCATGCATATGTGCGGTGTGCCTTTGTAGCTCCTCTCATAAAGAGGTGAAGTCACTATCTCCACCCCTGAGTCTGGTGTGAGGAGTCCCAGCCTGACCGGAGTAAGTAGGCCATTTTCCTGGAGGGACATTCCTGATGTAGGGTGTTGGAGCCTAAGCAGGGAGAGGGCTTACATGTAGGGGAGATGGTGATGACTGAGACTGGAAATTAGTTCCATATGGACGGATTGATCAAGTAAGTAACTGTACTAAATATGTCACGTTTCCCACTATTTTGAGAAGGGAGTTACAAATGCAGAAATGTAGAAAACTAGGATTAACCTTGTGTAGATTGAGTTAGGTGTATTGGTGTGAACTTATGGTTTTCTGTAAATATAAATGAGTTTTTGTATTTATGTATATGCATGTACATGCGTATGGATATACATGTACAGTAAGTCCTCACCTAATATCATCATAGTTTTTGTGACTTTAAGTGAAACGACATAATGAAACCAGTGTGGCCATCGGTTAATTAATATAAACAAGAGTCAAGTTCTTTTGGCATCTCATCAGCATTATAACGAAATGACATTAATCAAGGACCTGTTGTATATATTCCACTGAGAGAGCCTGTGGGGAGATAACACCCAAGAGCAATAAGCACACCTTATACCAGATTGGCTTCTAAATATTATTTTCTACTAAGTGGAAACCAAGGTTCCTTGGAGAAATGGCTTTTTCCAGGCCTGGGATAGGGAAGGTCCAAGATGAACCTGGAATATCTTGTGCCAGAAAGTAAGGAAGTACCCCAAGAATGATGCAGTCAGGTCAAGGGGCCAGAGAAGCTCAATGGAATTAGTCCATCATCCAAATTGAGGACAATTCGTGCATCCAAATAAATGATAGCATTGGATTATAACTCAGTAAAATAGAAACCGTAAGTCCATACAGATAAAAATAAATGAATAAGTGGCAAGTCTGACTGTGAATGAGTTATTTACATAGTTTCAAAGTACTGTCTTAGGAAAAACTAGCTATAAAGTGGGGAAAGATAACTTCACCGTGGAGCAGCTTGGCTGTTCTCCACCATCAAGTGATCAGGGTGAAATCAGGAATGGGACCAATTGAAATCATGTGCCATTTGATAGGAGGCAGTGAGAACACAGCATCATTTCTAAAAGAGTCCTGCTAAAGATGCCTGAATCTAATGATGAGGCAACGTCAGAAAAAATCAAGTTGAGGGACATGCAGCAAAATAAATGGCCTGAAATCTTTAAAGTCAGAGAAAGACTGAGGAATTATTCCATATTGAAGAGACTAAAGGACAAGACACTGGGTCTTTTTGGTATAAAGAATGTTATTAGGACAAGTGAAAAAACTTGAAAGGGGTCTGATAGAAAGTAGTAGAAGTCTATGTTGACACTGATATTAGGGTTGTAATGATGTCCTGGCAGGAAGCAGACACAAACATGTGAGGGGAAGGGACGTCAACCTGGCAGCTCACAGACAGCCTACTCTCTGAGCAGACATCTGCTGGACATCTGCCACAGACATCTGCTGGACATCCTACGGCTGAAAGTGGAGCTCCACACATTGGTGCCTGGGCCATCTCGGTGAATGAGGGGAGACAGAGGCCTCAGCAGCTGTGAGGCAAGAGCACGTGGCTGTCGCATTTTGAGAACATGGTGGCAGGATCAGTTCTGCCCACAAGGAGGATTACACAGGGGAGATAATGTTTGAAGTGACCAGGAAACCTTGAAGGATAAGGAGGATCTTGCCAGGGAGCATGATGAGTTGTGAAGAGGACGGGGGCTTAAAGGCACTGGCAGCCTTGTGAGCAAAGAGGACAGCAAATTACTCCCACCACAGAACAGTGTCCAGCATGGCTGAGAGGTGGTGGGGCTGGACGGTGATTGGTCTTTGTGAACAGCATGAAGAAACTCAGACTTCACCCTTTTGATTTTGTTATCCACTGTTGCATAACAAGTTACCCCAACATTGGCGGCTACAAACAAACATCCCATAGTTTCGACAGGTGAGAATCTGAAGCTGCTTAGCTGAGTAGCTCTGGCTCAAGGCCGTTCATGAGACTGCAGCGAACATTGGCCAGGACTTGGGTCATCTCCAGGTTGACTTGGGGAGGCCCTGAGCTCACTCACGGGACAGCCGACAGGCCTGAATTCTTCCTGGCTGGCTGCTGAGACCTCAATTCCTATCCACATGGGTGTCTCCTTAAAGAGGTTCACAACATGGCAGCTGACTTTCCTGAGAGCAAGGAATCTGAGGGAGAGCACTGGAGAGCCCCAAGATGGAAGCCACAGTCTTTTTATAACCGAATGTGGGAGGTAATATCACTTCCTCTGTATTCTGTTGGTTTGAAGCAAGTCACTAAACCCAGCCTTTGCACAAAGGGCAAGAATCACACAAGGACCGAAATGCCAGAGGGGCAGGATCATCAGGCCATTTGAGAGGCTGCCCACCAGAGCCCCAGGGACAGGGAGGGGCATGGTCCTACATGCATCTTCCGGGGGTGGGGTGAGAGGCAGTGAGACCATTTGAGAGATTGTCATTCAAGATATAGTTAAGGAGGAAAGAAGGGAGAGGACTTGTCAATATAAAAACCTCCCTGGAAGTGGTCAGGGCAGGAGGAGGAAAGGCGAAGGGCACCAGGTGCTTCGAAAGCCTCCCAGGTTACATGTGTGCACCCCGCCACAGTGGACCTCATCTTTAGGATATTCTGTTGAGACGCTTACTGTTCAAAAAACACCACTGATGCTTCCTTATTATGTATTGTTAAGCAACTTGGTTCATGGGCCTTAAATCAGCTTCTGCAGAGAGGTTTTTGCAGGGTCCCTTTGCTTCTGGAAAACAGGTAAGAGCTACTAGGCAGTTACCTCATTTTAAAACATCGAGTTGTGAAATATCGGGGCTGTACATTTTTGTTTTAGAAGTACTCTGGCTAGACTGTCAGTAGCTAAATGCACAAATGAAAGTTGTCAAGACTGTCAGGCAGGCTGACCTGGACAAGGCTTTACAATCTTTATTAATCCCTCTTGCAAATCAACACTATGATCTTTAGTCATAATGTCTAAAGGATATTTTTCTTTCCTTCCTGAAATCTCCCCTTTTTTGAAGTCTAACCTGAACACAAATTACTTTAAAGAATAATGTTTTCACAGAGAGTTTGGATTTTTAAATTGGCTTGCCGATGACATGCCTGAATCTAAACAAGATTAACTGAATTTTGGGAGTAGCCATATACTTGCACTAGGCACAGGGTGACTAGACTGGGAGGGGGGTGGAGGCCATCACTTAAGGTGTGGGCCTCTGGGCACATCTCCCCATGAGGGCCGGCTGCCACCAAGTCGGGGCACACACAGCATGGAGCATCTATAGCCTGTACTGTGTTATGCTGGTGACACCAGGTGTTGAAAGTAAAAAATATAATTTATTTTGAATCTTTCAAATGGTTGTTCTTGTTGCCTAATAGTTATATTTTGACTCACTTTGAATCATAAGAGAGCATAATGCTCTTAGAAAATTCGCATTCAGCAATACTGTTTAGAGAGCAGTCTCATAGTCACATAAAATAATGGAGAAATTTTAAAGGCTAATATGTATCAAACTTGGAAAGGGCCACTTTTTAGTTATCCTAAGATTTTTTTTTTGTATTATCTTTATTTTTATGTGTTTTGTTTTCCTTTTCATATAACTTAGACACTTGAAGCATTTTTTTTAAAGATACAGGTTTGTACACAGGTTAAGTCTCTAATACTTGGAAAATTCACTTTTCTGGTTAATGAACTTTCCATATAAATGAAGGTTAAGCAAAAATCTTTTCTAGAAAATCTTGTGAAAATGACTTAGTGTACTTTCCCCATTTTCATGGTACACCGAGCATAATCCTCTTAAATTCACAGTTAATAATTTTTCAGTTCATTAGTATAAATCTGAAAGACTATTCACATTAGGCAAGATACGGAAATATCTGTCTGTGAACAGATGAGTAGATACAGAAAATGTGTGTGTGTGTACATATATAATATACACATTATATACTTATGTATGATACTTTTTCTATATATATAGTATTTCATAAGTAATGGCCATTGTATAGTATATATATCATGATGGAATAATAGATATAATATAAAAATAAAGGAGATCCTGCCATTGAAAGAACATGGATGAACCTGCAGGATGTTTGAACGTGCAGGATGTTTGCTAAGTGAAATGAGCCAGACACAGAAAGACAAGCACAGCAGGCCCTTGAATAATGTCCTTTTCTACAATGTCATTTTGCTATAAGTTAATGAGAAAAAAAATCAGCTCCCTGCCAAGGCCACTGTCTGTGTGGAGTCGCACGCTCTCCCCACACCTGCGTGGGTTTTCTCCAGGGATCTGGTTTCCTCCTACGTCTCCGTCAGAGTGAGCGCGGCCTGTGATAGAAGGGCGTCCTGTCCAGTGCTGGTTCCTGCCTTGCACCTGAGCTGCCAGGAGAGGCGCTGGCCATCTTCAGCCTCGAAGTGGAATAAGTGGGTTGGAAAAGAATTCTCTTGTTTTATTAATTTTTCTTAAATGTATGGATCGCTCACATTTATTTCAGTGTTTAGTATTAGAAGCATTTTGGGTCTTCATTTGTAAGTTTGGTGTTTTTATTACCAGAAATATGCCATAGGAACTTAATTTAACTCTTGATTATATCAGTTAGCTTGTGGTAAAATTGGTTTCATTATACGTAAAGTCTCAGTTTCCGAGAACCTAGTGATGGTGTTAAGTGAGGACTTAATGTACTGTATAATATCACTTAAGTGTGGAATCTAAAAAAGTTAAACTCATAAAAGCAGAGGTAGAATGGTGATTGCCAGGAGGTAGGGGAAATGGAGGATGCTGGTCAAAGCGTACAACTTTTATAACTTTCAGTTATAAAATAAGTTTTGGGGGAGGGGTACTGAAAGACCCTTTACTCATTGGGAAATCAATGGTTTCCCAAAATTTTAATCACCAGAATCAATTAGCTTTTAAAAATGTTGTGTTCTATTATAATACAGGTTCCTGTCCCCTCAGTTAATCTCCCAGGTAGTGGTGGTGGTGGTGGCAGTGGGGGGAAGGAAGAGTGGGGGAGGGGGGCGTTAAGGAATAGAAATGCTCAAACTTCTCAGCCTCAAGAGCTCAGCTGGGTTTAAGTAGCCCCAGCTGCAGGATCTAGTCTACTCTGAGGCCCCAGCAGACAGCAGTGCTGCACCCTGCTGGCCCCAGCTCCCCTTCATATGCGTCTTCCCCCCTGCAGGCTGTGCTCCAGGCTTCCACTAGCGCACAGGTCCCCAGGGACTTCTCCATTTACTCCAGTTCCCTGCACCTTTCCACATGGGTGCCCCAGCTCCCACCTGAAATGCTACCCCTCATACCCTCTTCCCTCTTCTCTTCAAGATGACCGTTACCCTCCTTCAGGGTCAGTTCTGGGTCCAAATCACACAAGTAGAATTCATCTCTGAATTTTTTAGAGTTTTTTATTGAGGTAAAATTCATATAAAATTAACCATTTTTTAGTGAAGGATTCAGTGACATTTAGCACTTTCTTAATGTTGTGCAATCACCACCTCGATCAAAAACGTTTTGATCATCCCAGGGGAAAACCCTGCACACAGTATGCAGGCAGTCACTCCCCAGTCCAAACTCCTCTCGCCCGGCAACCACCCGCCCATGCTCGTTTCCATGGAGTCACCTGTTCTGGGCGATTCACGTCAGTGGAATCAACAACATGAGACCTGTTGTGTCTGGCTACTTTCATTGGGATAGTTTCCAGGTTCCTCCACGTTGGATCATAGATCATAGTATTAGTTGAATCATGTTAGTTTTCTAGGGTTACTATAACAAGGTATCACATACTGGGAGGCTTACGCAACAGAAGCTTATTTTTTCTCAGTTCTGGCAGCTGGAAGTCCAGATCAAGGTGTTGACAGGTTTGGTTTTTTCTGAGGCCTTTCTCCTTGGCTTGCAGACAACTGCCTTCTCTCTGGTCCTTTCCTCTGTGCTCATGCATTCCTGGTGTCTCTGTGTGTCCAAATTTCCTCTTCTTATAAGGACACCAGTCAGATTGGATTAGGCCCACCCTAAAGACCTCATTTTAATGACCTTTTAAAGACCCTATCTCCAAATGCAGTCACATTCAGATATTGGGAGTAGGGCTTCAACATATGAATTTTGGGGGAGGGACACAGTTCAGCCCATAACAATCAAGCTATCTTGTGTACAACTATTTCTCCATCATTTTCCACTGTTGAGTTCTCTGAGCACAAGCCTCAGTTTTCTTCCAGACATTGAGAACGTAGCTCGTGTCTGTGTCCTCACGGCATCAGCAAGCACTGAGCACCTTGCCATTGTCCAGTCCAAGTACAGGCAGCTGAGTGTCCACTTCTTTGGGCCAGTGTCCTCTGCAGTCTTCGTTTGCAGTAAGTGTATAATATGTGTATGTCTACAATGTGCTAATGATCCCTTGATAGCTCCTATATATGTTGGAGGAGGCAGTTTTAAACTGAATATCTACTTAGAAGTTTTGTTGTCGTTTATTTCTTTGTGACCAATAGAGAAAAGAAATTGGCTAACTGAGAATTTCCAGGACCAAACACATGAATTCACTTATTTTTCTCCACACATATTGCATTATGGGGAGCAAGTTAAAATGTATCACCTGTCCTTCAGGAATTTAATAGAAAAAATAACCAAGACTGTAGGACAGAATGTGACCAGTGCAGTAAGATGGAAACAACCAGAGAAAGCTTTTGGCCAGAGGCAGGATCTGAGCTGGGATTTTAAGGATAGGTTGGATTTGGGTGGGAAAATATAAATGTGGGGTTACATTTGGGCAGGAAAGTATAGATGTGGGGTTCAGAGAAGTAGTAAAAGATTAGGATTAGGGGAAGCAGGGAGTGTTAAGGGACCAACAAAAGGCCAAGTCGGTGGGGCTCAGGCGACAGTACTACAGGGTAGGAGTGCAGCCGGGCTACTGGAGTCGAAACAGCTGGACAGGACACGGGCATCCTGAGTGTCGCTGGGAGCCCTGCAGGGTTTGGAACTCAGCCTCAGGAAGCTCAGTATGGCTTAGGGAGGAAGGTGGTGGGTGGTGGGATCCTGAAAGTGAGAGCCCTGATTGGGATAATAACTGTTTAGAGACAGGTATGGGTAGAGTAAAATGAGTTTGAGCGTGTTCCTGCCTCTCCAGGTTTTTGGGTGAGTTTGAGGAGGACTGGCATTAATTCTTCTTTAAGTGTTTGGTAAAAATCATCAACGAAAACATATGGTCCTAGACTTTTCTTCATTGCGAGGTTTTTGTTTACTGATTCAATCTTCTTATTCTTTATTGGTCTGTTCATATTTTCTGTTTCTTCATGATTCTGTCTTGGTAAGTTGTATGTTTCTAGGAATGTATTTCTTCTAGGTTATCCAATTTGTTGGCATATAATTATTCATAGTAGTTTCTTATGATCCTTTGTATTTCTGCAATGTCAGTTATAAGGTCTCCTCTTTCATTTCTGAATTTATTTACTTGAGTCTTTTTCTTTAGTCGAGCTAAAGATTTGTCAGATCTATCTTTAAAAAACAAAAATAAATAAAGAAAAAAATACCTTTCAGTTTTGTTGATCTTTTCTATTTTTTTCTGGTCTGTTTGTTTATTTCTGCCCTGATCTTTGTTATATCCTTCCTTCTGCTGATTTTAGGCTTAATTTGTTCTTTGAAGTCTAGAGTTAGTTGCTTATTGAAATCTTTCTTTTTAATATAGGTATTTATTGCTATAAATTTTCCTCTTAAAACTGCTTTTGTAGCATTCTGTAGGTTTGCTATGTTGTATTTTCATTTCATCTGTTTGGAGATATTTTTTATTTTTCTTTTGATCTCTTCTTTGACTAATTGGTTATTCAGGAGTATGTTGTTTAATTTCCACATATTTATAAGTTTTCCAGCTTTCCTCTTGTTGATTTCTAATTTCATACCAGTATGATCAGAAAAGGCACTTGGTGGTATTTCAGTCTTTTTAAATTTGCTAAGACTTGTTTTGTGACCTAACATACAATCTATCCTAAAAAAAGTTCCATGTGCACTTGAGAAGAATGTGTTTTCTCCTGCTGTTGGTTGGAATGTACTATATATGGCCATTACGTTCATTTGGCCTAACGTGTGGTTCAAGTACAATGTTTTCTTGTTGATTTTCTGTCTTCACGGTCTGTTGATGAAATTGGGGTATTGAAGTTCTCTGCTATTATTGTATGGTTGTCTGTTTCCCTATTCAGCTCTATTAGTATTTGCTTAATGTATTTATGTGCTCCAATGTTGGGCGCATATATTTATAATTGTTATATCTTCTTGATGAATCGATCCCTTTATCTTTAAATAATGGCCTTCTTTGTCTCTTGTTACCATTTTTGGGAGGAGTAGGAGGATCTATAAAAGAGAATAGTTCAATGATTCCCATCCCCATCTATCTATAATCCAGATTCAGTAATTGTCAAAATTTTGCCACACATGCCTCATTAATTTTTATTGAAGTATTTTAAACTCTCAGACATTATGATATTCCATGAACTCTAGATACTTCCATATGCATCTCTAAGAAATATGGCTATTTTCTTATAGAACTATAATGCCATTAGCCATACCTAAGAAAATTTAATCATGATTCCATGGTATCATGTTTTACTTAGATATACCTATAAGATTTTCCTGATTATCAGAATCCAAACAAGGTCCGGTCCGCATGTTACCCAGGGCTGTTGGAGTTAGGTCTCTTAATGTAGGGCAGATCACCATTACTTTTCTCCTGTAGAATGCCCCGCGTTCTGAGTTTGTCTCTTTGCTTTCAGTTGATATTATTTAACTGTTTCTTGATAGGAGGTTCTTCAATCTGAGAATGACTGTTTTATGACTTAGAGCCTTCTGCAGCCCTGGAGAATCTGCCTTTAGCTCTCATGCCCCAGGGGAGCCAGTAAGGGGGTGAGCCACTTCCCATTTCAAAGTCAGGGAATATCCTGCTTCTCTCTCCAGCTCAGGTCAGTCTATTTCTATGAAGCCTTTGCATTCCTCACCTCTGAATCTCACTAAACTATGTGTAGCACTTAATTATGTGTCTTTCTCTTGTTCACTGTGATTTCATATTTGTAAGCCTTGTTCTCACAAAAATGTTCTGTTACTGTGTTTTTAAATTTTAATGTACATTTTATGAATGTATATCAGAAAAGTGTAGAAATTATATGGCTTGCTGGATTTTCATGATAGGAATACACTCATGTAACCAGCACCTAGATCAGGTATCGTGTCTTTTCCAGTCATTGCTTTCCTCCAGGGGTAATCACTACCCTGACGTCCAGCAGCAGAGATTAGTTTGGCTATTGCTTTCATATGAATAAAGTCACATAATATGTGCTATTTTTGTCTGACTTCTTTCACTCAGCATTGCTAGATTCATCCATGTTGATACATGCAATTGTCCAATTGTTCTCCTTGTGGTGTTTTCCATAGTATATATAACAGTTTATTATCCTGTTTTACTGTTGATGGACATTTGGGTAGTATCTAGTTTGGGGCTATTACATATGCTACTGATGGGAATATTCTTACTTGTGTCTTTTTGGTGACCCTGTGTTTACGTTTCTATGAAGCATCTGCCTGGTATGGAGTTGCTGGATTATTGGGTATACGTAGGCTCAGCTTTCCTTGATCTTGTCAAACAGTCTTCCATTGGGGTTGTACTAGATAATTTTTAAAAACATCTTACCATGTCACTTCTTAGGCTTACTTAATACCTCTTAATTACCCCCATCACGTAGAGCTGAGATCCAGAGTCCCTGGTGACCTGGGCTCAGCCTCCTTCATACGCTTCTCCTGGGCTCACAATCATGCTCCCGCCCCCAGACATGCCCAGCCTTCCCCTGTGCTCCGACCACCCTGCTTTTCCCTGGCCATCCCCTCACCTGTGCCTGCCTATTTCCTATTTCTTTTCAAAGACTCTGCTGCTCAGGTAGTACTCTTTCTTGAGACACAGGATGCCCTGCTTCCCCATGCATGTCTCTCATTGGCATCCCCACAATGTTATAATCACCTTAACTGTATTTGTCTCCCCAGTTAGACTGCAGCTCCTTCAGACAAGGACTGTGTTGTCTGGTTTATCTTCACTTACCTGGCCCATCCTAGATTCTCAAATTATACTGAATGGGTGAATGAATGAATGACCTTTCAACTAGCCTGGAAGTACTGAACACTTGGCAGATAATAGTAACAAATTTGTGGCTGGTTGATCACTTTTTGCTTTACAAAAACTTTAAATCTGGCTCTGAATTTTAAAGTTGAAAAGGGAAGGCCTTGAAGCACAGCCCCTCCTGCAGGCGTGACCGGTGGTCAATAGCAACAGTAATTTCACACTAAACAATGGTAATTTGCTATGAAAACCAGTGAGAGTTTCAGTATTTTCTACCACCCAGAACCTCCTGTGTTTTTCCCCTTGTCAACAGCAATGCACATTGGGTGAAAGTACTTGGATTTTGGTTTAAGCTTTAACTTTAAATCCAAGCCATTCCATTTTTAATAGCTGTGCTGTTTTAGATAGATAACTCCTGAGCCTGTTTCCCATATGTGAAATGGGACAATAACACCTGCCTTGCAGGGCTGCTGGAAGATTGGAGACCACATATCAGTTCCCAGAGATCCACTGACAGCCCCCCTTCAATGAATTTTCTTCCTCTCTCCTGGAGAAATAGGTGTAATTAATAAACTAGGCTCAAGTCAGCTTCCACATGGCTCTATATCGGTTCTCCCAAAATCTCTGGGTGGGGCTGGGTTGCATTCTCAGCGCTCCCTGCACTGGAGAAAGGGTTCAGCCCTGCAGCCCGGAGGGCGGGCAGACAGGACAAGGGCCCCTCCCTTCTAGGGAGAGAAGAGCTCCGCAGCTGCAGAGCTTGCTCTCCCGCCCATAGGGAGACGTGGGTCTGGGGACCCCTCCTTGCTTTCTTGGGTGCTAATGTCTGCGGAGAAGGTATAGTCCACCTGGCCTCTGTTGGCCTTGTTCCTTTCATGAGACATGGACCAGCTCTCTGGAGAACTTTGTTCCAAGACAAGGACAGAGATAAATTCCTTAACTCAAAGGTAATTGGCATCATCATTATATTAAAAGAATGCTGAATTTGCATGAATTTTGAAGGAGCAAATCCTTTGAGCGACTGTGGCCTGGTGGGGCCCTCCCCACGCCCCTGAGAAGGCTTGGGCTGGTCTCTCATACCTGCCTTCCTCCTCCTCCTCTTCTGCCGCCTCCGCACCAGGTTCACAGTGGACAACAGCCCAGGGACCTATTCAAAGGACAGTAAAGAGCTGCAGAGTTTTAACTAGGACTTTAGTTAACCTTTAGATATCGGGTGGTTTGTGAAGCATGGCCCTCTGAGGTGGGGCGGGGGAGAATCGCTTTTTCCTCTTTTGGGGAAACTCCTGTGATATTAACAGACTGTTAATACCAGCTCTTTATCGTGATTGAAAGAAACTGTAAACTTTAAAAAAAAGCCCCAAATTGAAAAACAAAGCTATTCTGTTGATTTTAGAATAAGTTTGAAAAATTGTTTAAACTGAATATAGCAGCATCTCTGATAACCACTAAGCAGTAACCACAAATAGATTTTTACATTTTAGCAGGGATTTTGCTCTCCCTGAGTGGACGGTGTGTTGGCTTTTAAGTGCTTTTTAAGAGCCAAGTATAGACCAAATTGTGCTTTTTAGTAATATTTAAGGTCCTAGGATCCACCTCCAAACACTAGAGAACCCTGAGGAAGATTGGTGTGCTTGGCCTCCCAGCCATAATGTAGCTTTTAAAGTAAGATTTTTTGGGGGGGGTGGGGGAGAGGCGGGGGAGTATAGTATATAAAAGGGTTAGATTCATTTAGTTCAGTGCATCCAGTTCCTTCAAAGCCCCTGTCACTTCAACACATTTTTCTAGAAGTTTTGGACTCAATTCTGATTGCTGTCAGCAGTGAGCAGCTGTGTGTTTAGGAGTGTGAGTAAATGGACCCGCAATATGTGAAGTATTTAAAGGCATGTTCAGTAACACACCCTTAATTTCCTCTCCTACTCTTCTCATAATTTAGAATTTTCACATATCTCTTGGTTATTTTAATTGAATTTTACTGAGGAGTAATTAGAAAAGCACTGAAAGGAGTTGAATACTTTAGGACAAGTAATCAAAAAACTCAGGCTAATTTTGAGTTCTGTGTTTTTATTTTTTAAAAGTCTTCTTTCAAAAAACATATAGAGTTATACGTGTGCATATTTTGGGGCAATTCTCTTTAGTTGTGCTAATGGAGGCAATTAACTTTCTAGGTTTGCATTCCCCCTACCTACCTGATAGCTAACTTTTTTTAGAAAATTTAAACTGTTTTTTAATATTCTTGGCAAAAAGTAATTCTGAAGGTAAATCTGTTATTGTTAACAAAGAATTGAGTCCTAAATTCAAGAGGCCGTGAGTGAGCCTGTGGGAAATGGAATTTGGATTGTTCCCGATTGTGTTTAACTGGCTGTCGGCCAGCAGGGGAGCTGAGTTGGGAGCAGTAGACAGACCAGTGGATGGGGCCGTCTGTGCCTTGGTTTCTGAGTAGTGCTCAGGGTTCCTTTTGTAGTGTAGGTGGTGTTCCCGCGAGCTTTTATGTTTGACATCCAGCAGTTGTATTTGGCGGTCATCTTCTAGAGTCTTCTTGCTAATTCATTCTTTCCAAAGTCACTGGGGGAGGCCCCTGGTTGGCTCTCTTGTGGATCCTGGGTCCCAGGGGAGCTGAGCCCAGCACACCTGCGTCTCTCCGGGGCAAGGCAGCCCCTCTGAGGTCAGCAGTAGCTTCACTTTGACCCAAGATCCCTTGGCTCTCTGTCTAGTGTTCCTTCTGGGAGACTTGTTCCCCCAAAGCTATGGAATGCCATGATAGATATCAGGTCCATGGGTCCAGGCCTAGCCAGGGGCTTCACCTGCATTTGTAACTATGTTATTTATCACTTTTGGGTAGGCCTGACTTCTAAAATGGTTATCTGAGTTGCTTAAACAGATAATGTTCTCTTTCTAGGATATTTTTTTTTAGACCACCTAGAAGGTGTGTGATATTTTGTAATTATTCTGTGCTGCTTCTGGCTTAAATTTGTGTTCCCAAACTCCCCATTCTCACCTAAGAAAGCTAAACAGTCAAATAAAAACCATTTTAAGTTAATGTAGCCTTAAAATATTTTCAAAAAACAAAACCTTTTAAACAATACACTGATTGATGTATAGTCATTCTCTTTCCCTTCCTTACTTGAGTTGTTGCCAAGAGAAAAAACATTTCCTTTTGGAGGCATACAAGGTAGAGTTACCTGCCTTCAACCAGACCTAACGGCCCTTTCCATGCCCTGCAGACTGGACTATAGATTGGGACAAGACAAAGATTCTTGCCTCTTCCTCCTTGACTAGGGGGCTCGCTCCAGGCAGAAAAAATATATTTTGAGCAACTGCCAGCAAGTGAGTTAAAAAGTCGCATTATCCTCTAGCAGGCCTATGAAAATATTCTAGAAAGCAAAGCATTTGCTGCATTTCTTAGTAGCCAAGTCTGGAAGTCTTGGTCAGCAGCCAGTGCAGACCGGCCTTGGGTGGGTAATGACAGCTGATGAGGCCCAGTCTTAATTACAGACCCTGTCCCTCCGAGGTGGCTCCACCCTTGACCACACTGGTGGGGGAGGTGCTTTATCTTTCTGTTGCTTCTCTTCCAGGACCCCAGGTAGCATTTACAGAGATGTCTGTCTGGTGTCATTGCCTGTTGGGTTCCAGAAAGTGATTAAGGGAGGCCACCACAAATCAGTTTTAAAAATGCTTTAAAAACACTTGGATGCTTGCGGAAATCTTAAATAAAAAATAAAAGTAAGCTCCTGTTGATAGGGACTGTGAAGTATGTTGAACTCAGATAAGACTATAAATTGGTGATAATAATTACAGACCAAGTGGCCTGCAAATTGCCTTCCTCCCATTATCTCACTTAATTTTTATTTTAGATTAACTTTCTTTGAGGTATAATTTACAAGAAAATTCACACATTAAGTGAACAGGTTGGTGATTTTGACGAACGTATACACCCGTGGAACTACTGCCCCCCAAAAGATAACATTTTTATCTTCTCAAAAAGTGCTCCCCACCTCTGCCCCCACTGACCTGACTGCTGTCCCTAAAGATTAGTTCTGCAGGTTCTAGATGACATTTCATGTCTGTAAGCGTGTATGGATGCTCACCACTGCCCTGCTCCCAAGGAGGTGGCGGCAGGGAGGGAGCGACTGGCCCCAGCTCAGAGTCTCACAGTCCAGGGCACTTTGCTCTCCCTGGACCTTGCCTCTGACTGGATGTCTGAAGGAGATGGTGGCAGAGCCACAGGGCTGGATATGATTCCTGTAGATTCACTCCCAGAGCGGTATTTGAACCTGTTTTTTGTAATGAAGAGAAGTTGAGAAATTCCAAATAGACTGAAGGGCTTCAGGGCCTCTTTAGGAATGGGACTGAGGGGATAACCACTTGCTTTACTGCAGCAAGTATTAAGTGCCTACTTTATGCACTGAGCTGTGCTGGATAGCATGGAAGATGTGAACTTGAGCTCATGGTCTGAGAAATGATTTAGAAAGAATGATTCCAGGCAGGACACAGTGCAAAATGAAAATGCAGCCTCTCTTGTTCAGAAAGCAGAAGAGTACTGTTAAAAGGCACTAAAATATGAAGCTTTTCCTTTTCTTCTGCAGTCTCTCTGTCTTGATTTGTCATGGTGTTTTTAGTTGCTATTTTATTATTTTATCTATACATATTTTACTGTTATATTTAATTCTCAGCATTGAGTTAGTTTATCATTCATCTTGATGTTGTTCCATGTCCATTTTAAATTTAAATGCAACTCAGATAAGAGTTGCATGCAAATACAGCATTTAACTCATGTGGAATCATAGAAATGATATTTCATAACTTGTACATGCATATGTATTTTGTTCTTATCAGAACTGGAAACTGTTTAAAATTATTTCAACTGTATTTCTTTCACTTCTTGACATGTGCACATTCTACCAACATTTCCCACCCTCAGCTCCTGATGATGGAGCAAGGACTAAAAGGAACTGAACTCCAGGGTCCTCTGTGGGTTGTCCTTGCTGTCTGTCATCATCATAACCGTATGTGGTTGGCTGGTCTGGGGAAGTACCCCAAATAAAGAAGGATAGGGATAGTTTCTTGTTTGTTAGTGTTTCTTCTTAGAACTCCATTGCCTTCCCCTGCATTCATAGCAAGTTCTGCTTGGAATGGAAAGTGTGGCCTCTCCTGGCTGACCCAGTCATAGATGTAACTCATTACCTTGTCCTCACTCTGAGTCTCGCTGAGTCCCACCTATCGTGGGTCCACCAGGATTCCGTGCTCCTGCAGCATCAAGAACCGTGTGTGCCAGTGAGACCGCTTGGATCTCCTCTGCTCACGAGTATGCTCTGGTGTCCTATCAGACTTCACTTACACAAGTTCAGATAAAATTATTAAGAATTCCAGGACAGTGGCTGCTTTTGAGTGCTGACTCCCCAGTCTGGCTGCAGTGGTGTGTGCTCACTAAATGCCTATTTTACAGATGAGGATGTAAATGGAACCTGGTCTGGGGCAATGGCCCAAGCCACCAGCTGCCTGGGGCCCTCTGGTAGCTGGAAGTTGTTTCCATTCTCTAGTTTCGGGGCAGGAGGCAAGGAGGGGAGTGCTCTCCTCCTAGAGCTGGGGGGAGCCTTTGCAGGGCAGGAAGTAGGTATGAAGTAGGCACATCTGCTCTGCTGCTTTTAACTGGACCATCTGTGGAAATCACATTATCTCTGCCTCAATTTCCCCATATTTAAAAATGGGGAGAAGCTAGGGAGTGAGGAGATCTTTTTGTGCTTAGTGTTAACTTGAAAATGTAAGTGAAGCATCTAACATGGAGTGGGACGTACAGTATTTTCCCCTCTGGGCCACAGGTGGGCTCACAGGTAGAGCCTAAGGCTAGCCCCACAGGGCAGGTAGGCTCTTTGTGATGACTTTTGGCACCTCTTCCTGGGTATCAGACCTATTGGCGGGCACTGAGTACTGTCTTCACCACATTTTGCTCCAGCTGGCAGTTCCAGGCCCCTCCTGAGCTTTCCGTGCCTCCTGTTGGGAGCTGTGGGGGGCTGGCAGCACCTCCGCTCCCAGCTGCGCTTGGTATTTGGGGCCACGGCCCTGGCAGGCCTGGCCAGTTCACCTCTCTCCCATTTTCATAAAGCCCTTTCCCTGAGTCTATGTTTGGGGATTTTCCTGCTGTTCTTTCCAGACTTTCAGAGTGGGACTGGGCGTTTGGGAGTTTGATCATGTCTCCCTTGTTGGTCACTGTATGTTTTGAAGATAGCAACACAGTTGTCATTAAAGTGGTGGGCGAAAGAGCAGAACTCCACAGAATGTCTGCTAAGGCAGCTTTCAGAGGATCTAGTGTGACATCAGGGACCGTGGAGCGCCTGTTTGCAGGGTTCTGTGAAGGTTCAGAGTTTGAGGTAGTGACTGTGAGTAGAGACCCTAACATCTTGATTTCAAAGGCACCGCCATTTCACCTGAGCTGCTTGGTTAAAGTAAGAAAGATATTTTGTCACAAATGTTTGCGGGGTATTCAGTGGGGCTGGCTGGGCAGGAAGCCCTTGTCATTGCTATAAAGAAACTAGTGAGGGAATAAAAGCATCAAAGAGCCCACAGGATGCGCCTGAGACCTCCCTGGCACACTGCCCACCAGCCACCCTGAGGGAAGAGTGACATGACCTTAAAGCGCTTCATGCTCGCAGGCCAAGCTCCAGTTTAAAGTTCAAGGAATTTTGTTTTTTCACCTGTTTCCTACAGTTTTAAGAAACTTCTGAGGAATTAATATGTAACTATATCAGACACTCAGGCGTTTTCTCAAGGGAAAATGTTACAGTAGGGATTCGAGATGAGAGGTTTCTATAAAAGAAGAAAAATCCTCTTTAGAGCAGTCGTGTACAAAATTACATGTGCTTTTTACTAAATTTGTCCACACTTAGTAACGTCTGCATTTGCTAAAAGGCCGCTGCTGCCCATTGTGGCTACCGGTGGCCACGTAAGGACTAGGACAGAAGTTGGCTTCACTGAAACTGGTCCTCGATTGTGACAGGGCGCCCCTCATGAATTTATTGGGGCCTTAATTCCACTGGAGCCAACCTTGATATAAGAAGTTGAACAATGAATGCTAATTTATACAGCAAATGGAAAGAAGGAGTTTCCTTGGCAGTTCTTTGGGGCAGGCGTTTCTAGTTCTGAAATAGTTCATTGTCCAACCAGCGCTGATCGTGTGGCAGAGCCAGCTCCCCAGAGGCCTTAATTTCGTGCGACCCAAATCCAGTCGTTTCACCTGTCTCTTCTAAAGCAGTCTTAACAGGCAGTAAGCATTGTTAGTGGCTTGATGTTTTATCACTCAGAGAAAACAATTTGAAGTGATGGCATACAGATTTTACTAACATTCTTCGTATCATTAAAGTTTAATACAGAATGAATAATTTTATGGAGACATCTTTTTTTTAAAAGGTTTTCATGCTAGAAGCTTGCGTTCATTTAAATCCTTTTGCAAATTAGTTTAAGAAGAGTCAATGTTCGTGTTTGGTTTGGTTTACCTGGTGTGTGTGTTTCTGGCATGTGTATTAGTTCTAATTTGTAAACCAGCATAATAAACTCCTAAATCCTGCCTTTTATACTCTTACCACCAGGTGGCTAAGAAAAAAAATCAAGCAGGAAAAATCTAACAAATATGCGAAGGACTCATGATCACTTTCAATTTTTGCTTAAGTGATGAAATATGAAACTATAGCATTTCAAGAAAGAAAACTGCTGAATAAGTGACAGGCATTGCAAGCAGTGCCAGGCCACATGGACATTTCCATGAGTGTTTTTGTTTTCTTAAATGTTGATAGTGTTAAACTAGCCAAATTTTGCTGAAGTAAAACTTTTTTGAGACTCAGCCTGTTCCAGCTCCGTGCTGACCCCTGATGGCCACATTATTCCCAGCCATTTGGGTTCGGGACGAGGGTTGGGTTTTTTGTTTCCCGAGTGGAGGGAGGGTAACTAAGTCCAGACCGCAGCAATGATCGCCCACTCAGTTCTTTATAGGTCAACAGAGCTGTTGCTTGAGTTCATTTAGAATTGGCTCTAAAACCCAAAAGTAACATTCAACAAACTGAATGTTAATAACTCACGTGTCTCTTTCATTGATTCTGTATATTAAAATACTGTAGGGAAATTCATGCATGGGGATGGTGACATAACAGAAAATGCTTTTAGACTTCTTTTCAGAGTACATCTGTTGGAGTAAGGACAGCATCCTATGGCAGAAGCCGTGCCCCTCAGCACATTTCTACGGCATCTTGAGAACAGCAGATCTTGTCCCATGAATACAAACACCACTAGTTTCTTTGCTGTTCAACTTCTGTGCATTCCAGTTTGCCCTTCAATTCTCTAATTTATTAACTTTGACAAGTAACCTCTTGGTTGTACATGATTTTATTCACAATTCATTTTTCTGATTCAAAGTGAACATGAGTGCCTTAATCCTCTAATGGGAATTAATTGCTTGTTTCAGTGCTTAACTCTGATCCTTTCTCAATCCCCACAGGGATGAGTTTCTTCCTGAAGGATCTGTGTTTGTTGTTCAAAACACAATCAGAAAGGTAATGTTTTTCTTGTGAAAGGAGCCAGAAATGCAGAATGTTAATTTTTATTACATAAGTACTATTCTCAAACTAATATTATAAAGGATACAGTTCAGCAGGTAAAATGTAAAATATAATTTGGTCATTCTAGCAGGCTACATTATTTGCTAGAAAGTTTATTGTTGGTTTCCTTTTATGGAAACAGGCTGTCCTCTTCTGTAGAAGAAAGTTACTGAACTTATTTTTTTTACAGACTTGGAATTAATATCCTATGGCCTAACCATGATTATTTCTATGTAATATCACCTTCCCAGGTATTCTTAGCTCTGAAAAATCATTATGGCCACCACAGTTTGATTCTCTCTTCTATTTATTATGGAGAATAGTCCTTTTATTTAAGGGGCTTCCTTGAGAAGAATATAAGTTAGCAGATATTTTTATAAGGTCTTGATAAAGTAGTTGGAGTAGGGAACAGGGTCAAGGAGAAGAGGGAATGGATATTCTTGGGGTGCTGAGGCCTGACCCACAGTTGCTAAGTAAGTGGAGATGGGAATTTGATTCAGGCCATTCTTTGTGCCACAGTGCATTTTACACTTATGCATTGTGTCTTTACATGTCCATTTATAAAATGCTGAAAACCCATTTTACAGCAATAAAAAGGATAAGAGAATACTTGAAACAACTGAATGCCAACAAATTGGATAACCTAGATGAAATGGATAAATTCCTAGAAACATACAAATATCCAAGACTGAATCATGATGGAATAGAAAATCTCAACAGATCTATAACTAGTAAATAGATTGACTTAGTAATCAAAAACCACCCAATGAAGAAAACCCCAAAACCAGATGGCTTCACTGGTGAATTCTACCAAACAAGAGAATCAACACCAATCTTCCTCAGATTCTTCTCAAAACTTGATGAGGGAACACTTCCAAATTCATTAAATGAGGCCAGCATTACCCTTATACAAAAGCCAGACAAAAACACTATAAGAACACTATAGACTCATAACACTGATGAAAACTGATGCAAAATTTTAAATAAAATACTAGCAAACAATTTGACAAAAAGGATTATGTGCCATGACCAAGTAAGATTTATTCTTCGGATGCAAGAATGGTTCGACATAGGAAAATAGGGTAACACACTGCATTAACAGAATGAAGGGGAAAAAAACCACACAGTCATCACAATTGATACAGAAAAAATGTGATGAGATTCAGCACCATTTCATGGTAAATACCTTAACATAACAAAGTCCATATAGAAAGAACCCACAGTTAGCATCATACTCAATGGTGAGGGACAGATCTTTTCCTCTAAGATCAGGAACAAAACAAGGATGTTTGCTTTTACCACTTTTATGCAATACAGTACCAGAAGTCATACCTGGAAAAATCAGGCAAGAAAAAAAGATCCAAATTGGAAAGGAGGAAGTAAAATTTCTGTTCACGTGATCTCATATATAGAAACCCTAACAAACATTTCCACAAGAAAACTGTGAGAATTAATAAATGAATTCAGCAAAGTTGCAGGATATGAAAGCAATTTCATTTCTCTACATTAACAATGAACACTCCAAGAAGAATAAAATATTTAGGAATAAACTTAACCAAGGAGGTGAAAGACTTACACACTGAAAACTACAAAACATTGTTGAAAGAAATTAAATAAATGAAAACATTTCATATTCATGGTTTGGAAGACTTAATATTAAGATGTCAATACTACCCAAAGCAATCTACAGATTTAATGCAATTCTTATAATTCCCAAATGCATTTTTTTTTTTTTTGCAGAAATAGAAAAAAAAAATCCATCCTGAAATTCGTATGGAATTTTAAGAGACCTCAAATAAGCAAAGCAATCTTGAAAACAAAGTTGGAGGTCTCATACTTCCTAATTTCAAAACTACAGCAATCACAACAGTGTGGTACTGACATAAAGACGTAAATAGATCAATAGAAGACAATAGCCCAGAAATAAACCCTTGGACATATGGTCAAGTGATTTCTAACTAAGGTGCCAAGGCCAATGGGGGAAAAGAGTCTTTTCAATATTTGGAAAACTCAGTGTCAATATGCAAAAGAATAAAGTTGAATCCTTACTTTACACCATATACAAAAATTAACTCAAAATGGAACAAAGACCTAAACGTAACAGCTAAAGCTATAAAGCTTAGGAGAAAACACTGGGCAAAAGCTTCATGACATTAGATTTGGCATTGATTTCTTAGTATGACACCAAACCATTAGCAACAAAAGTAAGAAAATCTAATGACATCAAGATTATAAACTTCCATGCATCAAAGAATACAATCAAAAGAGTAAAAAGGCAACCTACAGCATGGGAAGAAATATTTAAAATCATGTATCTGATAAGAGGTTAATATCCAGAAGATATAGAGAACACCTAAAGCTCAGCAATGAAAAAACAGTCTAATTAAAAAGTGAGCAAAGAACTTGAATAGACATTTCTCCAAAGAAGATATACAAATGGCCAGTAAGCACATGCTCACCATCACTAATCATTATAGAAATGCAAATTAAAACTACAATGATATACTACCCCCTCACACCAGTTAGGATAGCCATTATCAAAACAAAACAAGAAATATATGCTATCAAGGATGTGGAGAAATTGTAACCCTTGTGCACTGTAGGTAAGAATGTGCAGCCACTATGGAAAACAGTATAGAAACATTAAATATAGGATCTAGCAACCCCATTTCTGGATATATACCCAAGATAATTGAAAGCAGAGGACTGAAGATTATTTCTACACTCCTGTTCATAGTAGCATTATGTGTAATAGGTGGAAGCAACCCAAATGTCCATTGATGGATAGATGAACAAAATGTAGTATATACATACAATGGAATATTACTCAGCCTTAAATAATTTAGGAAAGAAATTGTCACATGCTACAATATGGATGAACCTTGAGGATATTATGCTAAATGAAATAAGCCAGCCACAAAAAGACAATTCTGTATAATTTCACTTATGTGAGGTACTGAAGTAGTCAAACTCATAGAAACAGTATTATGGGTTGCCTGGGGAGGAGGAAATGGGGAGTTACTATTTAATGGGTACAGAGTTTCAGTTTTGCAGGATGAAAAGAGTTCTGGAGATGGATGATGGTGATGGTTACATAACAATGTGAATATACTTAACATTACTGAAAAAGTCTGAATTTCTAAAATTCTACATAAGTGTATACTTAAAAATGGTTAAGATGGAGACTTCTGGTCAAAATCACAGAGCAGGTGAATTCTGTGCTTGCCTCCTTGCATGACTACATCAGAGTTACTACTAAATTATAGAACCACCATCATTGAGTACCATCTGAAGACTAGCTGAATAGAAGTCCTATAACTAAGGGTATAAAGAAAGTCAGGACAAGAACGGTAGGAAGGGTGGTGACATGGAATGGGCAGGTCCCACACCCACAATTAAGAATCAGGAGGGCAATCTTGGCTGTGGAGGTTTCCCCTGAGGAAAAGTTCCCAGCCTCACACCTGGCTCCCCAACTGGGGCCCAGTGCCAGAAAAGAGGAGTCCCATAATATCTGGCTGTAAAATTCTGTGGGGATTGTGTCTGAGTGAGAAGGAAGACTGCTGGAATCCCAGCTGTTTTTCTTAGAGGCCTGTGCAGGGACGCGCTTGCCCACATACTCATTCACTCTGGGCTGCAGCACAGAGGCAGCAGCTGAAAAAGTGTCAAGGATATAATAGGGAGGAACTGAATTGACTAGCTTCAGGGTGAGGGCTGAAGGGGCAGAGACTAGAGCAGCTCTCTCCAGGGATAGAAGCATTGGCAGGTACAGGTAGGCACCAAATCTGAGCTCTCCTTTAAACCACCTAACACCATTTGCCATGCCCTGGTGATTCCTTGAGACCCCACCCCACCCAGGCTGAGCCACTTCCAGTGGCTTTTCCACACAGTGGCCTGCCTTGGCTTACACTGTGGACTTTACTAGTAAACTCTCGCAAAGGTCTACAAACCCCAAACAAGTAGCAGTGTGCCTTGTACCTCTTACTGAATGATCCTAAGCCTGGCACAAGTCATGACCAGTCTCAACTTGCATTGTAGCTCACATCAGGTAGCCCCAAGCCTGTCATAAGCTGCAGCCAGTGTTGGTTTAGCTTCAACTAAGCAGCGACAAACCTGGCACAAGTGGTGGCTGGCCTCAGCACCCCTTTTGGTGCCCACCAAAGGACCACAAGTCCAGTACAAGTGGCAACCAACTGCAGTTCACTTTGTGGCTCCAAGCCAGGGACAAATGGTGGCTAAGCTCGGCCTACACCAGAGCCCCTCCCAAGAGGCCCCAGAACCAACACACCTGGTGGCCAGCTTCAGACCATAGCAGAGCACCGACCAACCAGCTCAGTCAACAGCATACCCAAAGAACAGACCTGGCTGACCCCAGAGCTCCACTAAAGCAACTCTTGCTCCATAGGGTCAGCCCCTGCACAACAGCTTTTCTGCTGTAGTCACAACCAGCCCTCATGGCCAGTTAGCCTGAGTCAGTCCTATCCACTGATATGCCAACAACAATCAAAGCCCAGCTACAACAGAAAAGCACACACAACCCACACAAGGGAAACTCCTGGAGCACCTGGCTCAGGTGAACAGGGAGACACCATCACTGGGCCTCACAGAGTACCTTCTAGATAAGGCCACTCTGCCAAGACTGGGTGATGTAGCAGATCTACCTAATACATGGAAGCAAACACAGAGAGGCAGCCAAAATGAGACAAACATGTCACAAATGAAAGAATGGGAGAAAACTCCAGCTAAAGAACTAAATGAAATGGAGGCAAGCAATCTACCAGATACAGAGTTCAAAACACTCGTTATAAGAAAGCTCAGTGAACTTAGGGGAAGAATAGATTAACTTAGTGAAAACCTCTACGAAGAGATGGAAATCATAAAAAAAGAACCAGTCAGAAATGAAGAGTACAGTAACTAAAATGAACACATTAGAGGGAATCATCAAGAGATTGGATGAAGCAGAGGATCAGATCAGTGATCTGGAAGACAAGGTAACAGAAAACACCCAATCAGAACAGCAAAAAGAAAAAAACAAATTTTAAATGAGGATACTTTATGGGATCTCTGGGACAACATTGTAGGGGTACAAGAAGGAGAAAGAGGAAGCAAGGGACTGAAAACTTCCCTTACCTGGAGAAGGAAATAGACATTGTCCTGGAAATGCAATGTTCCAAACAAGGTGAACCCAAAGAGGCCCACACCACACATCATAATTAAAATGCCAAAGGTCGAAGACAAAGAGAACCTTAAGTCGCAAGAGAAAAGCAGTTACCTAGAAGGGAGCCTCCATAAGACTGTCAGCTGATTTTTCAAAGGAAACTATGCAGGCCAGAAGGGATTGGCACACAACATCCAAATTAATGAAAAGCAAAGACCTACAACCAAAATTACCCAGCGAAGCTATCATTTAGAATTGAAGGAGAGATAAAGACTTTCACAGACAAGAAAAAGCTAGAGTTCATCACCACTAAACCAGTATTACAAGAAATGTTAAAGGGAAGGGATCAAGATATACCAGTTGTCAGTTATAAAAACAGTCATGGGGATGTAAAGTACACCAAAAGGAATATAGTCAATAATATTATAGTAATTATGGATGGTGTCAGATGGGTACTAGACTTATTGGGGTGATTGCTATATAAGGTATATAAATGTCTAATCACTATGTTATATACCTGAAACTAATAATATTGTATGTCAACTGTAATTGAAAAAAATATTTTTTCAATGGAAAATGTTTAAGATAGTAAATTTCATGTTTTGTGTATTACATCACAAAATTTTTTAATCCAAAAATAAAGAAATATAGAGAAGGAATTAATTGGTTTATCAAATAAAATTCATTCAGGCGCTCAGGGAATGTGACGAAGTAGGGAAGAAAAGAGTATAGGGAGGTAGGGTCCTTTACAAACCATTGCTGCCACTATAGAATCTGAATTCGAGGCTGTACTTGATAGGGTCACCTCCACTTGGTCTTGGGGGTCAAACTTTATAGCAGAGCCACAGAGGCTTTCAGAGTTCAACACACCTAGGTCCAGTTCCTGGTGCTGTCCCACGGGAGCTCTGTGCCTGGTACCCTCACCTTAGCTACCTGATTTATCCCCATTTAACAAATAAGGAAACTAGCACCACCTCTCTTACAGAGTGTCAAGGATTCAGTGAGCTGAGGTGACACACAGCACTTAGCGTAGACAGGGGCACTCAGGTAACATGCAGTGGTGTTGTACCAGAGCCCCCAGGGGACCCAAAGCTGCTGCTAAGCACCACTGCCCTTGAACCTGGTCATTGCTGGGAATTAATCAGCCCACTTCAGAAATGCCATCCTCCACAAGCCTGTCTGATCACAATTTCTTGTCCTTCTACCTCTTTCCCTAAGCCCACTATCATGCTTAGACAAAATATTTCTTCTCTGGCTTTGCAGCTGAATCCCTCAAGTAGTAAAAGCAAGCATCCTTTGCTGAGAACCTGCTCTATACTGTCACCTTACAGCTCTTACGCCAAACCCCAGGCTTTTCCCAGTAGGCCTGTTCTAAACCTTTCCATTTTGCAGGTCTTCATCCCTGGTGGCATTCCCCCCATCCCAAACTGATGATATCACCCCTATTTTAGGGAAAGGCCAGGCAGCCCAACATGAACATACCTTCTGTCCCTTCTAAGGCAGGTCCCCTGTACCATGGTCTTGGTGAACTCACGCCCACCCTTTCCTTACTCCACATTTGTTTGAAGCCACTGGTTGATGAGCCTGAATCTCTTTGACCTTCACAGACGGCAGGGGGATGTCTCATTCCTTGTGTACCCTGTTCTCACCCCTGGGCTTTTCTTCTCCTGGAATTGCTGCTCCCCCTTCCACTCCTGCCTGGCAGAAGGGAGACCCCTTCTGCAAGCATACTCCTCTATGTCCCCCACCCTCTGCCTGACCCCTTCAGCCATCTCCAGCCCTCTCCAGTATCTGCTGTTGCTATCTTACCAGCTTTCTCTTGGTGACCTAAACCACACTCAAGTCAACTGTACCCTCATAAACTCTTCTTGCCAGTCCTCTAAAGAGGCAAGAAGCTCCTGAACCACCACTTCTTTCCCTGCTAAATGCTACTCCAATGTCCTAGAGAAACAAAAGATGGGAAAGGGCATAAAATTCTGAAGATAGAAAATGGAAATGAGTGGTAACTGATTTAGCGGCCTGGAGAAACCAGAAACCTTTGCCCCTGTATGGTCAGAAGCCAGCGAGTAGCTAGCCAACTTGTGCCCAGAATATCAGAGAAGCTCCAGACTCGAGGGCCATAGGTGCGTAAAAACAGTCGGAGCAGAGAGGAGAAGATGAAATTCTGTACTGGGAGCAGAGACCCGTTCTCCCCTCTGCCCAGCAGAGGACAGGTGGGTTACTGTCCAGAGGAGCTTAGCAAGAGGTTTAGTATTGAGAACACCAGGCCCAGCTGATGGTGGGGGTAAGGGAGCATCCTGAAAATAGGGATTAAGGGAACATCCATATACATATACATACATACATATATATATATATATACACACACACACACACACACACACACACACACACACACACACACACACAGATTCTGTTATCTCAGGCCCCTCAAAACCTGTCCCTAGAGCCCCCACACAAGGCCTGCCAACCACCAGGCTCCCCTCACATGGAGCTTCAGTTTCCTATATAGTGTCTCACATTTCAGTATGGCCAGGCAAGGATTATGAGACCTTTGAAGAAAAACTTTTAAAGAAACACACAGAGACAAAGAGAAAAGAGGAATTTGGGAGAAACAGAGGCAATGCAAGGAAAGATGAAAACTTAAAAAAACTCATGATAAAATCTTCCCAAAGATGAGAGATGGTATTATGTTGTGAAAGAATAGGATGCTAAGAAAATGGAAAACAAGAAAAATCTTGGAAATAAATATGATGGCAAAAATATTTTAATATTGAGAAGAATTGGAAGATAAAGGTAGACTATAAAGAGAAAAATGAAGATTAACCCAGGATATGCAACATCTGAGTGCTGGAGATCCAGAAAGAGAACAAAGAGAATTCCCCACTATCCAAGATAATGAATTTTCAGATGAAAATTTGCAGCACAACAAATGGAAAAAAAAAAAGAAAAGAAAAAGAAAAAAACTCCACATGAAGACACATCATTATAGAATCTCAGGATTTAAGGGAGAAAGGAAGACCTTAAGAGCCAGTGGCAACAGACTTCTCTGCAAGAACTTGAGAAATTAGGAGACAAAGAAGAAATGCCTTTAAAGTTGTGAAGGAAATTAGAATTCTTTACACAGCCACACTGGTAATTGAGGGTGGGAAACAGCTTCAGTAAAATGAGGGAGTCGACCAAGAAGGTGTTGTGGGACCCAGGGACGTCTAGCGCTCAGGGAAGCCCTGGATGGCATAGAGGGACACCCTGAATGGCAGTAGTACCACAGACACAGGCTGAAGCAGGATGAAGGCTCCAGGAGAAATGGAACCAGTGGGTGGCCAGGGCTGAAAGGATTCTTAAAGTGCTTGGAGAGAATGTGAGGCTAAATTACTGTCAGAGAAACTTGAGCAAAGGGCAGGAAAAAAAGCTGAAGCAGCTTTTCCAAGAAAAACAGAAGTTGTCCAAGAAAGGCAATTAATCATAGTACACTTTGTGCCTTATCTGAGAACAGTGTTTATACAGTTCTCATGCTGAATATGGATTTGACCAAAATTTGAGCCTATTGGAGGAATGTGGGGCAGAGCGGGTGCACATGTATTGGGGGCATGGGTATGGAGAGCTTCTACAGCAATAACAACCCCACAAACATGGAATGCTTACCGAATGGGCAGGACTGTCCGTGTGCATTAACTCATGCAGCCATCACAACGATCCTCCAAAGCAGGTTGCTGTCATTACTTCCTTTCACAGCTGAGGAAACCAAGGCAGGCAGGTAAAATGGTTTGTCTAAAGTCTCACAGTTAAAACTAGTAGAGCCAGGATTTCAACCCAGTCAAGCTGATTGTAAAGTCTGTGTTTTAAACCGTTATGCTCACCTGCTTTGGGGTTACAAAGGCAAGACATAACTTAAAACATCAAGAAGCAGAAGTATAAGTAACCAACAATATGGAGATAAGTACCAAATGCAACAGTTAAAAGGCTTAAAAGTGATCTTAAAAGGAAGTGGAAAAGGGTAGGGAATTTGTTTTTCGTGTAAAGCTATTTGACTTACATGATGGACACGTTACTTTTAAAAAACAACCAAAGAGGGGGAAACGGTAGGCCACCAGTGATGAGGACGGCAGGTCTCCAGTTTTGACTGGTTTTTCCCAGCTGTGCAGCCTTAGTCCTCACCAACCTCATCAGATGCAGCTCCGTAGATGGTTTCCATGTTCCCTTCCACATCTTCACATTCTGGTGGCAAACAAGACGAGCAGTGATCTGGAGAACATGGGCCATACAAAGAGTAAATCAGGGTGATGTGATGGGACTGAGGGGCTGGTGGGTGCTGCTTCAGGTCGGCAGCTCAGGGAGGCCCCTGAGAAGGCGCAAAAGCCAAGTGGGGGAGGCCGTAGTGACTGCAAAGCCCCCAGCATTGGCAGGCATCAGTGGGGCTCATTCCAAGGGTGGCGGGAGGGAGATGAGCGGCAAAAGGCAGCTGACACCAACAGGGAATCGTGGAGTTTGTAGCCGAGATTGACCAGGACTAGGCCAGAGGGAACGGAGAAGGCCCAGTGGGCGTTGGGGGGATAGTTCTTAGGTGAGGGTGACAGTGAAGGGGGTGAGAAACTTTGGATCCTGGGTATAACTTGGAGGAGTTGTTGACAAATCGTTCTAGAAGACAGGATGCAAGTACGGGAGACAAGTTGGGGACGGCGCTTTCCAAGTATCCAGCTCCAGGGCTGCTGCAAATCCATCTTCTTGGCACTCATTTTTCTGGATCATTCCCCAGCCCACCTCTGTAAACAGCCCACGCTGTCCCTGTTGCTCTCCTGTGAGCAGGCCCAAGGTTCTTTCCTGATGACCTGTACGTCTGTTCTTTCAGGCCTCCCATCCTCCCAGGCACGCTGCTCCTCCCTCTTCCCCCAGCAGCGGTCCTGCCACCTGCAGCTCCAAAGCGCCCGGGTCCTCCTCCTCTCTCTGCACCTCCAGTTCCAGGCTCTCCTTGATTCACATCTTGACTTTTGTACGTGAAGCATGCCTCCCTCTTAAGTCCCACAACTCTAATCTGTCCTTCCACCCTTGTCCGATTAACCAGACCTAGAGCTCTTGTCATGTGCCCATCCTGCTCAAGGTGTCCCGATGTATGTGCCATGGTTTGTATACCGGGCCAAGCCTTTCCAAGTACAATTTGCCTGAAACCCATGGAACTCTTGACATTCCACAGGCTGGTGACAGAGACCAAGGCAGTGGAGGGAATGGGGTGGGCATAGGTAGGCAGATGTGTTGGTCTGTTGAGACTACCATCCTCCCCAGATGCCCTGAAGAAGTGGGGTGGCTAAAACCCATAGACTAGCCTTTGTTTGCTGAGAAGAAAGTGGAAGACTGACAAATTGTCACTTCTTCAAGGGTCATTGGCGGTGTGACTGGTGTCCAGGGGGTGTCACCCTCCAGGTGTTTCTGGTTGGTTGTGGGCTGCCACTGGCAGGTGGACACATCTTTTGTTTTCCTGCCCAGGGTGTCTCGTTTCCAAAGCCTGTCTTGGGGAAACCTGCCATCATTACACAGCACTGGGCAAGTAGGGCAGTGAAATGCCAGGCTTTGAAGAGCCGCCCACCCCTGCTCAACTTTGATTCCCATTTCTGTTTGAGTCACTTTTATAAAAACCACTTTTTTTTTTT
>CM053508.1:34575587-34593756 GCA_028627145.1 Eidolon dupreanum | reverse complement strand
ATCTTAGCTTAGTGTAATTTAAAAACCCCAGGAAAAACATGTATTTTATAGTAGTTTTGGAGTTATATATAACATCATTCTTCACAATTTTCAAATCAAACTTATTAAAGAATGACCATTTAAAATTAAACTAGATGTTTTAGGAAATCAAATGTGAAAGTGCTATTTTTGGCTCTTTTCTTGGGCCTACTTAGTTAGAAGGTTCTTTTCATTCTAATCTTGCAAAATAACGAGCGCCCACTTGCTGGCAGACACAGCTGAACACCCCTGATTTCACATGGAAGCTCACCCAAGCCCAGGGCCCAGCAGCAAGGCACTGTTCCTGCCTCCCGAAGGGAGCAGCATTTGGGGGTGGGCCTTTCGGAGAAGAACCAACATATTAGTAATTTGTTCTTCAGGCTTGACAGAAAGCTTAGCTTCCAAATACAAACAGCACTTAAAATAATTTTAGCAAGGCACGAAGTACCAATTACTACCCACCTCCATCTGATGATCTGTCAGCGTAGATTCAAATCAGTGCACGATTCTGCCTCTGCTTACTTACCAGCAAAGTATGAAATGTATTCCAAGAATTTCAGAACCAAATGAAAATGCAGCTGCTGATCCTTAGTAACCTCATTCTCCATTGGGAGAGCTCACTTAACTCTTCAACTTAATGGTAGACTATGATCACTAACTGCATCTGGCACAAAAAACATGATCATTATTTTTAGCCCTTTTTTTCTTAATTGGAAACCTACTTCACAAAAACACAAAAAGGCAAGGATGGGTATCAGCTGATGGGCTTGTGGCAGCCCCACCTACTACAGTTGGGGTGAGGGAGCCCCGAGCAGAGCCTGTGGGATGGGGGAGAGAAGACCATGTGAGTCAGCCGCCCCTAAGGTGATGCCCTCAGGGATCTAGCAGATCCAGTACTTAACCATTAGAGCTACAGAGAGGGGATTTCCCAAATCACTGGTGCTGCCTGGGCTTAAGAAGTTATGAATAACCACAAACAGGAGTTAGGTCCTCAACCGGGAGAAAGAAGTAGGTAATAAGATTATAAGGTGGCAAATGCTAATTTAATGAAACTGAAGGCAAAAGCTGGGATTTATATAAATTTTTAAAGGATCACAATGAAAAGCTAGTAGTTAAAGTCTACTGGCACAGCCTGTAGCCTCTTATGTACATTGTCTTCATTCAAAAAGGCAAACTAATATTTAGACAAATGCTCAGTTTTATTGATTTAATTTTGATACTAGGAAATCTCACAGCAGAAGTACAAATCATATGTACAAGTATTTATATCAGTAAAAATTTCCATTGGTAATTTTTTGGCAGAATGTTGGTTTTGACTATATGTGGAATAAATATGACCATGTAAAATCTGCCGCACAGGAGTGTTCCTGCAAAACGCTTGAATAAATGGAGTATGAAAGAATGATAATACAAATGGCTAATTAAATTGGGTGATGACTGGAAGGCTATAAATACTTCATTGCAGTTCCACGAGCAGATCTCCTTCTCCAACTGTGTCCCCAGCTTTACAATGCACCGATTTCACCTTGAATTTAAAAAAAGGGGGAGGGGTAGTAAGAATTACTAATTAGACCAGGAGGGAGCAATCTCGTCATCCGTTTCTGGAAGTGAAGAAACAGCCTGGCAGGCTCTGGAGCACAGGTAGAACACTCGGCCCACGCAGTCAGAGGGGACCTCATGCCTGGGACGTCCTCCTGGAAGGCCTGTGACTCGCCACCTTCCACTCCTGGCTCTTCCGTCCTTGTCTGTCCTAAAACACGCTGGTGCAAGGGAATTTCTGCTGCTGTTTGCTGGTTGGCCTTTGCACTGGGTGCACGCTAGGCAGCATCCTAAACTCCAGTGTTGGTGCTAGCTGAGCTCTCAGCACTCAGCCCTCCCAACCTCTCTATAGTTTTAAGTTGTAGAAATCTTCTCTGAGAGAGAATGGTATTGTTAGTTTAGTATAGAAAAAAAAATTACATGAGTCCAAACAGGTACTAATTAACAGGAGAAACTTCCTAGCCTGATTGTAATGTAAACTTCCTTCTGAAGGGCTATAAAATACTCAGAAGACATGTGGCTGTACAGATAGTACAGTACTTTGTGGCGTGATGTGGAACAGGCACCAAGCTCCCACTACCTTGCTACTGTGCCCTGTCGTTCTACTCATTTCTCCCAGTTTTCGTCAAATTTTGTTTTCCCAAATTGGGTTCAGATTTAAAATGAGCAGGGAGGTGTTTAGACTGGGGAACAGACAGTCACTTGACTTCTTTAAGGTTCTTTCTTGGGCATGAAAATGAACAATGGTTTGGAATACGTGGCAAAGAGGGACAATGCTGGCAACAATGAGATCGGTGCCCTGGCCTGTGTCCCCGCCACCCCACTCTGAGACAGAGGGAAAGAGGGGCCTTATTCCCTTGAATTCCAGCCTCGGCTCTTTCTGGCGGTGCGAACCTATGCCGTGACTACTTCAGAGGCCTTTTCAGCACGTGCTATTTGCACTGAAGTAGCTACTTTTTATGATCTAAAGCCTCCAATGTTTGTATAGGATATATTTTTTCATGATGCTGCGATTACTAGAGTGGAGGACCCATTTCTATTGTGACCTTTTTCTCCAGGAGGAAAAATGGCCCTTCCGGATAAGAGCCACCAGCTCTTTGGCTCCCCAGGGCCTGCTCCTCTGGGCTGGGACTCTGGCCACTCCTGGTATGCTCTGCTGCGGGGAGAGAAGGAAATGGGATGGGCAGGAAAAGACTCCCGCTACTAGCGGTCAGGCCAGAGCCCATCAATACTGTAAAAGCAGCTCTGGGCTGCTGATGACCAAGGAGCAGCTAAACCTTCACCATGAGACCCAGGCTATGAGGACATAAAACACATTAACAGACATGGGCTCCCTGTTCCTTCAAGGAGCTAGGACCAAGTTCATTTTTGTATTAATACCTCAGTCTAGCAACACGGGCCTTTGGCATGCATCTGACATATATTCCCTGCCCCCCAAAATGAGGCCAAGTTCTCATCATGGAAATTTCATGCTAACACAGCATCAATGTTACATAATCCCAAGGAACAAATATAACAGTTTTTACAAGGGCAGACACCAACATTTTCTTGTTCAACTTTTAAAAGATAATCAGATGTAGAAAGTGAGATTCCTAAAGAACTACAAATCATGCCATTCTGCCGTCTGCAGCCCCCTCCAGCCTGGCCAGACAGCTCAAGGCCCACTAGCTAGGCGGTGGGCCCCCACCCTCTCAGCTGGAATTGGACTGGGAGGATGGCCTATTGTCTGAGCATGTTTCATTTCATTTTGGGGTGACAGAGGCTATGTCTCTCTCACAGAAACTTCATTGTAAGCTGACAGTACCTCTCTACCAGGGCACCCAACATCCCCAAGGATCGAGCTCACCTTCAGGTGTGGCCACGGTGCAGGACACGACCAACCTATGCTGCTGTCCTCACCTCAACTCGCTCCACACTTCCTCATCAAATTGACCTTCAGAAAAGGATCATTCTACTACGAATGATCTTTTTTTAGTCACCAAAAGAATAATGAATTTACTGGCTTTAAAAGATTTTTCTATTTTTGAGGAAAAAATACATTTAAGTTTTACTCAATAAATTTCAGTAATAATATGTCTCCTTTTTTCTCCTTAAATCATTAAGTCCCAAATGTGTACGTGGAGCTTTTAGCTCCTTGATCTAAAATTGAATTGTTCTCTTTGTGGAGAAATTATCTTGAAGAGTTACATTAATTTTTACAATCTCTAAAACCATTTCCTGCTGTGTCACTTAAGTCTCAGATAACTAACTGCCTCTAAGACAGATGTAAACATTAAAAATTAAAGACTCCTTAATTTGAAAGACATGAGGGTGAAGAACAATTGTTCTTTGACTAAGTGAACATCAGACTCTTTTGGAAGATGTGCTCTCCATGAGGCAGGGACTCATTGTTCTAGGGTGAAATGAGCTCCCGATCTTAACGTCCTCATCTGTAGGGTGCAGAGGTGGGAAGAGATCACCTCTCTGGTCCCTTTCAGCCCTAACCGTTCCAAATTCAAAGGTGGGAGTTCCGCGTCCTGTCACAGAGCCGGCATGAGCTGGCGGGAACTTGGGGACATACCTTGCCAGTTTTCCCAGCTGTCATACTGTTCTGCATTTTCATAGCTTCGATTACACAAATTTCCTGACCTTCTGCTACCTGGAAAATGATTAAAAATGGACAAGTTTTACAGTCATTCTGATTTTGCAACAGTGCTCAAGATTGAAGCCATTAAAAGATTCTTTGTCACACATGCTGAAATTTGATCCAAGTAGCAGCAACGACCTCTGATAAATACTTCATATTACAAGTTCATCTTTGGGAGACAGCAGAGAAAGGCCATCCCCTCTATCATCATTAAGTCCTCATTAGAAAAAAATCTCTGATATTCGAGGATTGGGGTGCTGATTGTGGGGCCTCCCCTGGGAATCTCTGAATCTACCTTTTACCACAGAGAAGTGAAATAAATGGCACATTTTCCACTTATAGGAAATGAAGTGGAAAATCTCTAAACACAGAAAGGTTGTGGTTTCCGGGAGCTGAGGGAAAAAAGGGAGTGATCATTAATGGGTACCTGGTTTCCTTTGGGGTGATGAACATGTTCTAATAGTGAATGTGGTGGTAGTTGCACAACTCTGTGAATAGACTGAAAGCACTCAAATGCACTTTAAAGGGGTGAATTGTATTTGAATTTTATCTCAGTAAAGCTGTTATCAAAAAATGGAGTTTGTCTATAGCCCTCGGGAGCTGGGAACAACAGCCAAACATCCAGGCCACAAGGCCCACTGTCCTAACCTTTGCAAGACATGCGAAGTCTTAATGATGAGGTGGCTCCCAGAAAGCACCTTCCAGCACAGGGAATGATATCTAGAGCTGTGCCCATTCCTTGCAAAGACACACATAGCTCATGCCGGCAAAGGGCTCAAGCTTGGAGTTCTGATGTCTGCCTTTTGTTATGAAAGAAATCTAAGCGAAGCTGGGTATAAACCTCCTGGGGTTTAACCTGGGGCTTCCACCCAGGAGTCAGCTGTGGCTGAAAGCTGTTTTATTCATCCTCTTTTCTCTGCCCTTGATAGGTAAGCACCAAGGAGCTGGGACCGATTTTTCTATCTTTATGCAAAAGGGTCTCCCAATCTTTGAAATGGGAGAGCTGAGTTTCCTAGGGCAACTGGCTATGTGGGGTGCTGCTGGGCATCTGGTGTGGGGCTCCCGGACACTCGCACCACTGCCGCTGTGCTCGTCCAGTGTTGCTAAAGTGCCTGGAGAATGTTCTTTCCTGAAATCCCCAGATGATCTTCAAGCCCCCTCCCGGCCCCCCGTGGGGCGCAAGCTGTCTTGCTGGCAGTCGGGACTGCCTGAGCCCTATGCATTCCTTTCCTCCGCTGATCAGGTGGTGGGCTGCTTTTTCCTGGCACAGAAAGATAGGAAGAGAGGGGATGCCAAAGCTTCAGTGCTGGCACAGAGGAGAGGCTGTGCTGAGAGCTGGGCTTGAAGCACTGTGCTCGCTGCCCTTTTTGATTCATTTTCACCTGGCATCTGCATTCCAACTTGCTGTTCTTCAAAATGCAGTGGGAGAAAAGTGAAGGCAGCTCGAAACAATAAATATGCCCTGTCAGGGTGTCAGAACAGCTACTCCCTCAAGTCATCATTTCAGATCCTTTTTTCCCCCTCTTTTCAAAAGCAGGCAGGGACCCAACAAGATGGGAGTTCCCCCACGGTAGTACCTGCCATTTAGCTCAACATGCAAAACCCTGTGGACCCAGACCACAGCTTCTCAGATGGAGGCTGAGGGCCCAGAGCTGGCCCAGGAAACAGTATCCCAACCCCAGGACTGGGCAGTCCAGCACAGGGGCACAGCAGCTCTCTGGGAAATGGAGCTGAAATTCAACAGTGGGAATTCTACCCAAAAATTGGTAGTCAGTTCTCCTCCTTGGGGCTCCGGTAGCTCTTTCCTTCACAGATGGATGAGTGCCCACTGCGGGGCCTGCGTGTGCCTGCCTCCGCCTCTCCCCCAAGCCGGGCTTCCTCTGCCAGCATCTGAGAGCTGGGCTTGCTCAGAGCCCCCATCTCCACATCCCCGACCCCACGGGCTTCTCTTAGGTGGCCATGACCTTGCCCCCTCTGTAAGTTAATTCAGTTAATGCAAACATGAAAAAAAAAATGAACCAGGAGATTCCCGATGGTCACACCAAGGGGGCACGAGCCAACCTGACAACAATGCCCATGGAAGGATGGCTGGGCCGGGGCCACAGCCCAACTTCAGACCCGAGCTGACCACACTGGAGGTTAGATCAGGGCCTACTGGAGCCTGGGGGGCAACAGGGCCTGTGTCGCTGCCCATTTTGTCTTGGCTGGCTCCGTGTGCTTGCAGTGTGGGTGATTTGCAAAAGGGTGACATCCAGGTGACTGCAAGTGGTTAAGTCCTCAGTCATTAATCAGAAAAGCAAGACCTCTGATTTAGCCAAAGATAATCAGGAGAGGTGGGAAAGTCTCAAAGTCAGAATACTCCCTTCTCTCTGATTGTGTGACTCTGGCAATTTGATTAAAAGGACTTCAAAGACAGTGCCTCTGGATTTGAAGTGACCGCTCTTTGCCTGACCTGCAGCACTGCCCTGAATGTCAGAACTCACAGCTCCGCCTTTCCAATCCTTTCTTCTCTCCCTAGTGTCTGCTGGTCTCTACTTACATTATTTCCATTCCTTTCTTCCAGCCCTGTGTCTGCTGGTCTCTATATTATTTAGCTGTAGATGGAAACTGAAGTAATTAATTTCCCTCTCTGTATTCACTTATACAATCTGTTTCTAGAGTCTGTTTTCACTCATTCATCCCTAAAAGAGAAAGAACTCTTGGAAGTTGTTCCTTTACCCCACAAAATTGAGAGATATGTTTTAGTCAGTAGAATCATACCTACACGCATGCACGCACATATACACACGTGAACCTGATTCGAATTCAAGTTATTTTACCTCTCAAAAGTCTGAATCAGAGAAGCAAATATGATACCAAACCACACAGCAAAGAATGAAGATGGGGCTGCGACCCCACTGACCGGCTAGGCCCTACATAGGCTCCAGCTCCAACACGGGCCTTTCACCTCGACACCGTGGAAGCCTCCTTGTCCAAGGTGCCTGCACCCCAATCCTCCCAGAGCTTGGGGACATAATGGCCGCACCGTCCGGATTTCCCCGTGTGCTCGGAAAGCACAGGCATCAACTGCGCGAGCAGAGAGGGCGCTTAATCATTCAGAGCTTCCATCAGACAGCTCGCCATGTGAGGGCACTGCCGCTGAAGGGTTTGTGTGCGCACACTTCTCTAACACTTTTGTGAATCATCTGATAACGACTTAATGATTGTGACAGGATGTCTCCAACGTTGGGCTTACAAAATGGTCACAAGCCTCGCAAGTCTTTTTGATAAACCTAGTCGGCCTGATGTACTTCTCCGCTGTCTAATTGGTGTAAAGTTTGGAGGCCTGAATCCTATATCTTTCAACCAGCTTATTGCGTCCTCTCCTTTGACACGGGGTCAGGGTTCACATTCACATCCGATTATCAGAACGCACTCATTAAGCGGGAGCCTGCCTTGCCCCCAAATGAGTAAGCCGGAGAGAAAACTCGGCCCATTTACTCAGCAGATTTTAGCATGTTTAGGAGGCCTGAATGTCACTCGGCACTGCTCTGTGCTGAAGAGTTTCAGACATCTCCAGCTGATGATTAATTGTGAGTGATGGGAAATAAAATCCAGTAAAGCCAGCTGCTTGCCATGGTCGGCAAAATGACTCTAATGGATATAGGCTGCCAATTTTCCAGTTTTACTGGCAAGTCTTCCAAGTGTAATTAAGGGAAGTTATAAATGATATGGAAATCTATCAAGTTCCATTTATTTTCAGAGGACTCTTTCCCCAGGGACTTTTATCTTCGAGCTTATAGTATGCTTTGTTGTGCTAATGATTTAAACCACTTCTTATTTCTGATTAAAGCCCCCAATATCCTCCTACCAAGTTCACTTCACTCCTTCCCCAGATTAAAAGACACAGAACCTTCTCCTGCACACATTGCTCTTGGAAAACATGTTAAGACTGAGACATATTCGGCAACTTGTATCATTCAGACTGCAAACGCAGGAAGAAAGCTCAAAGGAAGAGAAAGAGAAGAGCAAGGGGGAAAAAGACCTCCACCAAACATAAAAGGAAACCCCCAAAAGTACAGACTTGAAAGCTCTGCTCAATGCCAGATATTCATCAGAAGGTGGTGTAGCTCACTAATGTTATTTGATTTGGAATAAAAGCATGAAAATGATGGCAAAGGCCTAAAATTGGAGATGTAAAGGATGACTGCACAGTATTCCATTTCTCAATTTCATCCTTCAGAGCCACAAAATGGGGGTGATACAGTGACGGGATGAGATTTACAGTAACAGCTGTGGTCTTCCCACACAAGGGAGGCCCTTCTAATGGGCTAAGGTCTGTTTTGAACAGACGGGGAGTAACAAAACAAGGTTCCCTATTAAGAGTGCGCAGTCATATTTCTGATAAAGAAAATGACTATGGGAGTTGGATTTCCTTTAAGATGGCCCTACCCGCTTTTGTCGTCCAAAACCTGGGCCGTTTTAAAGGTGTTATCCTTTAAATATAGGCAAGAGGACAGAAATGGCACGGAGGGTTTTCCCCCTGTAAGCCTACTCTCTAGCAACTGTAAAGAATGCATAGGAAACTGTGCCAGTGGCATATGGCTTTCTACTGTGCTAAACATTCATACAAAAGACAGGTTCATCAGTCATTGAAGTATCTGGATAAAAAATTAGCTCCTGATGGATGGTATTTTGAGCTTACCTGCTGCTACTACATTACCAGAGAAACACAGGTTTTGAAACCCACATGACATTAGAAACTGCAGACCATGAAATACGACACGTGCAGGAGCACATAATGTACGCCAGATTATACAAAATAATAAATAAGCTATTTAAACTCTCTGCCTAAAATTGGGCCCGCTGCAAGGAACCCTGGGTCACTTCTACGCAGGCCAATTAATGCACAGCATCTGCTGTATAGAAGCAGGGCATGAAGCACTTCCGAATGATTTCAGCAATTAAAAGAAAACTGTTTCCTGCCTGTTCAGACAGCAACTGTTTCAATGCAAGAGTGAGCACCAAATCACTGCGTGCAGCTGAAAAATTAAGTCCCCTTTTTGGGGAAGAAGGGTGGGTGGGAGAAAGAATTTTTATGGAAAAAGGAGGCTTCTTTTGTTGTTCTATATTCTGTATTTTTCTGCCAAATTAGACAGAAGGCTCGGAAGGCTTACCGGCCCTCTGCAGTCTCCCCTTCTGCTGCACTGGGCCACCCGAAAGCATGGATCAATATCAACCCTGCTGACGACTCCACAAAAGTGAAAATCCTTCAATTACATTTTTAAAGACTGTTCTACTTAGAACACAGGTGCCTGAATGCAATGCATTTTAAAGCCCTTAGATCTGAAAAAAAAAGACGCAGTTAACAGCCGTAAGAAAAAAGGCATCTCAGATTTGGTTAAAAGGCACTGCTAGAATCTGATATATAATAACTTCCTCTTTCTGAGCCAGTAAGATAGGCTGGTAAATATCCCCTGATATTTCCTGAAGAAGAAATGTGCATTCACATCCCAGCGTCTTCACGCAAAGAGGGAGGGAGAAGACACCCTGGGAGATTGTGCAGTATTTAAGCAATGATGGAACAAACCATCATCAAATTATAAAGAAAGAGAAGGCAGGTGACAGAAATGCCACCAAACCCCTTATCTCCAGTCCAAGGCCTCCTTAATGGGACTGTGCACCAGCCGCCTCATTCAAGAGGGCACATGTGAGAAGAGGTAACACACTCAACCAAGGCGGCTGGCTCTGGGGGACTTTGGGTCCGCATCGCCGCCCGCTGCCAGTGCTCACCCCAGCTCCCCTCCTGTAGTTGTCCCCCTGGAACTGTGCAGTGGGTCTCAAAGTGGGGAGCTGAGAGGATCAGGGAAAGAATAGAGTTGTGGCCAATACAAAACAAGTCCAGTTTTTCTTAAAATTCCTTAAAATGAAGAAAAATATTATACCCTACTGCCCTCTAAGTTAGCTCAAAACTGGAGCCAAAGCCTCTAGTTACAAAGAGAATTAGTGAAAACTGATGTCATTTACAATATCTTTAAGAGATCGGTCTAGATTCTCTATCTTTGTGAGTTGCGCTGTTTTAAAGGACTCAGTGGAATTTTTTTTTCTTTCGCAAAAGGGTGAGAAAAGATATTTTGAATCTTGGTAAAGAACTGTTACCTTCAAAAATACTTAAAACAAAGATAGGAACCCCTATAATCCCAAGTAGATCATTCCTTGAAAAATAAAATCAAATGCCAAATTTGCAGAAGACTCGCCAAAATATTTAATTTATTGATCTATAAAAATATTTTATCTTCTATTAATAATTATCATTAAGTTAAATTGTAAAAATTCCAAAATTGTAACTTTTGACAAAAATTACCACCAATTTTTAAAAATAAATGTTACCTAGAAAAGATAAAAAGGCCCAATTTGGGATAGCAGTTACCTCTCAAGGAAGCAGGACAAGAATCTGGGGAGAAGCCACAGGGCAAATTCACTGTATAAGAAGAGTTGTATTGTTAAATAAAACGGGAAGCAACCATGGTAAAAGTGAGCAGAGAGAATAAATACTTGTACTATTCTCTATAACTTTCTGTATGTTTGTAATATTTCATAATTTAAAGTTTGAAAACATTAAATAATGAATGCATGAATCCATACATACTTTGGAATACAATCTGAGGTTTAGATGAAAAACTGGCATCTTGTCAAATAAATTGCTTGAATAACTACTGCTATCAAATATGAAAATTTAATTATTGCAATTACTTTATGATTGCAAATCAAGGTATCCAGAAACTGGAAAATCTATCAAACAGCCAGGCCAGGTCCTCTGCCAAGGAAAGATGCTGTTATCAATACTGGGCTGCGTGAGATGCACAAGTCATTGCCAGACAAACACACACGTCAGGAGGGCCCAGTCCAACCCTTCTCATATGGAATACCTGAGCACAAAGGAGGTTTCAAATTCTGCTTCTTTGAGAAGTAAAAAAATAAAGGTCTCTCACCAACTTTGAGATTTCACCAAGATCAGCTCTAAGCTCAATTAATTACAGGTGGTTCAGGGACAAAGAGGAGGGGTGACTATGATGCTCTGAAACAGGGCACCTGTGTCTACTCAACAGTGGCCATCCAAGCACCTGCTTGGGCACCTTCCCCCTGAAGGAACATGTATATGCAAGGAGAAAAAAAACCAGGGCAAAATCTGGGTATTACTTCTATTAATAAGCCCAAATTTTATGTTTTCATTGGTGCACTTTATAGCATACTTTTTTTTTTTTTTTTTTGCCTATGACACTGTTCACAAGAATAACAACCTAATTACCTGCTGTAAAAGTTCAGTTTTGTTACAAAGCAGATTAGCAGATTGTTCTCGCCTTGGCCCCACAAAAATACTCAGGTCTATCTTACCAATACTAGACGGACTAAGTGACAAGAAAAGCCAGCAACAGGTACTTAATGTCAATCTATTATTTTACCTGCTCTCACAAACTAATAAGTCACAAGGTAATAATTAAGAAAGAAAAGCATAAATGGGTACACAGCCTGCTTCTGGTTCATGTCTCACTTAATTTGCGATGTATTAAATGAGTATTTCTGATGCAAATTGGAGATGACTGTAGAATCTAAACATAACTAGAAAGAATCTTAATTAAATACAATATTAAAATACCCCATTGGATTGCCTTATTTTTATTTTTTTGTTTTGTTTCTGATATCAAGCTAACAAAAGTATATGCTCATGGCTTTATTTTATACTTCAAAGTCAAATGAAAATGGTGCAACAAATTCAGTAGCTGTAAGTCTAATCCTGGAAAAATGTATTCAGCCATTATTCTGAAAGAATATATACTTAATATTTTTGTTCAAAAATATCATAAAGATAGAATTAATTAATTTTAATTAAAACAAGTTATAAAAATGCCACTTTGATTACAGAAGTGCCTCCAGTTTACGATAGTGTTAAATGTACATAAAAATGGGTATTTTTCAAACTAAAATGAAATTCAGTCATTAAAAATATTTTCAGAATACATGTAAAAAAAGGCATTTAAGAAAAGCATATAATTTTATTGGTTGTTTTCTGAATTAAATTTGTGATTCTAGACTTTCATAATTCAGTTCTACTTTGTTTCTTATTGGTTTGTTTGTTTGTATTCACTTTACTGTTTATTAATTAGAATCCTCATTCCACACTTTCAAAAGGCTATTATACAATCATTAAAAAAAATGCCCGATTTTACTGCATTTAATGTTAAATAGTAATGCATAGACACTGAAAAGGTATTAGGAACCTTTGCTGTGTGAACCTGAAAAAAGCAAAATAAAATCCAGCTTCTGTGCTGAGGGAGGGGAGACCTTCCCACGAAGCTCTGAGTGCGTTATTACTTTTAAACAGCTACACAAAGCACTCTGTCCTGAGGTTTTTACTCTGATAAAATTGTTTATTTCACAAAAGAGATTTGTTATTATTATTTATGACACTTTTGTGAAACACATTATTGCCAGGCCCACCATTCTAAAATTTGTCAAGTTTTACTTCAGCTAAATATAAAAATTACAGGTAACTGGAATTCAAACTATAAAGGATAACATTTCAAAGAAAAATAAATACTTATAGTCCCTTAGTTGCATTTTAGGTCCTTGTTTTCCTTGAAAATACAGAGGTGATTGATTCCATTCTCTACCTACTGACAGAAGTAGAGCCTTGGCTCAGCTGATGTTATTGCTAAGAACAACACAATGTGCCCTGCAGTGTTAAAATAATTTTAAACACAAAACTTAAAAGTTACAAGTATTGTTTTCTTAAAATGGCCGTGCCTTTGGTCCAAAGAAAGTTTCTTGTGTTTTAATTACATGAGGCAGATTTAACTATAGAAGTTGTTATAAGAGCCAGCGATTAAACATCTCACTCTGCATTTGGTTTAGGTATTAGCATTTTGGGACATTTTTCACAAATAATAACTCAAGAGAAAACACTGTTTTATCAAAACACAATGGCACAGAATAGAAAAGGAAGTTCTGCAAGGACAAGAAACGGCACTGGGAGCTGGGAAGAGGAATGAAAGCAAGCATGTGCTCTCCTGGGCCAGGCCAGGCACATGCATGCAAAGAGCGTTTATCAGTAAGGTGAAGGCCATAGAGATGGGGGGCCAATTCACTAGGGGTGCACCCCCACCAACCGTGTACTTTGACTTTAAAGGAATACATAAAATAGAGGCCCCAGTCGGTTCTCAAATTAAATCACTCTTGAATACCCACATTTAATTACTGGTGGTGGTTTTCAATATCCGAGCTGCCCCAAAGAACCAAGGACTAATACCACATTGTTCCGCTTTACTAAATGCCTTGCTTTCCCACATTAAGTTATTAACCAGGAAATGGAAAGTATGAAGGCTAAACCTTCTGGTATCTGGAGAAGCTAGACTAGGGGAAGCAGTTGTTAGAAACGAGAAGGCTGCACGCTCCCTGTTCTCTGCCCTAAGAGCTGCCACAGTCAGGGAAGCTGGTGCAAACAGAGGAGCACGACTGCAGTCTGAAGCCTCCCCGCCAGCCCCACATGCTCTCAGCAGGAGCTGCCTTCCTCCTTCCTCCCTCCTCTCAGGTTTTGACTCAGGTGCTGCAAAAGTAAAGACTGTACTTTAACACATATGTTTTTTAAAGTGCAAATGTGATTTTTTTTTTTTAATGAAAGCTAGACCATTAGGACTGAGAAGCTCAAGATGGCAGTCTACAGCTTATGCGACTTCCAGAAAAAGGTTAAGAAGGAAAATGAAAAATACATAATAACCAACCTACACTTCCAGTCACTAGATTCCACTGACTGTCTGATAACACAACTTACTATCAAAGCCAAGAAGGTGTATCTTTCTTACGACCCTCGCTAGTCCTTTAGAATGAAGAAATACAAGGCAAACCCCTTCCCCATATTCGACATATATATATATAATTTTTATGTGTCACCTCTCCCAATTCCTTGACATTTGGGTGTGAGAAAATCATAATGAGTGCTTTCTTCCAGGAATATCAATGATTTCAAAGCAAAAGAAACAATCACAGCTCTTTAGCCTCTTCTGCCCTTTTGTAGAAAAGCTGGTAGTTCCATTTCAACATCATCAGGTAAAGCAACTGTTAAACCAGTTTTTCAAATTCATAGGTCAATTTCAGGGCTAATCACTTCAACAACTGAAATTGATCATTTTTCTTACTATTTATTATAAATACTTTTCTGGAAGCTAATACTAACTACATGAGTTTTTCCTCCACTTTTTAAAAATTTATGTCAATAAAGAAGTACAGAGGCAGTTTTAATGCAATCTTTACAGGAAAATACATAACTTCCTGTGACTTAAGTGAGATACAAAATGGAATTACATTATTATTATAAGTTCATTAAGGACTATCGGGCTTGACTATTATTTTCTGGCACATAAATAAAAATGAAAGTACTTAAGTACCTAGAAACCTCCTGGTTGGATCTTTGTTTTCTTTGTACTTTTGCTGCTAATCAAGAGATTTCTAACCCTGCTCTAAGAAAATGCAGGTACCCTACCAATTTGTCCATAGAACATTATCTTGAGACTGAACATGTAAGGAAATATTGACATAGCTTTGATTTGTGCCTTAATGTCACAGGGTAAAGATGAAAAACTTAGAACTGAGATCCTAAATTTTAGTTATCATGTTACAGAAGTGCTCTGGTACTCCACAGATTACAGAATTAACTTTTCTTACTTCCCTTGCCATTTATTCCAAAAATCATGCAAAAAGTTCCCCAATGGAGGGTTATTTTTTGGCTTGAGTTCTTCAAGGATGCTTAAAGCATAGAGAGAGAGAGTAAATTGAAATTTTATATAAAATACTTCTTGAAACTCTAAATTTGCCATATAACAGAATGAACCTGGCCTTATTTCTGTTCTAGTTCCAGATCATTTGAGGGGAGAGGCACTCAGATATTGCTACCAACCTAATTCAAATGTTAAACAGTTGGACAAAGAATGCACAATAACTATTTTGCTGTTTTGTGGAGGGAGTATAACTTAAGAAAGAAGTGCACAGGACATTTGTTTTGCCCCTATCCCACAGACAGGCATGCTCCTTACCATGTCCCCAGGCTTGACAGAGACAGTCACCACCACACCAGGCATCGGGGAGCGAAGAATACTGCTTGTGTCCTCAGCCACTTTTTCCAGCATAAATTTGTTCAATTCTGCAGCGAGTCTGGTTAAGATATGCACCTTGTACTAAAGGGGGAAAAAACATAAAAGATTTTAAATGATGATCTTTTCCTCAAAAGTATCATTTATTCAAAATCAGTTTTTAGCTTTTAAATTTAAATAACACTTTGAAGTTTTATGGTTTTAAATTATTGCACATAAAAACAAAATATATTAGTTTGTTTCCGGTATATGTTATGAGCCAATTATTTAAGAAATTTCTTGAAATAAAAACTCCTTCAATAATTAGTTTGTGATAATCAATATCCTATATCATGAAGAAAACTATATGAAAACTTTATAAGGAAAAGAAAAATTTCCTTGTATCCCCTTCACCGCTTACAAACTTATCCCAATTAATGCAAATTCTGTGAGCTGGCTCAGCCAGAGAAAAAGGGTGACTCTGTGAACATACACCAGTAGATGGCAGCAGACTGCTGTCTCTAACTCCCCACTTCCCTCAAGAGAGCAGCTGCACTATGTATCAATAAGTTAAGACAAAGGGTTTCAGTGTTCATTTTGGGCAAAATAATATTTAAAATACGTATTTCTTCCTGTGACAGGAAATGTTATATTCATGATTGAAAATGTTAGTTTTTCTTTTTAGGCACAGCACTACGTAGTCTTTCTGTAACAAGATGGTTAGGGTAGATACAGATGAAATATGAGACAATCTTCTGGATTAAGGGACAATAATATCAAGATTTTAAAACCATGAAAAGAAAACAAGATGCACTACCAAGTATTTTAATAGCAACTTTTGTAGGTGGCTCTCAAACAATTAGGGGCACACTCAAGGCAGTTCGGTCAAACAGAACATTTCTAATACAGAGAATTTCTGCCCGGCAGGAAAAACCCTAGATCTCTGTGAATAAACACATAAGCCTCAGTTTGCTCTATCCAAACAGAAGTGTTTGAGGAAGTGTTAGTGGGTGAAGTACGAACGACCACCTGAAGATTTTTGGGTTCCTACCAGATCACAGTTCCCTTGGGTAGACAGATGCAGCAGCGAGGCAGCTCCATTTTGTTCAAAAAAGCTGCTGTAACTCAAAGCCTCCTGTGGGCATCAAGATGGCAGGGATGCAAAAGCAAAATAGAATTCCCTTTTTAATTCGGCACAGGGAAGGTGGAAATCTCCAAGTGTGTTCTTCACAAGGCCTATTTAAAAAGGAGTGGGGGGAGGGCGCCAAGGAAGAGCTTTGATGGCCTGAGTTCAGAGCAGATTTACGACACTGTGACAGGTTGAATAATAACATCTTTTGCATGTTTCTTTACTCCTGAGTGTGTGTTTTGCAATCAAGACATACAAGTGTCTGCCAGTTTCTGAAGGATATGATCCTTAAGTGAAATTACAGTGCAAATAAAAGCTTTTTGCTCCTATTAAAATTCATCTGAGTCATAAGTGGCAAGGAAAAAAAGCAAGGAGAGTGCATTCTGCTGTCAGTCTAATAAACATTCTGAGAAGAGGGACTATTTATCAACGAGGAATTGTACCTCAAAGTCCTTCATTAAATCTACTGGAGGGGGGACAGAAAGAGAAGACGAGCAGAATTGTGCCAAACTGCACAGTTTTCGTATCTGTGCTCTGTCTTAGAAAATTCAACATCACTAGAAGCTTCAGAGTCAACAAAAAAGTTACTTTCCTCGCTGGCATCACCCTGGGCAGCTCCTTCCATGTAACTGATCAGCACTAGGCCCAGCTGTCTAGTTTAAAGTGTAGCATACAGATTTTTTTTTTTCCACAATTTGACTTTAAAATGTGAACTCTAAATTCAGGTAAAGTGTCTTTCTATACTGAGGATAATATAATCTATCACATTTCACCACAGTGGATACCCTTAAAAACTAATTTTAGCTATACCACAAACAAGCCTTAATATAAATAAAGTGCTAAGATTGTCCTAAGCTCCAGTTCTCCCCCAAAATGACAAGATCCTGACTAAAACTTGATCCTTTTACTATTTTTATAATTTTCATATCTTTTGGATTCCTTTCTCTGTAGGACTCCTGCTTTGCTTGGACAGAGATGTAAAAGAGTCACAAAACTCAATGCCTTTAGATGCGGTCTTTGTTATTGATGAGATGTTCCTTTTCCTTTTGTATTTGTTTATTGTTCTTAAATCTGTTTGGGGGATAAGCGACTTATTGTAATCACAAGCAAAAAATAACAACGGGGTAAATGCCTCAGGAGAGGCCTTGTTGCAAATAGTTGGCTTAGAAATGACCTTTCTGAATATAAAAAGAGGAGGCAGCAAGAAGGTTCTCTTTTTAAGATTACCTTTGATGTTGTCCTGACCTCTTCAGCGTGCCCATACAAACACGCCTTCTTAAAACAACCTCTTGGCTACACGGGGGCGCTTGCCAGGATGGGATCTAAGTGGAGTGCAGCATATGGGCCCATCAGAATGAATTGCCTGGTGAGAACCGTAAAAGCTTTTTGATGCCCCAGAAAAGAAGTCATTTAAGAATGTACACCAGGGCTTTCAAAGCTTATGATCAAAACTGCTATTTATTGTTTTCTCTGAATTCTTAGGGGGCACGGGCAGAGCAGCCAACTAGTAGAGAGATTTCAGGAAAATGCCCTATGACACGTGCAGAGTTTGGTTCTATGCTTGGCATTTAAATATTCCTAGTGAGTTCTGAAAACTTCCCTGGAGAGTGTGATTTTTAATCTGGTGTTATTGTTTACAAGCAGATAAACCATAAACTTGATATTGTAGAGGTGGGAGTCCCAGATTTTAAAGGCTAGTTGACAGGACAGAGAAGCACAATCCTAGAGGAAGCCAGAAGCTTCTGACTCTGCAAG
>CM053508.1:34253087-34570587 GCA_028627145.1 Eidolon dupreanum | reverse complement strand
CAGGTACATATGCCACAGAGGTAATTTGCTGGAATAAGTGGCACTTTCAAATCCACAAAAGCAAGTCCATTGACAATGCACTGTATAGAACTCACAAAACAGAACATGTGCGTTCTGTTTGATCAGGAGTCTCCGTGACACATTATGACTATAATGAGTCATTTCTTTCCTTTTTACACAATAAAAATAGTATAGATCTTTGAAAGCCTTGTATTCAATTATGTAACAATGCCAACATCTGTTAACAGTACAGGCTGTTTCTATTCTGTATCCTGAATTGTTTTACGTAATTACGAGTTTATAAGGTATTTGGTAAGCCAGTAAGAAGGTACCTTTTTAAAGCACTATATAATTTGGGGTACAATAAAGTGTTCTCTTGAAAATCTATAATTAGGACAGCATCAGCTTACAGAAAAGTACATGAAATGTTATAAAAACACAATTACGTAAATAAGCACATAGGTAGGGAAGTGTACCATTTTGCTATGGTCCCCACCCCTCTTTTTTCCTCCTCTTCTATTTGAACTGTTCTTTGCTCATCTCAAATTAAAGTTATGCTGTCCATAGGGCATAGAATAAGTGAACATTGGAGAAAAATGATGGGGAGCTTGGCCTTTCCTAGTAAGTTCTTTAGCCCTGAGCTGGAATACCAGAGACTTGGGCAGTGTGCCAATGCCAGGGACTCTTCAACAACACTTTTGACTTTATATGTTTTTTTAATGATAAAATATTTTTGCTATTATGAATTCACTGAAGAAATTCAGAATCTAATACGTCAAGAGGCTGGCTTGTATTGCTCAGAAATTCAGAAACTAAACTACATAAACAGAAAAGAAACAAAAGTAGAGATGACAATACTGTGTAAACTGTGGGCTAAGATCAAAGCAGAAACCAACTAAAGAGGATCATAGTAGTCCACCTCAAAACATGCCACTTTGGTGTAAGGATTGTTTTGAGCTGAAAGTAATTAGCACTCTGCCCTCCCCTTCCTGTCTAAAAGCAGGGCATAAATTTCCTTTGTAAAGATGTCTCCCTCTCCCAAACTAGGTGAACCACTAGAGAACTACTCCAGAAACAACTCTTATCTGCATAATAAACCTCACTTAACAGCCCTTATTCATTATATTTCATAGCTACTTTACCACAACTTACCCTCACCCTAGAAGCCCAAATCCCTTTTCCTTTGTCTAACCTCTTCTCCACACTTTATTACCCTTTAAATGGTTAAAATGGTACACAGCCCCAAATTCTAATTGTCTCTTTAAGTCACATTTCTTTGTAAATTCCAATGTGTATGAAATATCATATGTTTTTTTCCTCTTATTAATCTGCCTTTTGTCAGTTTAGTTTGCAAGGCTCTAGGCACTGAATCTATGAGAATAGAGAAGAATATTTTCCTTCCCTATACATCTCAGCAACCACTGGTCCCAAGTATTGGGAATGATACACTATCAGGAGACTGTGTAGCATTTTTAGAGTATGGAAAATAGACACACTTTAGCAGTTTAACCTGAACTACTAAATGGACTTCTGGCATGCTACATATAGTGCATTATACAGAACATATAATACTGGAGGGTAAAGGAGACCTGTAAAGTCATGTGGTCAATCTAGGGCAGAGGAATATATGACCATCACATTGGAAGCAGGAGAGGAGAGTGAAAAACACGTCTTTGAAGCCAATGACCTGAGTTTGATCTAACAGATGTCACCTCCTGGCCAACTGACCCAACTTCTTAGAACGAATATCTTCATTTTTACAATCAAGATAATACATGTATTAAATGACTGGGGGATTAAGTTGATAAAGATCTGCAAAGTAACTAACAAGTGGTTGACAATAACTATTCACCAAATATAATTTCCTGTCTCCTTCCCAAACATCTCTGATTGTCCAAGAAGAGACAGAGGTAGGTTTTTTTTTTTTAATTGCATATTATAAATATATATTATAAAACAGCTCAGATTGGCAGCTTTTGTTATAATTCTAGCTCTATGGTTGCACATTTGGGAGCAAATATTAAATTTTGCAAATACCATATCTTGCTCTAAAATCAAAGAAAGAAAGTTGGTTCTGTTATCAAGAGAGCTTCTAGTTCAGGCAATGTAGGACTCTATGGTTATCTTTTTTTCCTTAGACACCTAACAAGATGTACAGCGAATCAGAGAAAACAATTTGGTACGTTCTTTCAAAAAATCACTTATCAAGCATATCTGGGCAATATAAGAATACAAAATAGAAAAAAAAATAGCTCCTGACCAAAAACATCATAATTATCATAAATAACAATATAAATATACATGAATCCTACAAAAGATATGACCAGTATGAGGTAGACTTTTTGATTTTAGACCCTCTCTTAAAGAAACCCTTCCAGGTTGAAAGGCAAGTAAGAACAAAGATTAAAGAGTCAGATTCTTATAGTTTCTAATTCCACCACTTAGGAACCTACAAAAGTTATTTAAACTTCCTATGTCAGGATTTTCTTATTTATAAATTGTGTGTCATAATAGTGCCAACTTCAAAAGGTTGTGAAAATTAGGTGAATTCTTATATGAGAAATGCTCAGAACACAGTGAACATCATCTTAGTATTTAATAGTCATTGTTACTGTTTTTGTTTTTGTGATTAATATATGTCTACAGATAAGGCAGAAATTAAGTGAAAGGAAAAAAGATCTTTTCTATACTCTGCTCAGAATACTTCTGGCCACCAAATGTGTGAGAATTTTCCTCATGCCAAGCAATTCTCCAATTTTCTTTGGACACCAACTGGGTGTTCTATAATTCAGTTCAGTTCTGACACTAACTACCTGGTTTAGAATCCAGATAGTATGATTACAAGTGAATAGCAAGACACATTTAAACACTCTCTCATAGACAACCTTGGGAAGTATGTATCTGAATTTTCAACCTGTAAAAGTGGTATTAGACACATATTAAATTGGGATAAGACCAAACACATATTTCTTATTGTTCCCAAGTCCCATCAATAAAGCACAGATTCTGCCCATGACAACTACAGAATGTAGCCAAATAGGCCCAACTGGCCCTGTCAGCCCTTCTTTCCCAGGGAATAAGGTCCAGTTGTAAATATAACTCCCAGGCCCTGGGTATGCTTCGCCCCGGCCTCTCCAACCCCTCCCACGCTGCACTGCCAAATCCCTACTCTGCCATCTGTTTCTCTCTCTCTTTCTCTAAATGATGTTCCCTCTTTTTCTAATTACCCCCAATAGCATGACTTGTTATCTGTATATGACAGATAACTCTGCCTAGTTGCAATGATCCTAACAAATTCTCAGAAGCCACTGTTCTTCACTCTCATAAGAGATTTGTATTTATCTCAAATACAAATATTCATACCAATAAACATAAAGCTCTCTTTATTTTCTAAATTGTCACCAATCTGTGATTTTCAGGGTCTATAGGACGAGAAATGTCAAAAGCAATCATCAAAAGCTTTAGTCATAGAAGTTAAGATCGTTTCCCGATTGACTAATTTGTGATAGCTGTCTAATCTAATTGAAAAACGCCTAACTTCTTTATTATTACAATTAAATAATAATACACAGCAGCCTATGAAATAACACTAGGAAACATTTCAGTTGTATCAATAATCCAGAGACCAGCAGAACTGAATATCACCAATCCTTTGGTGGCCTGCAATGCTTTCCTTTGCGCTGTAAGTCCTACATGGAAGAGGAGCCGCAGGAGAGATAGGATATGAGAGTAACTGCTAAGTGGCCTCACTCTATGGCATCTACCCTCGTGAATCCATTCTGGATCAGGGTCTGCGGCTGTTTCACAGGCTCGGAAACTAGACTTCCTCTATAAGCTTAGATTGGACCACTGTCAGCTAGGCAGATTTATTTGCCAAGCTCATAAGAAATTGATGTGTAAACCATCTTATGAACTTACAATCAGAAATATATTTCTAAAGGAAACTAGCCCATCCCCTAACTGTACTGTGGGTACATAAATTAGAGTCAGTGTTATTTGCTAAATATGGAATCAGCAGAAGAGGCATCAGCTGATCTTCAGCAGTGTTCTCCCCTAAGATACATGAGCAATAGTTCTCAAACTAGAAGCATCAAAACTCAACTGGAATCTGGTTAAAACACAGATTGCTGGGCCCCACCCTCCAGAGTTTCTGATTCAGGACTGGGTTGGTACTTGCATTTTGAACAAGTTCCCAGAAACTAATCAATGAGATCATAAGGGTGGGGCCCTAATGCAGTAGGACTGGTGCCCTTATAAGACGGGGAAGAGACACCAGGACTGAAATCAGAGAGGAGAAGCCATATGAGGACACAGAAAGATGACGGCCCTCTGTAAGCCCGAGGAGAGAGGCCTCAGAAGTAATCAAACCTACTGACACCTTGATCTTGGACTTTCAGACTTCAGAACTGTAAGGAAATAAACTTCTGCGGTTTAAGCTACGCAGCCTGTGGTGTAACCCTGCTTACAGAAGGACTATCTTTAATGTATTTTTTGCATATATTCAGTCTTGCTCATTTCAAGTTTCAAAGTTTTAGGAGTGTTTTGGTGTCTTTAGTTACTCTCCAATTTTTCTTTGACCTCAATGTTGCTATCCCTGAGTTAGAAGGGTGAGATTAGGGAAAGAACATGTTAAGATAGATTGAAGGCCTCTCTGGTTCCATAAGTAACCTTCTGAGGTTGGAGAATATCACTGGGCTCAAAGTATCTTCTGGAAGAGGGGTTCTCTTTAAATGTTTACAGATTTTGGATGGGCTAAAACCAGCCATAACTATCCAATATCTGGGCAATTGGGGGAGTATTCATTTGATCTCCTGGTTTATTAAAAACGATGGGGAAGCTAAAAAGTCCCAGAAAAGTTGGCAAGGTAACTTCAGATGGAATGCATATGTTATTACACAAATTTATTAAGTACAAATCCCTTGTAAAGAAACTTTAATATTAAAAAACTTTTAAATATATCCCAAGAATTGTAGTCTCGACAAATGATAACAAATGTAAGTGCTATATCACTACAGCCTTTGGTCTGGCATCTACAAGAGGAAATTATACACTGAACGAGTTTGAGATTTATTTGACTTGCAACTTTTCTACAGTCATATTAGAATATGGAAGGTTTGGTTACTCCGTTCATTTTAAAACAAATCACCTGAATCTGAAGAAGGTCCCAGAGAAAATGGAATGAACCAAAACTGTGTAGCAGCTCTCCTGGATGGTGGGACTCCATTCTTGCCAAATTTCTTACTTCAATAAACTTTAGAGATAGAGTGATCTGAAGGTGGGTTTCAAACACTATTTTCTCTCTTAAAAAAATGGATCTATTATTTCTTCCCCCCAAATGACAGAAAGATAATTTAATTGAATATTCCTTAAAAACTCTTAAGATGGAGACAAAATCCAAGTGCCTCTAGAAAAGTCTCAAGCAACCTATGAAAAAGAAACACACAAAATATTTTTTCCTTGCTTCTTCCGTGTTTTGAAAATTATCATCTGTAAAAGAACTTTTTTGTTATGTCAAACAGAGTTAAGATTTGTTTACATCAGAAAGTATGACAAAGTTCACATGGGTTTTGGTCTTATTTTTCTCACTTAACAGGATGGAACAAACTTGCTTCTTTGTGGCAAAGTGTTGTGCAGTGGAAGTGTGAATGTAACTAACATCTTGGAAACACTGGCCACCCACACTTTCTATCACAAGAAGGATGATATTAAAGGGTGGAACTTTACTAAAATATTACTTGTCTTAACAACAAAAAAATTCTGTCTTGAGGCATCCTACAGGCTTGCATATTTACCCTGCCAAACAGCACATGTTTCCAGCCTAGCAAGAAGAGGCACACGCAGGTAGCTATAAAAAGTTCCACTGCTGAAGAATGAGATTCCATGAGCTAGTATTAAGAGCCATCAAACATGGCAATTTCTCTTAGGGAAATATTTACACAGTCTTAAAAACCTCAAAGAATTCTTTTGAAAATTTATTTTTGCCTAGGCATCACTGAAATTTAGACAGAGGTTGACAATCCTTGCTGACAATATCACTAGTGTTTACCTGGTAGAAATGACCTCACTGAGAGAAGAACAAAGGAAATGACTTGGCATGAATTTAATTTGAAGACTCTTGGAGCCTGGAAAAGTCTGGGCCACTCCAGTTGTATCTGCTACCTCATGCCTGGGTAAGTCAGCACATGTTGCCACTACAATAAAAATTTTAAATTGGCTAAATGTCAAAGAGGATACAGGCTAAACTGCTTTACCATTCCAGAATTTTAACTTCTATTCAAGCCAAAGAATAGCAGGCTTCTCAGATACGCACTTCAAAGCCAAAATTTAGGTTATTTTTTCATTTCCTTTGCACATTTTTTCCATATTTTTATTTTCATTAATTTTTATACTTCATAATAAGAGAAAAAAGTGACTTTTTTTGCAAAAATGATTATCTTCTATGAGAAGGAAATTAATTTCCAGTGCAATAAAATAAACTGTATATCCTGATGATATAACTTCTGTGACTATCAATTACTATGATTTTTCCCACAAATGCCTCACTTTTCTGCTATTTTAGGCTCTGTGTTAATTAGGGAAGAAAGGACTGTGGAATCCCACACACCCTGAGACACAGCACACTCTGCGCCCAGCCTCTGTGAGATCTGCATACTGACTTCCACGTTAGGGTTCCACAATCTAAGAACTCAATCCTAGAGTTCATGCTGCCAACTACTGTAGTTTCCTGAACACAGTAAGTAGTTTCATGGTGAGTATCCTCCCCATTTTCCTTTCCTTGGCTGACTCATAATCATTTCTTAAATCAAGGCTGAGGTGTCATCAAGTCAGGGGCTTTCCCCTAACTCCCAGGTTGGGCAACATTCACTTACTGGCTCTCACGGCACCCTGGCTCTTCTAACATCTACCATCTTATGTTGAAATACCACCTTAAGTGTTATTTCCTTTACCAAATAGCAAAAAAAAAAAAAAAAAAGCGGTAACTTTACAGTGGATAAACCTGACAAACACCACCTTAACTATGTGATCAACGTCACCAGTTATGGGACAAAGAGAAACAAAGGACACTAACAAAATGTAAAGGTTATGAACTACAAAGAAAGACTAAAGAAGTGTTCCAGACTAAAGGAGACCGCAAGACATGAAAACTAAATGAAATGTGTGATTCTGAATAAATCTGGATCATAAGACCATTTTTTTCTTTTGCTATAAAAGATATTAGTAGGAAAACCAGAAAAATTTGAAAGGCTTGTAGATTAATGATATCAATGATAATTTCCTGCACTGTGGTTTATAGAAGGGAGTGCTGTTGTCTTGTCTTTAGGAAATTATTATTTAAGTATTATTAGCAACTTTCTGCAATGAGTCCGATAAAAACAGATAGACAAAGAGAGGGAATGGGGGTGGAGAGAGAGAATAAACAATAAAGAAACCACAATAAAATGTTAACATTTGGGGGAATTAGTGAAGTTATATAGACACTTTTGTACTATTTTTGCAACTTTTCTTTAAGTCTTATGTTATATCAAGAAGTTTTAAAAATGTCAATTACAAAAAAAAAACCCTAAAAAAACTTTCCTTTTAGATGAGAATAAAGTATAGGATTAGAAACATGTATACTGTGTTCGTGATAGATGAGAAATTCTGCAGTAATTACTTTTAAAGTGAAATCAGTGGTTACACAGAGTGCTAATTGGAAGCTGGCACAATTCCAGGTTCCTGACACTATCTCCCAAATTAACGCAACAAACTGGACAGCAGAGCAGTAAACGATATTTTCTTCATTGTATAGTCATAAACGGTAAGCAAGAACACTGCATGTAATGCTGAACTATCAATCTGCTTTACAAATAAATATATTTCTCACAGGTTTTACAAACCAAAAGACCAATCTCTGCCTTAAAGGCAATCATCCTACAAACACCCTACACAAAATATAAGAAACAGTACATTGTATTAGGCTTATATAATTTATAGTCTATTAATGCTCACTGCCAGCAATGGTATCATCTCTATGGGCCTAGTCATTACAGAGATGGCATTCTCTACGACAAAATTAAATTAACTGGACTAGTGATAGGGCTATGAAGCAAAGAAGAATAAGACTTTGTGTCTATTGATCATTAGGAAGTTGATCATGACATTTGGGAAACGTGCACAAGTAGAGGTAAGTCGTGGGGCCAGGCATAACGTGAAGACTGGTGAGGGATGTGAGAACTGTGAAGAATCACAAAGGAGCTCTCTATATACACCTCCATGTGGGGAAGGGAATGCATTTATTAGCCCAGCCACAGAAGATATTTATAAGAAGGCAGATGTCAACCCAACACAGGAAACAATTTCTAACAGAGCTCTCCAATAATAGAATTGGTAGCCTTTTGAAGTAGTGAGCCTCTCACCACTGAATACATTCAATTATGTGCAAGATATACTCTTCAAGTATAAGGATGTAAGATTCTTATACCACCTAGGCTCGACCTAGAAACAATGAAGGTTGAGTTTCTCAATGGCAGCACCCCTGGCCTCTACCATAGCGTCCCTCCACCCCAGTTGTGGACAGCCAAAAATACCTCCAGACATTGCCAAAATGTCCCCTGGGAGGTAAAACTGCCCTTAGCTGAGGCATTACTAACAGCAAATTTCTCTAAGTTTGTGTGTTGAGAAAGTGAAATACTATAGACTTTCAGAGGAAGGGCCTAAGGTAATCAGAGGAAGACTTATAGAGAAAGTAAGATTTGAGGTAAGTCTTATAGTAAATTCTGAAGAAGGGTGGAGAAAGCAGTAAGCTTTCTTGGATAGGAACGGTATGAATCAAGGTGTGGAGGAGGTAGGAAAGCCAGTTGGCTAAGTAAAAGGGTTCAATAGTAGATAAAGCTACAAGTATTTGTTATGTTGTAATGTGTTGAAGGGATTTCTGATCGAAAGTCAAGGCAGCTTAAGTTGGCACCTTAACCTATCCACATTATAGGAAAGTAAATGTTGAATGCAGTCCCCAAAGAGATAATGTTCTGGGGGAACAATAGGCTGCTAGAGAATTAGGCAACAAACATATCACCTTTGCCTCCATTTTCAGAAATATTAATGTCTGCTTTTTTATCTGCCATTGCTCTCTGTATCTGAATGGCATACATATGACTCTCACTTTAAAGTCTACTTTAAAGAGAAGCTGAAAGCAAGCAAGTAGGGGGTTGGCGGGAGGAGGAGAATAGCACTTACAAGGCACTGAACTGAAATGCATCATGTTTCCTGAAAGATGATAGAATATTAACATTCTGCAATAGTCAAGCCACACTCACAGGCCAAGAAGATTGGAATTTGCAAGTGTGTGGATGACCAATACTTCAGTCTTCACTCTGCGTGGTTCTATATACCCAAACCTAGATCACAAGAGGGTTTTGCAAGCCATGCTGGGAGTGTGAGAGACCTGGGTTTGTAGAACTAATGTGGTGGGCAGTTTGATCAACGCCAGTGTTAGCCCTGAGAACCAAGCTACCTTGGAGTAGAAAAGCTCTGGAAGGTCGCACGTTCAGAGGGTCTGCTGGAATCCTGAAGGCTCTCAAAGAGACACTTATAGTATACTTCCTCTGGGCAGGCGCTGGCTGGCAGTGCAGCAGGGAGGGGAAGTCACACCCAGTGTCCACCCAAGAGGCCTCTGGAGGTCTGAGAATGCTAAGAGATTCCCCACCAGTGGTCAGAAGCTGAGGTAGGCCGGCCCTAGGGCACCTTCATTTGTGTACTCAACTGTGCAAGACAGCAAGCCCCCTTCTGCTGGTTCTTTTGTGTTTTGCTATTTAGAAACATGAGAGCCTATTTGAGCACATACCGAGAAACAGGAAACTGCCAGCTTTTTGTAAAAGATACCAAACCACCTCCTCTCCAAGCAAATGTACCTTTTCTCAATAATTCTTCCCTTGCATTCCAATAAAAAAAAAAAATCTGAAATGGGACCTCTAATTGACCTCTGCTAGGTTCTTTATGGGGTACAACTCCACATCACTCTTAAAGTCATATACCATTTCTACTTTATCTTTCAGGGGTGATGAGAGGCCACCGGATTTACCTTTAAAATTTAGGCTCACATTCACTATAATATTTTTATTTTTAAAAATTGAGAAAAAGAGACCAAAATATTTACATTTAGAGGAGATTTAAAATAAAAGCGTTACAAATGCAAATGAGTTTGTATAAATGGAGAGCTTTCAACCCAGGCCTCCCGCTAGGCCAGCCACTAAACAGCAGCACCTTCTGCCAAGCATCTCGGTTAAATGGAGGAGCTTTCTCGAGGGCTAAGAAAAAGTTATTAAGAGTGTGAGCTTTGGCCATTATTTCACAATTGAGTTACCCTCTATCCCAAGGGCAACATTTTGCAGCTGTTTGCAGTGTCAGTACTTTCTTTTCATTCTTTCCTTTTTTAATTCTTTTTTTCTTCTATTTGGGTAAATTACCCTTTACATTTTTGCCTGTGACTAGAGGCATAAAGAACAAAGTTTGGGTCTGCTTCTTGCTGTTGTAAATAGCTGTCTGCTTTTTAGAAGGCAGAAATGGAAATAGTAGTCATGAGATGTTAATTCATTTGAATTAAAGTTGCAAAACAACTGACAGATAAGGCATACACACAAAATCAGCAGCAGTGCCACTTCTGGGTGACTGAAAACATCTCTTTTCAGAGGGTATTTATTGAGTGGTTATGTTTATAACTTACTCTCATAGCATCCGTTTCTTTCCCCTAGAATTAGCAATATTTGCTTGTCAAGAATACTTGGTACAATTTGTGCCAAACACACAAATTAGACCCATCACAACAGTTTTTCTCACAAAGTCTGATTGTATAGACCAGTGGTTCTCAAAGAAGGTCCCTTGACCAGCAGTATCAGCAGGAACTTGTAAGAAATGCAGACTTTCAGGCCCCACCCCAGATTTAAATAATAGGGATTCTAAGGGTGGGGCCCAGCTGTCAGTGCTCTAACAAGCCCTTCAGGAGATTCTGCTGCAGGCTCAGGTTTGAGGTGGCTGAGAGGGCCTGGGCCTGACAGCCTGGGCTTGCTGTTTGAACCTATTACGTGTGTTCTCCTCTCACTTCCTTTACCAGTAAAACAGAAAATTATAGTAACCTATCATATAGATTGTTGTGGAGAGAAAAATGGTTAAAAAACATAAAATGTTTATAGTGGATGCCTTGGGACTGGTGGCGGGAGCAGGGACTGGCTGCGAACAGACAGTAAGGAACTTTTGGGATGATGGAATTGTTCTCAAATTGTAGTTAATGGTTGCACGACTCTACAAATTTACTAAAAATCATTGAATTATAATTTACAAGGGGTAAATGTTACTGTCAGTAAAGTAAACCTCAATGAAGCATAAAAATGTTTAGGAGAGTGCCTAGTACATAGTAACCAGATGTTAGCTCTTATCATCTAAGCCATTTAAACATTTATCAAATGGTAAATGTTCTAAAAGGAACTAATCTCTCTTCAAAGTTTGAAGGTCTCATTCTTCCTTGATGTGTTCAGTAGAATCTGTGCTGTTGTTACTGATTCAAAAAGTAAACTAGGCTTATGGCAATCATTCTTATTATGAAGATTTTATAGATGAAAAAATGATATCTCATAGAGTATAGTAATATATCAATGGAAACAGACTGATATGTAACCAATCCAGTTATATTATTCCACAGATTTCACTTTTCTTTTTAAAAACGTTGGATGTGTATGTATGCTCTAATTCATAATAGGAGGCTTCATTACTGTCGTCTCTATTTTAATAAGCAGTGACTCATCATAAACTGTACTGACTACTACACAGGCAAGAGAAGTGATGCAAGATATAATACGGAAAAAGACAGAGGTAAACTTGGATAGAACCTTAGAAAACAACTACATTTTAGTGCCAGGACTGTAAATAAGTAGGTATTTAATAAAATTTTTTAAATTCATTAACAATTGACAATGTTGAATTTTCCCTGAGCCCTATGCTTCCAGAAAATAGAAATGATTATAGAATCCTCCACTCTTTTATGCCTGACAAATGGCTAAAGGCAAAGAGCCACTCTCCCCATATGACTTAGACGAGACTTACTGTCCACTCTTCCTCATGAATGCCACAAGACTCACAATGACTCACTTGAGTACCTGCTTCTATTCTACCCAAGTTCTTCCTTTTCTTTGAGACAGTCCTCATTAATAACCATTCTCCCTCTTGCAACAGCCTGGACAAAATTATCTTCTCAATTGTCCAGTGCATTTTGTTTTGACACAATAAATCTAATAAATGAGTTTGGCTGGCCTTGGTTAATGATGTTATTTGAAACACTTGAAATTTTACAATATTTCGGAATATATACATATATGCACACACATACCTATATTAGCTTTAAATTGCACATGTTAGTGCTAGAGTACAAAAAGGAGAACGTACAACTACTCATCTAGGGAAAGGTGAATATATTTTTTCTATCAAGGGCAAGATAAATAGTAAATATTTTTGGCTTTGCATGTCATACTGTGTCTGTCACAACTACTCAACTCTGCCACAGTAGTGTAAAAGCAGTCACAGAAAAAACATTAATGAATGAGTGTGACTGTGTTCCAATAAAACTTTATTTACAAAAGCAAGTGATGAGCTATAGTATACACCTGATTGAGACCAGTGTCTCCCAAAGGAATTCCAAGGAACACTACTTTTAGGGCTTGTTAAAAGGTCATGCGAACAAAAATAAAAGATGGGAAATAAAAAGAGGTGGCCTACAGTAAAACAGATTTGGGAAAAGTTGGGAAACAGGTTTCTTTACTACAGCACTTCTTAAGAACTTTAAAATGCTAATATGCACTGTGAACCTTCAAGGGATAACCCTTGCAATATTTTTCCAAACCTCAAGTCAGAGAGTTATTGTTTTTAAAGAGTATTTTTTAAAATCAATAGATTAGTACACACATACATTTAAATACTAACTATATTTTAAATGTACTGTTGTGTTTGAAGCATTTAGATGGAGTCAACTTTCTAAAACATATAATTCCTACTTATAGAAATACAATATAAAAGATATAATGTAGCTTATTCAAGTTGAGACAAGTCCCTATAAGTCACCTTATATGAAACATTACTTCATATAAGATTATAGTTTTTTGGGTTTTTTATTAAAGACTGAGAAGTTCTGAAATTTAAAAAAAATTGTTTAATTTAACTTAACATTTCCCAAATCTATCTGAAGTAGAATATCTCTCTCTCTCTCTCTCTCTCTCTCTCTCTCTCTCTCTCTCTCTCTCACACACACACACACACACCAATTAGAATTCTATGTAAATTAAGAGTCAATAAACTTGAAGTCATTACACCCCATTCAGTGATACCAGAAATGTGAGGTGTTACTCTAGTAAAGAAATGCAGTTTTTCCTTTTCAGTTCTTAGTAATGACACTGTTTTATTATTAAGTTCACACCTTTATGCTTTTAATTTGGTCTATTATACAAGTAAAAGTAATTATTTGTAGTATGTAGCCTCTATGTCTTACTTTCATTGTTCTCTTCCTCAATAATCAATACTTTTCATTTCAGCCACTTTTAATTAGTACAACTTCTGCATCTTGATATGTTTTTCAGCTACATCGCTGAATATATAAGTAATGTATGTTTGCTCTAAAAAATCAGATGTTAACAGAAGAGCATGAAGAAGATTCTATTCAAATTAAATGACTATTAATATTCCTGGACCAAATCTTCCAAGTTTGTGTTTTTAAAACAAATTAGTATCCTAATACATATCACTTTAACCTTTTTCATGTCATAATATAGTTCATATTGTATCACTCCATGTTAATAAACATTGACCTAATCATAATTTAATGGCTGTATATTAATATTCTACCATATGGAATACCATAATTCCTTTAATAAAACCCCTGTTGATGGACAGTCTGGCAGTTTCTAATTATTTTGCTAATATAAACAACACTGTGATGAATATCACAGACATATATTCTTTGGGATCTCATCCAATTAGTTCCCATGGTAGTCTTCGGTCTTAGTCCTTTTCCCATTTAAGTCATCCAATGGGAAATATATACAGCGTCATGTAAGCCCCACTTCCTACCCTTGGTGTTGGCTATTAGGACTCAAGGTTAGCAAACCTCAGATTATCCAGTGACCTACTAAATATCTAGATGAGAAATAATAAGATGCGCCAGTTAGATTTTCTCTCTCAGGAATGAGGTACTTTCTAGGGAAGCATGACTTAGAGAATGGCTGATAAGGCCATGATAGACATCAAACTGCCATATGGAGTCCTCCATTAAATGGCAGAAACTGTAGCCAGCAGAGGAAGGGAAGGCCAGGGATGAATGGAGGCAGACCCCTGCAGAGGCGCCCATCAATGGTGGTTCGTGGGAGTGAGGAAGATCCAGGAGCTGCTCTTGATGGGCTTTTGGATCAAGCTCTGCCATTGGAGCACCTTGAAGTTGAGCCCCATTTCTGATACTGGCTACGGGACCCTGGCAAGATTACTTAACGTCTGTATATCTCAGCCCATCTCGAAAATGAGAATAACAACAGTATTTACCTCATGAGAAGACTAAATGAGAAGAAAAATCTAAAATGCCTCATACAAATTAAGTGCCCAATATATATTAGCTCTCATAATTACAGTTTTATTGTGATCTGACACTTTTGGTCCAGAAAACCACCACTTAATGCATTCCCTAGGGCTTGGATGATTGACCTTTTTCAAAGGTGTCTGTACACATATCCTGATAATAAGGTTAGGAAATTTGAGTGAATCTCCAACAAGCAGAAGCAGCTAAATAAAGACAATTCCTTGAGATAAATTCCTAGAGTTAGGATTGCCTGGTTGAAGAAGAGTATAATTCTCTAGAAGAAACACCTATTATGAGTTACTTATACTGGATGTTGGTGTGGACTACTTCCTCTGAGGAACTGACCCATGGAATACCTAAACTCCAGAAATGCTTGATATACATGAATCGATGATTTGTAAATGGTTATTATAACATGGTTGAGTAGCTGTGTTCAAGTTCAATTTGGGTCTCAGAAGCCACGACTAGAAACTGACAGAGCACCTCATCTCCCACCAGAGCTGCCAGAGTGAGTTGGTTCTGGGTAGATGCTCAAGGATACAAAGGATGGAAGAGAAAGAGATAGTCAGCACTTTAAAGAACAATGTGGCTAATGCAGAAACACAGGCCCAATCCATAAACCTTTTCTACTATCATGAAAGTAATGGGGTAGGACAGTTTCTTCCTTCTATACACCCACTCCCCTTCCTCCCCTTCATCCCTGCTAGACTGCTAGATCTTCAAGCAATGCTTTCTCTTCAGTTTTGAAGAGGGTTTTTTTGAGGGATTAGAGTAGGGTAGGATGGGGAGGGAGTGAGGGAGGGACAGAGAAAGAGAGAGAGAGAGAAAATAGCCATGGAAGGAGGAGTCGGCCAGTGTGAAATTGCTTCAAGTCTATATTTCTTAGAATGCCCTTAGGTCCTATCACTGCATCAAAAAGTGAGCAAAAAATAAAACAAAATCATACCTAACAGGAGTTTATAGTCATGGTTTTACAGAGGTACCCCCCAAAATCACTGGGAAAGCAGCTTGAAAATGGATATGACCAGACTCCACCCAGAACCAGTATACAATAAAATTTATAGTGAAAAAAAACAATGCTGCTTTCTGACTTTCACTAGTTTCTTCTGAGTTACAACTATTTATTTTATATCTGGTAATGTCTAGAAGAAATTAATATTAATAGTCGGCTCTCAAATTCTACATATGCCAAATATATCTACAGGAAGAAAAAAAATTCAAACATCTCCAATGATCTTTGTTTGTAACCTCGGGCTTTTATCTCAAGGATACTGAACACAATGTTTAGAAGTTTAGAACGGGAGTACAGGAGTGATCACAATACATCAAAAACTTTAGGTCATGTTGATGAGTTTTTCTATTCCTTCCTTAGTAGTTTTCTATTTTTGGAGGACATAATCCAATGCATACTGCTTAAAGCATCTGAATGCTTTCCTTAGGATGGGTCAAAGTGTCAAAGGTTTCAGGAGGGCCTCGATCAGTTCCTGCAGACCCCTATGTGCCAATGACTTAAAATAGGGCCACAGTTCTTACAGTTTCAGCATTAGGATCATAAACACAAATGACCACCTGAGATCACAGAAAACCGGATATGAGCTACTTATAGTAAAACTGATCCAGGAACAAGAATACCAGGAAAGCTGCCTATTTTCTTGTAGTGAGGTCCTTTGAAGTAAACTATTAAACATTATATTACAGAGCTCGAAACAAAAATCTTTGAAGGCAGGTTATCCTACTCCGCACAGTGGCCAACTGCTAACAAATTGTTTCCTTTTCCTCTTAGGTTTTGTTTTTTCATTTGTGAAACTGAAACCCAAATTGTTTTCCTCCATATATGAGACTAGCTAGCCCAAAGCACTACTTCTGGCAATCATGTCGATCAATAGAAAGAGTATTAAAAACATACACAAACCCATCACTTCTCACCATCATGACATAAGAAAATGTGCTTATCAAGAAGCTGATAAAGTTCAACAACTTCTCTAAAATCAAATGTTAGGTTACAGGAAATGAAGAAATAAAAGGACCAAAAATGGCAAGAATTCAAACAATAGGATTTCATGCCTTGTTTCAGCTAGCATTCTTCTCTTTCTCAATTAATAAAGTCCCGTAGATACATCAATAACAGTCACATCTTAAAGAAACATTCAAAAGAGCAAAAAGGTGATACGGTTTATTTTCCCAAACTAATCATTTACTTAAGAGTCTTCAACCTGGACAAGTAATGAGAAGTGATGCTCCCAAGGGGCCAACACCTGTAGTGCTATGTCAAGGGGTAATGGCAGACCCTTGCCCACTCACAAAAAGTGTCTCTAGCTCAGTGTGTGCTGAGAGGAGAAAGGACAGCAGCATTACTGGACATATGACTCGGTCTGTCTCAGTGTGGCTGGAAACGGCGGGAAGCTTTTTAAAATCTAGAAATACATCAAAGGGCTAATGCAGATTAAGCTCTGCTCTTTTTTTCCCTGAAAGGCTCACTTTTGTTCCTAATATAAAGACTTAGATGGTATTTCTTTAGATCATAAAGCAAGTTGTACTTTTAATGATGGATTAAAAATTATAAAAGTAAAAGATGGCTTGTTCTCACCATTCTTTTTTTTTTTTAAGTGATGAATGAAGGAAAAGACCAGTCTAGGCCAAATTCATCTCTTACTGATGTTGAGGGATATTGAGTAATCCAGGTGTGATGTTAGTACAAAGTCAAATTTGAATAATTTAGTCACCTTTTTGTTAATTCCATCATAAGAAACATTAGATAACAAATATATAACAGCACCTAAGGTATGTAGCTTTAAAACAGTAGGAATCTTCACTCTAAAGAGTGTAAGGTAAAATAAATTAGTGCAAAAATGGTATTTTGAAATAGAAAAGCTGGTCATGTCAGCAGAATAACTCCTACTAAATAGATGACCACTTTCACAAGGGCAAAGGGAGACCACAGGGTTCCTTAAACAACAGCCTGCCCCGCCCCGCCCCCCACCAGCGTTCCTCACTGTGCGCTCGTCCTTACTGCTGTCCCGCCAGCCTAAAGAGGTGGCTTTCTTCCAGTTTGCCATGAGGCATTCCACTTCGACCTGCTTTTTCCCATCCCCTGGGGCCCTGTTCATCAACTATACTTTTTTCCTTTCCATGAACTCCTTCTCTTCAGCCTAAAAACAGTCCTGAGTCACCGCTACTGTGAAAACAAATTCTCCCTTGACTCTGCATCCCTTCTGATTACTGCCTTCCCTTCCACCGCCCAAGTGCTCTCTAGTCTCCACGACCACACTTCCATTCCCCACTGAGCCTGTTACAGGGCAGCTGTCATCCTCACCCCTCTATCCAGCTGACAAACTACCTGGGGCATCCATGTGTTATAATTTCAGGGGAAAAGACTGAATATTACAGAAATGTTCATATTAGAATGAAGAAACTGAGAACAAGTTACACTGTGTGAGTTAGAGACTCTAGATCTAAATTAGGTGCCTTTAGGAAACAGCTATGTCAACCAGAAAGCTCCCAGGATCGTGTCTCATAAAGGTGAATTAAACTTAACTCCTGGGTGTGAAATATATTTCCACAATGCTAGTTAAATCTGAGTCATTACCTTGTGCCAGGAACTATACTGTCATGCATGCATTCTCTCATTTAATTCTCACAAACAGCCAATGAGTTAGATGGCATCATTTCTCTCATTTTCATAGGCCAGGGAATGAGCTTAGAGAGAATAAATAAGACTAAGATCAAATAGCCAAGAAATAAGTGCCTGCCTGACTTTAAAGTCATGTGCCCTCAATCACGACCCTATATTTTTTAAAAAACAGACTTTAGTCTTTAGAATAGTTTTTTAGGTTTAAACAAAATTACGTGGAAGATACAGAGATTTCTCATATACCCCATGCCCCCACACATTCATAACCGTCATTATCAACATGTAAATTACTTTCTGTTTACAAACAGATGGGAAATACACAATTGAAGTAATAACTATAAAATCCAAAAAAGAAATTCAAGAAAGGAAGCAAGATCTTTATATTTATGGAAAGAGACTTAAGACCACAAAACAAAAAAGGGTTCTTATTTTAAAAAGGCAGAAAAAAAGTAAAAAAATTAGAATCCAAAGTCTTTATCCTCCCTCTTATTCAACTTCCCTGCCCCTCACCCCAACAGGGGTACTCCGAGGACAGAACTCAGTGTCCTTCAGTTTTGCTATGAGGAGCTAAGAAAGGTGACTGTGCACACATAAATTTATACTTACTACACTGTATACACCAACTGGTTGCCATTTCTTACTTACTGTGATTTATACTTCTGTCCTATTGAATTTGGTCCATTTCACAGCACCTAGGGCACATTACATATGCACCCAACAAATGCTTGTTGAATGAGTAAATGGATCACAAACATACATGTCTCTGCAAAAGAACAATGCTGCATAGACAAAGGCTTTTTCTTCCCAGCTTCTGCTAATTTTAAACCAGTGATTCAGAAAAATACTTAATATGTTTTTCTTTCTGCATAATAGTAGTGCTAATTAAATACAAACACATGTAGGTGGTCTACAGAACAGGATTAATATCTAAATGACTAAGGAGTTAAAGCACTAGTATTTGAAGCTTTGACAAACATTTTCACTACCTGAGTTTCCAAAGCAAAAATATCAGTTCACAGGCAACAAGAGGAAACTGCCCAGTAATGTGCAAAACATGTTATTAGTTGGCTTAAATCTCAAAATGATATAAGATGCCTATTTAAAAAATTATACAAACAGCATCAATTTTCTCTTCAATGCTGATTATTGCTTTTTTCTCTCTTTATGTAATGACCTTCCTGCACAGTATGTGCTATTAAAAAAAAAAAGCCTAGGGGAATGAAAGGAACTGCTTGCTTAATATCAAGAATATTTGATTTGAGGAAGAAACAACAATGAAATAGAAAACTATAAAAATTAAAATGTATGTGCTTTGTTGTATTGTAAGGGTTAAGTGTGTTTTAACAAACAAAACACAATACAACTAATAACACAGTTTTGGCTACTTTTGCATTAGTTATGAATTCTAGGGGAAAGAAGGAATCCTACAGAGTATTTAAAAACCAGTCCTTTATACCCATGTGGTGGCTATAATTAAAAAGATAGACATCAGATGTTAACTAGATTTACTGTGGTGTCATTTCGCAATATATACAAATACTGAATCATATGTTACCTGAAATATAATGTTATATGTCAATTACATCTCAATTAAAAAAAGATAATAACAAGTGTTGACAAAGATGTGGAGAAATTAAATGACTCACACAGTGCTGATGGGAATGTAAAATGGAAAAGTCTGGAAGTTCCTCAAAAAGTCAACCACACAGTTGCCATATGACCCAGAAATCCCACTTATAGGGATATACACTCAAGAAAAAAGAAAATGTTATGTCCACACACAAACATACGTAGGAATGTTCATACGCAGCATTATTTATAATGGCTAAATAGACAGAAACAACTCAGAGCCACAGTGACGAATGAATAAATCGTGGTATATCCATACAACAGAATATTATTTGGCAAAAAAAAAAAAAAAGGTGAAATACTGTAGCTATAAGATGAATGAACCTTTGAAAACATTACGCTAAGTAAAAGAAGCCAGTCACAAAAGATCACATATTTTGTTTTTGTTTATATGAAATGTCCAGAATAAGCAAATATATAAACATAGAAAGATTAGTGGTTGTCAGGAGCTGGAAGGGTTAAAGGAAAATGGGGAACAATTGTTAATGGGTCTGGAGCTTCTTTTGGGGGTTGATAAAAATGCTCCAAAACTGACTGTGGTGATTGCTGCACAGCTCTGTGAATAGACTTCTGAAAACCACTGAATTGTACACTTGAAATTGGCAACTTGCATGGAATGTGAATTATATCTCAATAAAAACTGCTTTTTAAAAAGGCTTTAGAGGCAGACATTTGAAAATTCTCTATAAATCATGCAGTTGAAGTTTTCTGGCAACAGGCAAAAGGTAAAAATGGACATACCAGAGAGGAAAGTAAACATGTAAAATATCTACAAGAACGACAACAAAAAAATAGCAATGTTGCAATAAATTTAAGGAAATTGCTTCCAAAGGCTAATACTCAGAATTATATAGTAAGCAGGATGCTGACTGTTCTAGTCAAAAATAACCACTTTTTACACACATAAAAGAAAAATGGAGTCTTTAACTTGGAAATTCCACTTAAAAGTCACATTAACTTATTTGCATTTGAAATTGAAAAACAAAAGAGGTTTAGTTTCTAACAGTTTCAACCTACTTTAGACAGATATTTATTAAATATTTATTAAAATGCTTTAGCTTGAAATAATACTATAGGTACCAGAAAGAAAACAAATATGAGCAATTCAATTCTATACCTTCTGTTCAATAAAACTCGCTTCTCCATGGCAGGTGGTACAGAGAACTCTACCCAGGGGGTTAATCAAAATTCCCTTAGAATAATTGAAAAGCATCTGCATTTTCCCCCAGAAACCACAAAAAAATCACAGTAAGCAGAACATATAATCTTGATTATTAGCACTGAGCCCGTAGCAGCACAATGTGCTGTTCCCAGAAATTAAGTGACAGGACACAATATCATTGTGTGATAAGCTAGTGATGTCTCCCAAAATGAGACAGAAAAATTCAAGGAAATCAAAAGATAGACAATGATAATAAGTAGCATGTGTGATATTTTGCTACTGTTGCAAAGCAAACTGCATATTGTGACAAATGTAATCATTCTCAGAGCAGGATGACGCTGGGAAAGACCTTAGAGGTCACTGACCCCAACCTTTCATTTTACAACAAAGAAAACGGAGGTTTAGGAAGGTCATACAACCAGTTTAAAGCATTACTGGGACTAGAAATGAGATCATGCAGGGCTCCTGCTATGAAATATTTTTTCTGTCTGGGTGTTACCTAAGAAATGAAAAATTCACAGGAGCTTCTGCGAGCTATGCATGTAATGCTCCACAAAGAAGTGCTCTGACTAACCATCTGTGAAAGTGCATGACCAAAGAATGTGGGGACACTTAAAATTCCAATAAAGTGATCTAAGTGTTAGCCTGAGAGGAGCAGGACTATAGTTTTGTATAGTTTAGGTCTGTAATTATAGTTTAGGTAGCTGCAGCCTGATCAACTGCACTGAGTCTTTTCTGTGGGAAGGTGAACAGCAGTGCTAAGGCATAGAAAAGGGAAGGCAAGGAGGTGGATAATGGATGGTATTTTTGTTGAAGGTTATGGGATTCACCAGGTGTCAGCCTAGCATAGATATACTAGGTCTATCTGTGTTTGATTACCCTGTAAACTACACTAGTTCTGAAATTATTCTGACTAGCTTCCTAATTTTTCTGATATCACTAATCAGCCAATAATCCGGAGGGAAGACTTAAAAGATTTGGTTGCTGGAAGAAATATGCCTCACCTCAAATTAACAAATGCACACTGTGGTTTAGATGACAATGTTTATGAGTTTAGTTACTGTCCATCAGTTCCCTTGGATCAATGTATAGGTTCTCTGTGGATACATGATATCCTTTTTAAATTTTTTCTTTATCTTACAATGTTTTGACATCTTAGGGGCCTTACAGACCTGGGACAAGACTACCCTGCCTAGGGCTAGCTAACTCCTAAAGATAGGAAAGAACTTACTTGGGAGCATGTGCAAGCTAACCACCCCTTTTAGCTAACTCACACACCAAGCCAGACACCTAGAGACCTCCCCCATGGCCCGAAGCCCACAGACATTATTCAAACTTGACAATCCTAAACTGTTTTCCTGCCCAACCTTGCCTTTCCTTCAGAAACTTCAAATAAAGCTCCTGCCCATCATTTCCCCTTGCTCCTTTTGCCTCTTGACCAACCCTGGGGCTTTCCCAATGGCCCTGCACAGTATGGAGTGGTCCTTGGAAAATATAAGTAACTATTTCAATGGCATTAACCTCTCTGTGTTGGCACCCAGTCACCTCCATAAAGTAAAATCCTGCAAGTATATTTCATAACACCCTAACAGTCAAGACCAGATCTGCGGAATCACCCAAGGCCATAATACAGACCGACAGCAGCGGGTCACTGAGGGAGCGAGGCCACGGGGCAGCTGCCTGAGCAGCACTCTTACTTCCTATAACCTTGCCTTCATAACACAGGAGCCAGGAGACACAGGCTTTATCAAAAGACCAGACATGCTGTGTGCACACATAGGTTTATTTTCAATAAATTGATAAATTGATATAACAATATCTAATTGATCTTCTAAGTCACTGTGGCATTAATAGAGATGATCCAACAAGAAAACTACTGATGAGCAATAATAAAATGTAAAAAGTTTGTTCTTTTTTAAAAGAAATGTAGATACAATCAAAAATATAAAAAACATTAAAGTCCTGTGGATCATAACTGCACATACTGATTAAGAAAAAACTTCATTCATAGGAATGATATGTTGGTAAAAATTTTATGAAGACTCAAATGTACACACATAGGATAAAACAGTAAAACAATATATGTGACATTTATGTACAGGGGACCCAGTTCTTTCTCTAATATGATCGAGATGCCTGCATTTCTTTCAATGTACAAACTAAGGCTGGGTGAGATGATCTAGAATGAATAGGGTAAAAGAGCTTGGATTACTTACCCAGGGGACTAAATTCGAAGAGTGTTAGAGAGCTTTGTGAAGGGTTGGGGAGATTCTCACAGATATTTACATTCACCAGAACTCTCAACTTCAGCACTATTGACATTTTAGGTTAGGTAATTCTTTTGTATAGGGCTGTCTTGTTTATTGTAGGATGTTGAGAAGCATCCCTGGTGATGCTTGCAAAAAAATTAAGGAAATCTACCCACTAGATTCCAGTACCAGCCCATTACTTGTAACAACCAAATGTCTCCAGACATTGTCAAATGTTCCTGAGGAATCAAAATTGCCTAGGTTGAAAAACTGCCTCATCTAGACTTGCAACGCAAAACACTGCCCGGCACCCATATTTCAAAAACTACCTGTTATTCCTAAAATCCTTCAGGGGAGCTCAAAGTTTTTTTGAATAAAGTGGTAGAGGGGAGGGAGGGAGGGAGGGAGGGAGGGAGAGAGGGAGAGAAAGAGAGAGAGAGTGTGCGCGCATGCGCGCGCGCGCTTAAACACTTAAATAAGAATAATCTTTCACAACACTTAACATGTATTCTACACCCTAAACACCTTAAATATTAGCTAGGGTTTTCTTATATTCCAGTTGAGACTAAAGGCTTTAAATCAAATATATCAAATTGCAATTGTATTTTTAATATCCAGAATGATTACTTGGATAAATATTATATTACTTTTTACAAAAAAAAAAAGAAAAGAAAAGAAAAGAAAAAGAAAAAGAAAAAAGAACACCCTTACCCCTTAATACAAAAGTAATTCACACGGGGAAGGACGGTTAGCACTCCACTCCGTTAAGTGGCTGGGCTGAGTCAGAACACAGAAGAGGAAGGTTAGTCCCTCGCCCACTACCCCAGCTGCTCTCCACCAGGTAGTCAGGGTGAATGAGGACATGCAAAGGGAATAATAAAGAAGTGCAAAGGGCCACTGGAAGACCTAAATCCCAACCACACAGATGCTGGTGTGAAGGAAGCCGGGGTTTTCCCTCAGATCAAGGTGTGAATCCTGTGGCTGCTCTTACTATGGTTGAGAACTAAATGAGGTGACAAGCATAAAGCGTTGGGCACACTGTAGGCACTTGGGGAGCACTGTCTCATTGGCCATCATTTTAAAGACTGATTTATTGAGTAGCTGAGACATAACAGGGGTGGTGGGGTTCTGAGACACAGAGGACTCAGAGGGTGACTGTTAGAACTTACACACTAATTACTTCCCTACCCTTAAATTAGGCAGGGGTTCTATTTCAAACAAGGGCACTTTGCTGTTCCAGTTTCCCTGATGCTTGGTAATTACCTTGGTAATTAACACTGATACCTTAGTAATTACCTTAGCTGTCCCCCACAATCTTGAGAATTTATACCATACAAAACACGCTGGCTTGGGAAAGCTACCTCTCGGAATACATACCTGAAATACTGACTACTATTTGACCCCTGCATGCCTTGCCAGGCATCTTGCCATACACTTCCCATGCACTGGTGGAAAGTGCCACAAAATATTAATGAGCTATATAATTAAATGCTAGCTGGAAAAGAACAGAAAAATACTTCTTTGCAGATGCCACTGTGAGGTAATGCTTGTAACATACTCTATTTGATACATATCACCAGGAAGATTACAGGTTTTTTACAAAACTGAGGGCCATATGAAGTGCAGTAGCTTTGGAGATCAGGTTTGAACTACACGCCGGCACTACTGACTCTGGATGAGAGTGTTTTTAGTAAAAAATAACAGTACAGATACTCCAATGGGGAAAGGGATCCAAATAAACAGAATGCAATTACACAAACCAGAACTTGCCCTAACTTTCCTGAATGGCTGGCTGTCCACAGCAGATTTGGTTTATGATCCAACATGGGGGAAACTAAGAAAGAGTAACCCTTACAACACTCTCACACAGCCAGTAGTTAAACATGTTCCTCAAGCAAATCAAACATGAAACTAGTTAAAGTTTGCTGTTATTTTCCCTGCATAAGGCATTTGAGTTGGTCAAGATGTAAGCTCCAGGCCAGAGAAGTATCACATCTGATCTAGAGATGGGAAAGAAAATCTGAAACCCCAACTATTATAGTCATCTAGGCCAGTGGTTTACAACTTGGAGTGATCTGACCCCTTCCCATCCCCTATGGCCATTTAGCAACGTCTGAAGACAATTTTGGTTGTTATATCTGGGGAGGTGCTCTGGCATCTAGTGGGCAGAGGCCAGGGATGCTGCTAAGGCACAGAGCAGTCTCCTACAACAAATAATTATCGAATCGAAAACGTTAGTATTGCCAAGGTTGAGAAATCCAACTCTAGGCCAAAAATAAAAATTATCAGTGTCCTGTGAGTATAAGACTTGAAGTAATTCAGACTAAATCTAAAACATAGTTGATAAATAAACTTAAAAAACACAGTTGATGATATCATGGATTTAATTATACATTAGGGCCTATCATGTCCTTCCCTGGTTAAAAAAGAATTATGTATTTTGAACATTTACCCTAATCAATAAATAGTTCAAATAAACAAATGCTTGTCCTATCCCCTCATTATAACAAGAAACATCTAGAATACTCCTATACTTGACTCATAACACCAGTAATATGTTGTATTTTTTGGTATCCATTTCTTAAACTAGATACTAATTCTACATTGTGTCAAAATATATTCTAATTCCCAGTCCTGGTGTATTTTAAATTGATTTCTTACAAATGAAGATCTCAGGCACTTTACAAACTTCTTACTCAAAACTCACCACTTCCATAAAAGTAGATATTCTGCTGATGAGAAAATTATGGCCAGAGAGATTAAATAATTTGTTCAAGTTCACAAAGTTAGTAAGTGGGAGATCTGAGATTCAAATGCAGGAATCAAGCTTTAGTTAGCAAGTCTTACCCCATCCAATATTCACTAACATCCTGGTAGCAGTTTATGGAAATGTCTTGTGGACATATAACTCAGTAATCGCAAATATTTTAAATTGACAACACTTTGAATAGTGTGCATGTCTAATTTTTACAAATAACTCTCCAGTACGGTATGGCTTATTTATCTTAGAAAACGAATGGAATCAAGAATTTTAAAACCCTAAAGCATCATACAAATGTAAGGCATTATGTTATTCATTAAAATTAATTTTATTTTGAGGATCCTTGGCAGATGGCAGGATTTTGAGATACTTTGAAATAATTAGTGACACCCTAGGATACTGTGAAATCATGATTGAGGTTACACTAAATTGGCTACCAATAGCCATATATAATATAAATGATTTGGACATTAGATGTCATTTTTAAATGGTTACTTTAGAGAAGCTAGGAGCCTCCCCCTTAGATGTGGCCATTCCTCAGGGGTCTATTTGGGACTGTGCTTTCCTTCTTCACTTTCCCTTGGGCAGTCTCATCTACCGCAGGGCTTCAGATCTCTAACCCCTACATGTTGACAAAGCACCAGCTTACATGCTCACCTTTAATCTTTTTCTTAATGTCCAGACTAGATGTTTCCTTTACATCATAATGTCTCTCTGGCATTTTGAAACTTAAAATAGTCAAAAATCCAACTCATTATCTATTCCACCTTTTTTTCTGACATAATTCTTCTTTCTTCTTCCTGTTTTCTCCTTCAGGTCGTTGCATCAGTTATCACATCTAGAAACCTCAGAAACATCCTCAATTCTGCCTAATACATACAACTGGACTCTGGGTCCTGAAGAGGCTCTCAAATGTATCCTCCTTTACTTGCCTGTTCCCACATGCTCTCTTTAAAATCAAAACAAAACAAAACATACCTCAGGTGATTTGTGACTCTTTCAAATCCTTCAAAGTCTAAAGAACAATGGCCAACCTCTTTAGCATGGTCTGCAACATTTAGCTTCTGCCATTCTAGTTTCATCTCCCAGATTGACCTTGGCCACCTACCTCCACCCTCACTAGCCAACCTGCTCTTCTTTAAACACCTGGGCAGCCTCATGCCTCTGTACCTTTATTTATTCCCTTCGCTTTCTCTACTGTCATCACAGACAAGTTTCTGAACATTCCATCTCAGAGCTTTTGCAGATGCCATTCCCTTCTATCTGAAATGGCTTTCCCTATTTGCAGGCTCTATTCATCCTTAAAGTCTTAGCATGAGCACGATGTGTGTGTGTGTGTGTGTGTGTGTGTAAATGACATGAATTTTTGGTTATTACTGTCTTCCAAAAATAAACTTTCAGAGAACTTATTTGATCTACACCTTATAGATCCATAAGCAGTCTTTCTCTTTATATGTCTGACTCATCTCTAATCTTCATTTGCCTTTTTCTTCTTTCTCTTTCGCATCCTTTTCTCTGTATCAGTGTGGTTGCAGAAGTGACATGATGGCTTATTGGGATTTCCTGCACGTTAGTCCATGTATATAAATTCATTCACTGGGGAGCTTTTCACAATTCCTCTCTTTCCTTTTTCTAAGACCTACAATAGCTTTAATTCATACAAACCTCTATTATCACTCTTATCACACTAATATTTTTATACCCTTAGTTGACAGTGGGCTCACTGCTAGCAATGATATCTTTTTCCTTTGAATTGCCAGAACTCAGTGACTAGCACATAAAAGATGATCAACTGGTGTAAAATGACTGACTACCATGACTACCAATAAATGCTAGGCTTTATGTTTCTTATAGAAACATAATGTCTTATGGCTATACTTGACCTACTGAGAACAGTTTTTGCATCAGAAAAAATGTAAAGCTAATAGATTTACAGTTTTCTCTGCCACCATATCAGCCTGTCACATAACCCATGTTGGCACTTACATTGTACTCAGGACAGTGGTTTGTCTGTGTTTACTAGTATGCTATTTAAGGGCAGAGACCAAGTCACATTAATCTAGTAGACTTCCAAGCATGTAATGGAGCAGACAGTCATGATTTCTTTTAAATTTTTGTTCAAAATGTAGGATATTAATAATTGGACTTTCATATTAACTACAGTGTGCTAAATTCAAAAGAATAGAAAGTAAAGTTAGTTATATTCCAAAAGTCTACTCTTAGATTGGTTAGATGGTACAAAGAACATGTTACCACAAAAATGATGTTCAAGATTAAGATTGCATTCAGAATCCATTTCATAAAATCGTATTTACTCACATTTTGGCTGAAATTTTATATAAAAGGAAAATGCAGGATGGGATGCTAGAGATATGCTTTTTTGCTTAGAATTACAAAATATGTCTAAAGAAAAGATATGATCAACCCTCCACAAAATATCTAGACTGTGGCCACTACTCACTTTCTATAGCTGAATGGAGAATTGTCAGGAATAAGGAGAGAGCCCCATGGAACTGACAGTCTGATGAAGTTCTGGGGTTCTACACCAGACACTTCCCATCCTCCTGTCTTTTCCTCATCCAAGGAAATTGGAACCATTGCAGGATGGGTTAAGTGGGAATTCTCAAGGGCCGATTCAGCCAGATGCCCTGCCAAGAGGCGGGCACACATGGAAAGCCTAAGACAAGCAGGGCCCAGGGTGCCTACGGAAGCCAACTGGAACATGGACTAGCATGCGAGAAATCCCAATAAGCCATCATGTCACTCCCACAACCGCACTGATACTGAAAAGAAGGATGTGAAAGAGGAAGAAGAAAAAGGCAAATAAAGAGAGATGAGTCAGACACATAAAGAGAAAGACTGCTTATGGATTTATAAGGTATAGAAGATCAAATAAATTCTCTGAAAGTTTATTTTTGGAAGACAATAACCAAAAATTCATGTCATCATTTACTTCTCAAAATAGTACTGATGAAAAACAATAACAAACCTAGTTCTTTTCATTTTCCAATTATTTGTATTTCAAACAAATGGAAGTTTACTCTATTAAAATCCAACATCCGAAAGTAAATTTTCAGATGAAGTAGAACATTTTGATGATGTTTATATATCTATAAATATGAAGGATGCAGATTTTGAGTCTTATGATATCAGATGACAAGATACAGCCCAAGCTTCAGCTCTTGCTAATTAAACGAATCAATTAAGACACTACAGTTGCAACTGTGTAGCTGCTGTTCTATAGTAGCAATAACAACTCCACGGGGAGGTCTTTTACTACATTAAAATGCTGTCCTCCACAACTCCATCTGATATTATTAGAAACAGTTATTTGTGTCTTGCTGTCATATTAGTAGCAAAGGCAAATTATAGAAATATGCAGACCAGAATGGTCCCAGTATGAGATCAGGTTGGGTTTTCAGCCTCCAAGGGAACAATTGCTGAAATTCCAAAGTTCCCCAAAGTTCTTTAATGGAACTGATAAATCTATCAGCACAGCATCCATTTAGAAACTAGGTAAGGGTCACATATTTACATACTTTCCTGCTAAGCTGATACAATTCAACTAGATGAATTATCATATTAAGTTTACCCTCCTGAGTTAAACTGATGGAGTTCAAAATTGTTTTCGATGGTTGTCATTAATCGCTGTTACTTCGTAAATGCTTACTTTGAAATCTAATTGTGCTGGTGTATCAAGGGTCATATTAATAGCATTCTTAATGGTAAATCTTTGTAAAACATGTTTATTCTACTGATATTATCACTCAAGCTTTCTAGGCTAATAAGAAATAAAGTATATTTATTATCAATAAAAACTTAATTTAAAATGTACAATTTGAGGTTTAAATTAGCTTTAAGAACTTCAGCATGATTTGGTTTCATTAAGATCTCTGGCTAAGGTTCAAAGATATATAATTTGATAGTTCCTCAAGAGTCCTTGGGTAAATGCCAATAGCACAGCTATGAAGAAGCTGTTCGGTGTAGTCTAAGCTTATTTTCTCTTTCAGGCAATATGCATTGTTTTTACAAGGAAAAAAAAAACAGTCTTACTGAGATGTGTTTGACTTAATGGTATTGTGCTTTAAAAATAATTACTTTAAAAATTAAATATAAACAATTACAGTACAAAAATTTGGAATGAAATAACTTTCACATTCTTAATGACAAAATATTCATCCTTATTGCGAAGCATAGTTCAAGCAAGGAATTCTGGTTAAGTAAAACACTGGACCTCTTCCATTTCTTTGTGAGCTTATATTATACTATGTGCAGTACGCCAACTCACAGCTTCACCAAAAACATGCAAACAAAACAAAACAAACAAAACCCAGACAACTTACATTCAAAATAGGCATAGATAATCTGGAAAAATTCTGAAATATGTAGTTTATCAATTAAGAGTATATTATGGACTAAATGTTTGTGTCCCACAAAATTCTTATGTATGCTGAAACTCTAAGCACTGATATGATAGTATTTGGAGATAGGGCCTTTGGATGGTAATTAGGTTTAAATGGGGTCATGAGTGTGGGGCCTTCATGATGGAATTAGTGCCCTTAGAAGAAGGGCGAAACCCATACTCTGCCTCTTCCACTCCTTCCCCCCACCCTTCTCCTCCCTCTCTTTATAAAATATATTTTTAGGTAAGTAGCCTGAGTGATTTTTTAACTTTTCATACATATCAAATATGCTTTCATACCTATATAGTGTACTGGGTTGAATAGTTTCATCCAAAAAATCATATCCTCCCGGAATTTCAGAATGTGACCTTACCTCAAAATAGGGTTTTTGCAAATGTAATTAGTTAAGATGAGGTGTTGCTGTATAAGGGTGGGCCCTAAATCCAATGACTGATGTCCTTAGATGGATGAATGAATATAAACTGACGTAGAGAATAAAGCCATGTGAGGATAGAAGTAGAGACTGGAATGATATAGCTATACGCCAAAGCATGCCAAGTATTGTCAGCAACCGACCACTGGAAGCTAGGAGAGAGGCATAAAACAGATTCTCCCTGAGAGCCCACAAAAGGAACCAACCCAGTCCACACCTTGAGTTCAGAATTCTGGTCTCCTAAACTATTACAGAACAAATCTCTGTTATTTTAAGCCACCTAGTTTGTGATAATTTGTTGTAGTGGGCCTAAGGAAATGAACACAAAGTCCTATATACTCTATAACAATGAAATTGATGAATACTGATGGTTAAAATTGGGATGTTCCAAATTTGTATGTACGCCCAAGTCAAATATGCTCCTCCGGGTCACAGAGGTACAAGTTTCATTTCTCAGTGCTCCACTCTACTAATCCAGAAGATTTTGCCTTTTATTATACAGAAACATTACCTGATAATTTTAAAATAAAGTTCAAGCAGCATAATAGAAAGAAAAACCTTATGCTTAGGTTGAAAGTTGAGCCAAAGACTTAAAAATGGACTAAATAAATCTCTTAAATCTTAAATCTATACCTTATAGATGAATCTAAAACTATGTAAGTAGATACAGGGTTCTATGAACAGAAGATTGTCCTGTTTTGTTCCAAGGCTGTGCATTAGAATAAGCTAGGTTGTGCTTCAGAAATAAATTAAGACTGAAATCTCAGTCCAGTGAAAGTTGGGGGTGGCAGTGCTCAGCTTCACTATTCACCCAAGGACCCATGCTGATAAAGTCTCAACAAACAAACACAGTTTTCAAGGTGGACAGAGTAGGGGTCTAGAGAGTTCACACCTGCTCTTGGCTACCTGTGACCAGAAATGGCAGAATCACTATATGGCTGTCATTTCTCAGCGGGTCTCTCATGTATCTCCACTTCCTCTGAGGAAGGCACTGATTGTTCTTTGTTCTAGACTATTTTTTCAAGGATGTATATACAGCAAACAGAGATAGTGTCTCCCTCCATAAAAAAAAAGGGGAGGCATGCTCACTACCCATTATAAAATAAAAGGGTTCCCTAAGCTCAGGTTCCTCTCCTATAACACAACTCATTCTGTGCACAGGCACCATCCTTCTCTCTTCACACTGTGGGAACTGGGGCCCAGAAAATGATGCAAAAATAATGATATTCTGGCTACTGCTATTGCTGTAATAAACTGTCCTTCATCTCTGACCCTGGAATCCTGTGTCTTCTATCAGCATCCATGAAACTGTAGTAGATTACTCTCTCTGTTTTAAGTAGGGTAAATTCTCAGATCCTCTGCAGTTCCTGATAGTCACTTCATTCACTGCCTACAGTCAGAACCAGTTTATGGTTTCAACATAACTTTTCTTACCTTATTATTAAAAATCCAAATGACATCAACAGACTTCATCCATATACTTAGTAATTTTCACTCCATAGAAAGATGGGCAAAAGACGTTAAGAGGTACTTCACAGAGGAGGAGACTCAATGGTTGATAAACATAAATGGCTAATAAAAACAGGAAAAGACACTATACCTCATTAAGACACTATACCCTAAGCTAATTCAAACGACTATGAAGACATTATTCACACTGGCAAAAATTAAAAAGTATAATATCAGGTACAAGTAAAGATGTTGAACAAAGTGAACTCATTCATTGCATTCTTAAATTACATAAGCCCTAGAGAAACTCTTGCATATGTGCAATCAGAATACAGGTACCCATGTACAGATGCTTATGGCAGCACTGACAGCCACAGCAAAAAAGACCATGTGGAAACCACCCAAACGTCCATCAACAGTAGAAGTGGATCTCACAAACAACACAGAGAAAAACAATTAAGTCACAGACAATTACAGAAATAATTCTAAGTATATCAAGTTTAAAAGTATGCAAAACTAAACTGTATAATATTTAGGAAACAAATATGTAGAAAACTTATAAAGAAAAGCAAAGAGTGATAAAAATCAGGAAGAAGTTCTCAATGAAGGGAGACACAGGACAATAGGATTGGTGAGGCACACGGCAGCCTTCAGAGGTAATTTACATATACACATGTATGTATGTATGTAAACTCCAGGGTGGTATACAGATCTTTGTTGTATTATTATTTATATCTTATTTTATAAATGTTCTTTCACATATATTTTGTAAATACATAAAATATATTTATAGAATTTTATATATTTAATATTTGTATAACAGCTAAAATAAAAAATTTTTAATGTAATGAGATTTGTTTTATTGAAAATGAAATAACTGCTATTTTTAAAAGGTAAAAAAAAAATGAAATATTTTTTAAATCCTACCTTCTCTAAGTTGAAACAGTAGCATTTTGAACTTTATTGATACAGCAAGAGTACTTCTTAGTCTAAAATTAAATTCTTCTTTGAACACTGAAGGGCATGTTTTCAATATTCAAAAAACCCAACTTATTTAGAAAATTCTACAAAGATTCTCACAAAGACAAATGTGTGTTTGCGAAGTCTAATTTTTACCATGTGACCTGCTACTGCTATTCCTGACCTGTACGTCTTGGAAGCTACATCTATCTGCCTTAGACAGTGTGGACTGAAGCAGCACATGCTGGCCAGATATAATGCTACATTTGTTGTAAAAGTCTCACTATATCTCAAAACCTTTTCTTTCCCTCTTCCATACTGAGCTATTACTGCTAATAGAAATATGCATTGTAACAAACTACATAGAAAAATGCATTGTAACAAACTACACTGGCCATCCAAAGTGCTGCATTATAGAATTTCAGAGTAATTACTCTAGAAATTAAAATTCATTCTTTGTATAAACTGTATAAACAAAGTGGACACAGCGCCTCTTTGGAATTTGTTAGCAAGTTATCTATCAATTACTGGTGGGGGGGTAGTATCAACTATATAAATTCTCCTTTCCTCTTCTCTTTTTTCTGGTGACTTGTTGGCTATTCAGGTGGGGTATGTATGTGTGTATTTTTTTTTTTTTGTAGTATGTTTTGGTTGCCTGAAGTGGATGAAAAGGAATAATGGTAAAGGGCATTTACTGATGGGATGAGCTCTGAGCTGAAAGCTGAGAAATCTAAGTACCCTTCCTTGCTCTACCCACCAACTACATGTAAAACCTTGAATAAAGCAAGTTTTCTTTTCTTCCCCCCCCCATCCTAACCCCACAAATTATCTTTTCTGATGCAGTTTCCTTATCTGAGGAAGAGGGATTGATCTCTAAGGTCCCAAATGTCCTCAACACTTTTCTTTTTCTTCATTTGTTTCTGTATTTGTTTTCTTTGCATTTCCTTTTCACGTCCAATACTTCAGTCCCATGCTTGTCAACTTGATTCTCTCATTTGACAAACATTTGCTGAATGCTTACTATACACTAAAGCCCTGTTCTGAGCACTAGGTATATAGTGTAATGAACGAAACAGACAAAAAGCCCTATGCTCATGGAGCTTATTTCATTCGAGTGGGGTAGACATTAAGTTTTTAAAAGTAAATTGTGTCAAATAGTAAAGTATGTCAAATAGTGATAATGGCTTAAAAAAAGAATAAAGTGAAGGAAGGAGAAAATAATATGTAGGAAAGGGTGGTCATAATTTTAAACAGTGTAACTAGGAGGACGTGGCTGGTTGCGTAAAGGTTTGAAGAAAGGGAGGGAACCTACTATGCAGATATCTGGTGACAGATAGTCCTGGCAGAAGAAAAGTAAATGGGAAGCCTGAGGCATGTTTGAAGAAGAGCAACAAGGCTGACTGTCTTGATTTATATTTTAAAAGAATCACTGTAACTGCTATATTAATAATAGACTAGGGAGCAGGGGCAGAGATCTAGAGACTTTGGCTGCTGCAATAATTCAGATAAAAAATGGAAGTAGTGGAAGAAAGAGAGGATTATAAAAATACAAGATTTTAGCTCAAGTTGCCGTTTCCTAAATAGAAAAGATTATAGGAGAAACTGTCTTGTTTTTTGTGAGTTGTGGCTAGCAAAACTCTAGTTTTCTATATGTAATACTGAGAAACCTGTTAGAATTCAAGTAGAGATATCAAGTAGCAGAGACAGCCTAAGTAAGTACACTTTCTAGCATGAGCACTGAGGAACAGAAAACTCCCACATAATATAATTTTAGGTAGCTATTTAAAAAAATGACATGGATCTTTATCTAATAACTTGGAAAGACATACATGATTTATTATTGTATGAAAAAAATGTGTAATTCTATTTCTGAAATAATATATCTAATTTTAATAATACCTCTAGGGAATAGGATGTATATGTCTGTGGTGGTTAATTTTATGTGTCAACTTGTCTAGGCCACAGTATCCAGATATTTTGTCAAACATTATTCTAAATGTTTCTATGAAGGTATTTTTTGGATGAGATTTACATTTAAATTAGTAGACTGGTTAAAGCAGATTACCCTCCACAATGTGGATGGGTCTCATTCGATCAGTTGAAGAAAAAGGACTGACCTGCCAAGCAAGGAGGAATCCTGTAAGCACACAGTCTTTGACTGCTATTCCTCTCTGTCTTACCCTGAAGATTTGTGACTTGCTTCCACAATCATATAAACCAGTTGTTTAAAATGAACCATTCTCCCTCCTCCCATACACACACACTCTATTGGTCTGTTTCTTTGGAGAACAATACAATTTCTTATGACATGTATTTAAATAATATCTAGCTTTTTAAATGAAAAAGCATACTTTCTTAATGAGAAAAACAAGAATAACCACAAGTCTCAGGTGCAGCTCTTAAATTTTACATTATGTATGGCCAGGGCAAGTGTATATACACATACTACTGTGCATATAGTTTAATAGATAAACTTTACTATGCCTCTGTATATAAACTATAAATGCACATTAATGTCCTTCCCATCTCAATGACTGCAAAATCACTACTCTTTTGATCCAACCTAGAGACCTCGCCACTAATAGTCTCAGTAAACTCACAGAACTAACAAAAATACCCTATGTGAATTTACAACATAAACAAGATACCCAAAGGACATGAACAGACATTTTAAAGATTATGAGACCTAGTAAATGAACATATGAAGAAATATTCAAATACAATAGCAATAAAGAGATATGCTAATTAAAATAAACTTTTAACACGAAAATTATTTTGAAAATATAGCTACTACTAATAATAATAATTATAAATTATATATAAAAATAATAACTATAAAGTAAATTTCTTTTCACCAGATAGAGGTAAGGAATTTTGAAAATTATAACTAATACTGGTAAGAGTACAAAGTGGTATTCAAATATTTGATGAGTGGATTTCTGAAGAGATATTAAATCACTGGCAACATGAAACTAACCCATAAAATTACTCATGGTTTTGACTCAATTTATGAGGAACTGTATCTTATACAATATATTTTGAAAATATCTTACATATGTTTGAAAATAATTCAAAATTTTAAAAGAGCAAAACACATTTAGTTGTTGATTAGTTCAGCATTTAAAAATGGCAAAAATGAGGATTAACTGAAATATGTTAGAGTTGGGATTCATGAAGAAGTCAAATATGTCACATCTACTGAGAATGTAAAATACAGCTTCATTAAAACAACGTTGATATTTTACAACAATATGGAAAATGATTAACAGGATCTTAAGTGAATAAAATCAATATACAAAGTTGTGATTCAATTTCATTAGAACTTTGGACTTGAAAAGACCTCACAGAGAAAGGTAGAAGAAAAAAAATGAGCAAAAAAACTCATCAAGGTCACTATTTTCAAAAGCATCTGTATGTAATACACATACTCTTATTTACACTATGAAAACAGGGAGAAAATCTTCAGCAGAAAAAAAAAACACTTAAAATTCCCAATAAACTGCAAATATTTTTGAAAACTATTTTCTCTCTAATAAGAAATTGCTAAAAGTCCTCTATCATGAGGACTTCTCTAACAAATTAAAAACCCACTTCTTATACAAGGAAATCTCATTTAATAGCAGAATAAAACCATGATGAAGCCAAGTTCAAACACATGGGCTAAAACCAGATGAACACTTTTTTCCCCTCTACAAATTAGGAGAACATACAAATAATTCTCTCACACTTACCACTGTACCAAGAAACTGAATGCTCATGTTTCCACCTGCTTCTCGTGAAAGGCACTGGAAAAAAAAGTATAAAATTAATTTTCATCCACATAAAAAATGTGTACATGAATGTTCACAGCTTATTATTTCTAATAGCTGAATAATTTGAGTGTCCATTAAATGATAAATGGATAAACAAAATATGGTATATTCATATTATGGAATATTGTGGCCATAAAAAGGAGTGAAGTCCTGATACATGCTCCAACAGAAGTCAGTCACACAGGACCATGAGTCCATTTAACGTGAAATGTCTAGAATAATCAAATACACTGAGACAGGAAGTAGACTGGTACATTTTGGCCATTCTGTCTAGAAAACCCTTGGCTACCCCAAAGACTTCTAGATCATCGATAACTTCTCAGGCCTCAGCTAGCAGAGGTTCCAGGTTTTCTCTCAGTTTGTTGCCTAAGAATATACCTACTATCACATATTTTCACCAGTGCAAATTATTTTACACAACTTTAAGTACTGAAAGAGTTTTTTGACAACCCAAGGAATTGGGAGTAGGGGGTGACAGGTGGTAAAAACTGGAGCTTCCTGGAACTGTTAGCAATTAAGAATGAAAATAATTAAGATATACATAAACTTTATTGTGCTCTATTAAAAAAAGAAACATACTCCTAACTCTGGAGTAGAAGGCCAAGTGGCAGAGATTGCTAATGCCAAGTCTGGAATGGTTAGAAAAGTAGTAGATCCCATGAATACGTTTGATAAAGTTGTCCAGGAAGATGCCTTAAGGCTTTTCCAGACTCCACCAGCTAGACCTGGTGCCGGGATAAGAGACATCTTTGGAAGAATCATCTGACACAGTTCAAGAAGTGGCCTGTATTTTGGTACCTAAGTAATAGATACAATAGGAAATGATTCTTTGCAATGTCCTATGTGAAACAGTTTGTTAGACTGAGACTTGAGAACAAGCACACATTGAAGCAAGAAAGAAAAGTATAGAGAAAAAAAAATTTCTTCAGGAAAAGTTTCCACATCTTTCTGAAGTCCAGAAGTTAAGACTTGTCTAATGCATCTGAACTCAACTTACCATTTGTTTTTCTTGGATAATACCCTATATACAAAAGTAGCTCTATGGTAAGATGGTAAAAACTTTTTTCAGTCAAATGACTATTTACTTATCAATTGGGTTAAGTCTTAATATGCCATGCTAATTCTGGAAGTGGTCATGCTTCTACCAAACATTTTTAAAAATCAGGTATAAAATACAGATTAAATTTTCATTTCATTAAAAAGGAAGGAAGAAAGGAGGAAAAGACTGACTGGTAGTTGCCTAGGGGAAGAAAGTCGGGAGCAAATGGGGAGTGACTGTTTTGAAGTTTCTTTTTGGGGCTGTGAAATGTTCCAAAGTTGATTGTGATGATGACTGTACAACTCTATAAAGAGACTAAAAACACTAAATTGTACACTTTTGGTGAACTGTATGGCATATGAACTGTATCTCAATAAAGTTATTATAAAAAATGACTTTGAATTTGTTTAAAATAACAATAAGAACAATGCAATTCTTCCATGTATGGAGAGCAATGAAAAAAGAAATAACCTCTATGTTATATATTCATTTGTTAATAAGTTCAAGTTTAATACAGTATTATTTATGTATATCTTAATTATCTGAATTTTAGTTTACTAAAAATGGGTTACTAAATAGTATACTGGAAGTAAATTATACTTTTTCCAAATAATTCTCACCTTTTTTTAAAACTTCTGACTTGTTTTTCAAAATTACTCCTTTCTTGTGCTAATCAGAGAGGGTCCAGTAGCTTCAAAGACTATGCAAACAAATAAAGCAATTCTAAGTAACTGAATTTTTTTAAGGTTCCTAGATGTAGCCCTGCAGAAAGTACTAGTGGCCTTCACTCAGCTGCATGCCATCAACTAATACAGATATATCCTAATTTTATTTTATTACTTTTAAAGAAGAAGAGGTTTATCAACTCTCATCTTTATGATTACTTAAGTCATAGAACCCAGAGTGAACCTCTAGAATTCAGGTTGAGCCCAAGGTTCCTTGATTGAGGAAGGTTAGATCAATAAGAAGGAAAGCTGTTTAATGAACAAGGACACCAAAAGGTGTTTGTCCCTACCAGTAAATATTGCCAAATGACTTGACACAATAATATGACTAGCAAACTCGATGTAGTGTGGTATAGTGTAAAAAGCTCAAAAAAAGGTATTTTTATCCATTAATTTCACTTGAAAGAATTTATCCTAAGGAAAACAGTCTTGAAGCAGAAAAATACAGTTACAAAAATGTCATCACAGAGTAGTTTATAAAACCTAAAAGTTTCAGGCAATCTAAATAATGAACAAAAGCAAGTGATTAAATAAATTATGGCATATTCATGCAGCCATTTAAAAACTTTACAAACATGAAAAATGTTTATAGTATATTCCTAAGTGCAAAAAAAGAACAAAATAGTATGTTCAGACTAAATCTTGTTCAAAACTTCTACATGTTTACATGAAATTCTAGCACAAATAATGCACATCAAACAGTTTTTGGCTTATCTGTTATTCCTATTATTCTATATAGACATGTTTAACTTAATAAAGGCAAAAATAATGCAGAATGAATCAAATATTCTTTCCTTCTGTATCCTAAGGAATTAAATCCTAGGTTCTAACACTGGCAGTTCTACTTTAGTCAATCATTTAACCACCTATCCATTCATCCATCGACTATGTGTTGAACACTACTAGCTAAATTAAGATCCACCCTCCAGGAGACTAAAGTAAGAAACAGAATTCTAAATTAAATTATAATTCAGTCAGAAACATGATGGAGTGAGAGATGTCTCCAGACCTCTCCCCATGAAACAATAAACTGAACACCTAAAACGCAACAAAAAACACCCAACCTGTACACCAGCAAGTCTGAGTGTGGGATCTGTGAATAGTAGCCACCACAGGATTGCTGCTGTGAGCCTATGGATTTTTGTGTTTTCTCAATCATGTGAGTGAGCAAGTAGTATTGCAATGATCCAGTGAATCCTACTGATTCTCACGCTCCCCTAAAGTAACCAGTGGAGATGACTTTTGGTGGTGAACACACAATGCAACATAGATATGATGTACTATTGTACATTTGAAACATATGTAATTTTATTAATGTCACCCGAATAAATTTTTTTTAAAAAATGAATAAAAATAAAGGAACCAGTGAGACACACTGTAGGTAACAGTCAGAATTCTCTCTGACTTAAAACCCCAACTAAATTAAAAATCAGCAAAATAAAACATAATGGAGAGCTAAAAAAATAAATAAATAAATAAATTATAATTTATTTTATAATTATAAAATAAATTTATAAATTTTTAATCATAAATTATAATATGATAAATCCATAATACAAAATGTACAACATATTACAAGATAAGAGTCCAGACCAGCTAAATCCCAGAAAGGTTAAGGAAGCCTTGCACATAGACATTAGAACTAGGTATTAAGAAATGAATAGGAATTCTCCACAAGGTAAGTAAAAATGAAACTTTTGGTTTGATAGGACAGTTTATAAAAATTTCAGATTAAGAAAAAGCATGGTGAGTTTAAGAAATGGTGAGTAGTTCGATACAGCCAGAGATAAATTTATTGATAAAGGAAAATGGCAAGAAAGGGAAGTGAGAAAGAATTACAAAACTGGGTCATATCTTGCACGGAGACAGTTCATACTTTACAAATTTCTTACAGTTAAGAACTTGGGAGTAACATGTTTTGGTTTTAGAAAGATTGATGATCTGAGGTAAGGTTGAGGATATATGGGAATGGGGGAGGGACTGGGCTGGGAGGCCAAGGAAAATGTTACTGCAATCACTTAGGTCAGAGTACTTGAGGGCTACCCAAACACAACACTAGAACGAAGCCCGATTCATTCACAGAAACTTAGAATTTGAAAGACAAAACAGATATGAAAATCTGCATACTGTTCAACTTATGATGAAACTGAAGGTACAAGAACATAAAAAGTAATTTGCCTATACTCCAGCAGGAGAATAAGAATCCCAACCCAATCATTTTGACTATGCAAGATGGAATATCTCTACAATGTCTTAAACTAGATCATTAATTAGACTGTGAGTTTTTTAAGGACAAGGATCATTTCTTGCACTTCCTCTTTAATCCAACAGGACATAAGAAACTGAAATAGAAACATAAGCTCAATCTTCAAGAATTCTGAAGTTTTTCTATATTGTGAAAGATAAGCGTGACCTACATATTTTTCAATCTTCAATTGTTAGCAGAAGTTTTAACTGCGGAGAATTAGAGGTGTAGCTGTAAAGAAATTCGGAAACAGAGTGATGTAGAATGATTTAGATTGTAGATACGTAATCCAATAACATGATGACTCCTACACCACGGAGGATTTAATAGTAATGAAGAAAACTCTCAGAGCAACCCCATTACTTCTAGACCAGGACACATCCCAGCCTGTGGCAGAAAAGAAGAGCCACAGGATCCAGTCCATAGTTGCCAATTAATCACCTCGCTAATATGGTAACAGACTCAATAATAACAGTTCTTCAGAATTAGAAATTTTCTGATTGAAAAGTGTGGCTACTAGATTCTGGGAAGATGGCAACGGTGGTTTCTGGGAAGATGGCAGTTTCTGAATCTACACTGGAAATACTGAAAAAGCCTAGTAGCAGCAAACTTCTCTAGCATCCCAGTTGTCTACAAATATCATTTCTCACTCATTTTCTTGGAAAAATGGCTGATCCCAGAAATGAGGCTGCTGCATCTTGCCACGTCAGAAAGTAAGGTATCAAAGACTGGAGTCATATCGAAAGGACTCGGAAGTTTAAATCCATGAGTTTGAAATGGATACCCAAAACAAAAACAAAATAATACCCTAATTTAGTCACTTCTGGAGAATAATAGGGAATCAACTCTATTTTGAGAAATGGTAAGTAAAAGGAAAGGATCGAGCATTTACCTTGTCTTTCTTATAAAAACTGTACTCCTGAGTAACCCGAGAAGTAGTTGAGGTAGGGTTTCTCTTTAAGGAACTATTTAGGTAATAAATGAAGGAAGAATGGCAAAATTACAACATCATCATTTTGTAAACTTAAATGAACTTAATGACCGAGGCTTGAACCTCAACAGAGTGATAACCAGATAGTATGTGCCTCTTACGAAAGCATACCTCTCCACTTAGGATTCAGTCTTGCCTGAATCTGATTACGTCTCAAGACCCAAATATCAATTTACAGAAAAGAGAAGAGAGATAATATGTTATACTATACCTTTGGGAAATCACCAGCTAAATCCTGATAATGGAAAACTCTATAGGACAAATGATCCAATTTCTTCAACAAATAACATGCAAAGAATAAAAAATTTCCAGAGACATATTTCCCTGAAGCTGCTATCCCACTTCTTTCCAACACTCCTTGAAAAGTTGGCTACCTTCATGGTCTCTGCTTTGTCACTTTCCATTCCCATGTGGCTTTTGTTCCTACTAATCCTCTATAATCACTCTTGTCAAAGTCACCTAAAATTTTCATCTTCCCTAATCTTTCTGTCAGTTTTGTCCTCATCTTATTCATCAAGATTAGACACAGAAATGATTCCTTTCCCAAAATTTCTTTCACTGGCTTCAAGCATATCTCACACTCCTGTTTTTCTCCTACCTCCTCAGCAGCTCTTCCTTAGTCTGCTGTGCTGGCTTTGCCTCCTTGTTCAATTTCTAACCGCTGAGGTGCCCCAGCACCCAGTCCTCAGCTCTCTTTTCTTTTACATCCACAGTGTAATCTCATTCAGATCCATGCTCCGCCGCTCTTCAATCCCTAGATACTCACTCAAAAAAATCAACTTCTTCAAGATAGAATTTATGTACAAAAAACTACATTCCATTTAAAGCACAGAATTCAATGATTTTTGACAGTAGTAAAAGAACCACCACCATAATTAAGATACAAAATTTTTCCATCCTTTCCAAAAGGTTCTTTTTACTCTTCCACAGTCCAACTTTGGTCCCTGCCTCCAGGCAACCAATGATCTGCTATCTAAGAAATGAGTTCACTTTTCCCCTAAATGGTCATTCAGTTGTTCAGCACTATTTAAGAGAACATCCCATTGAATTCCTCAGCATATGTGTAAAAAAGCGACTGACCACCTACATCTGGATCTATTTCTAGACTCTTTGTTACTTATCTACATGCCTGTCTCCCAATATCAAACTGTCTTATTACTGCTGTTTCATAGTTTTGAAATTAGGTTACATAAATCTTCCAACTTTGTACTTTTTATAAAATTGCTTTGACTCTTATGATTTTTCAAATAACAATTATTTTGGTGGTAAAAAAACATAAAAGTTAATGTTATAACTATTTTTAAGTATAAAGTAGTGGTAGGTACAGTTATTGTGCTGCGAAACAGATCTCCAAAACTTTTTCATCTTGCTAATCTGAAACTCTACACCATCAAACAACATCTCTTTTCCCTCCCCCGTCTAGACCTTGGTAACCACCATTCTATTTACTGTTTCTATGAATTTGACTACTTTAGATATCTTATAAATGAATTCATACAAGATTTGTCTTTTTTTGTCTGGCTTAATTACTTAGCATAATGTCCTCAAAGTACACCTATGGTTTAGCATTTGACAGAATTTTTTCCCTTTTTAAGGCTAAATAATATTCCATTTTATGTATATACCATATTTTGCTTATCCATTCATCCATTATTGGACATTTTGATTGCTTCCACTTCTTTGCTATTGTGAATAATGCTGCAATGAACACAGGTGTGCAAATATCTCTTCAAGACACTATTTTCGATTCTTTTGGATACATACCTATCAGTGAGATTGCTGCATCACATGGCAATACTGTTTTTATTTTTTGAGGAACCGCTATACTGTTTTCCATACCAGTTATACCATTTTACAATTCTACCAACACTACAAAAATGTTCCAATTTCTTCATGTTCTCACCAACACTTTTTGTTTTGTTTTGTTTTTGGTAGTAACCATCTTAATGGGTGGGAGGTGATATCTCACTGTGGTTTGGATTTGCACCTCACTGATGATTAACAATAGTAAGCATCTTTTTATATGTCTGTTGCCCATTTGTATATGATCACTGGAGAAATGTCTAATCAAGTCCTTTGTCCATTTTTTTAATCAGGTTAGTTTTTCTGTTGTAGCAATTCTTTATATATTCTGGATAATAACCCCTTATCAGATATACCATTTGTAAATATTTTCTCCAGTTCAGTGGGATGTCTTTTCACTCTGTTGATTGCATCTTTTGATGCACATAAGTTTGATGTTATCCCATTTGACTATGTTGGCTTTTGCTGCCTATGATTTTGGTGTTACATCCAAGAAATCTTTCTTAAGTACAATGTCATGAAGCTTTTTGTTTTTCCATTTTCTTCTAACAGTTTCATAGTTTTAGGACCTATATTTAGGTCTTTAATTCATTTGGGATTAATTTTTGTATATGGTATAGGATGAGGGTCCAATTTCATTCTACTCTATGTGGAAAATCTACATACTATGGCTATCAAATTTGTTTTCAACTCCATTTGTCCTGTGAGTTAAAAACTCATATAGTCAATTGTTGATTGGACATTAACACTTAGATATCAAATGCACATATTAAACCTAGCAAGTGCAAACAGAATTCTTGATTTGCTTTTCCAACCCTGCTTCTCCCTCAGCCTTCCAATCTCAGTAAATACTGCCATCATTCATTCCTTTGCTCACCCTTAATTCTTTAACTTCCTTTACACTCAGTGTCTAATCCAGCTGCCAATCTTTTCTACCTCCTTCCCAAATATATGGCAAATTAGTTCACTTCTTACCATCTCCACTGCTACCACCTTAGTCTAAGCCAAGGGTTGACAAACCCTTTCTATAAACGGCCATATAGTAAACATTTTAGGCGTTTTGAGCTCAGAGGCAAAATTGAGGATATTAATAGCTACTTACATTAACAAGAAAAGAAATTTTCACTTTTTGGGGGGCAACATTCAAAATATAATAATAACTAAACACATTTTTTGTAATACTGTAATGCCGACCTGTAATGAGACTTTATGTATTTCATCTTTGAAAATGTCTTTTTCCGCTGATAGGTACTGCCAAATTCCGACATCAATCCACATGCATATGATTTTACACGAACATATTCATCATTTGGAGGGCATTTATAAAATTTTGTTAGATTCTTGATATTTACCTTTAGCATAACATTATATTCCAGTTTAATCACTTTCAATTGAAAGTTAGGTGGAAGATTCTCACTGGTACAGTTAAATGGATTTTTAAAATATGCAAATTTCCTTTGCTCTTGCACTGAAGTTTGAAAAATGCTGCTGGAAATGACGTTTGCTTCTTGTTTTAATCTTTTCAAAGCTCTGGAAATGTAAAAATCAGCTTGACAATAGTTGTGATTCAAATGTGCAGTTTTGTCTTGCAATTTTAGGTTGATTTCATTAATAAACTATAAAGTCTGCAATATAATCTAATATTTAAAACCATTCAGTATTCAATAACAGTGGTTGAAGGTGCTTCTTGTTCAGAAAAATTTCAATCTTGGTCCTAAGCACAAAAAATATCACAACAAACTTTACCAACACTAAGCCATTGAACTGCTATGAGATAGGGAAAATCAAGGCGATAAGCTTCTACTCACAATAAAAATTCCCAAAGTGGTTGTAAACAGATAAAAACAAATGAATGTGACTATGTTAAGTAAAACTGTATTTATCGATACTGAAATCTAAATCTCATATGCTTTTCATGTGTCATGAAACAGGCAGTAAGCTAGAGTTCTGGTCTAACCCATCATCAGCACCTCTCCCCTGGATAGTTGACTGCAATGGTCATTAAATAATTCCCTTTTCTCCACCACTGGTCCCCTGTGGTACAGTCTCCACAGAGCAGCGACTTTAAACCACATAATATCATTCTTTTATTCAAAACCCTTCAAAAGCTTCACTATGAACCAAACAAAACCCAAAGTCTTTGGCCTATAAAGACTCCATATGATCTGGTACTTGCCTATATTTTCCCACTCTCCTAACTGTACTCAAAAATTGGCTGTCCTTCTTGCCTCCACAGAAACTAAGTAAGCTCTTTCCTGTCTCAGGGCCTTTACATTTGCCATTCCTTCTACTTGGGACTTTATTCCCCCAGATTTTTGCATGGTTGCCTCCTTCTCCTCATAGGTCTTGACTCAGTGTTAGCTATTCAGAGAAGACTTCTAACCGCTCTAGCTAAAGCTACCTTCTCTAGTCACTTTCTATGAATTACCCTGTTTTATAGTCTTCATCAACCTTCTTAGTACCTAAAGCACCTTTTTTATGTTTTTACCTGTTTGGTATCTACATCCCCCAGCTGAAATGTAAGTCTTGATCACTACTGTATCATCAAAGTCTAGAACAGTGCCTAGGTCATATTTGACATTACCTTTTATGTAAAAAAAAATATAATACTTCCTTTTTCCTTATCCTACAAGGGTTAGATAGATTACCAGGGAAAGAGAAGTAATTTTGCAATATGTAACATGGTAATAGGTTTTAAAACATATTTTCATATTAAAAACAAATAAATTGAATCAATGAATATGGAGATCATAGAAGTCCTAATAAGTTGCCCTTAACTTTTCATTCAGTTTACAGCAGCTTACGATTACATTCGTAATGACTATCAGCCTTTTTTCTCTCACAACACTACCACAATACGTATACTAGAAAGACAAGAAAAAATAAAGATCCCAAACCTAACCTATGTCAGCAATAAGGATTGATATAATTGAAAATTAGAAAATGAAATTCAAAACTGGAATTTACTTCTATACAGGAAAGAGGAATATATACTTTTCCTACAGTCTAGGATTAAGATGATTAGGTTTTAGAATCTACAAAGAACAAAGTATTCAATGCCTACAATGAGTCTGAGGCATGCCAAAACAAATATGAAATGCTTGATAAACTAATAGCAGAAAGTAAAAAAATAAAATAAAAATTAAGTTTTATTTTCATGAAATATATTCCATCCTTATTAAAATATTTTCTCCAAATATTTTACCTCTTTTTCTATTTAAAGTGGCACTTCAGAGCTAGATAAAAATTTCCTTCTTATTTTCATGATCAGCTCCGACACTTACAAAATATACTTTTTTTCTTTAATGAATATTTAAGACTTTATTAACAAAGTGATTTTAAACATTTGTTAGCAAAGTTGCTTACTCAAAAAAAAAAACATTCACAAATCAAATATTCTAAAAATATCTTTGTAAGATAATAAAATCAGAGGCAATTTCACCTTTAAAAAGCAATCTCACTGAACAGTAAGAGGAAGAAATAGTAATAGTTTTCTCTTTCCCCTCACTGATTTCCAACTTGATAATATGTTTTAAAGGCCATTACTGTGGGATTTGTCTTATCGGTCTCCAGCGCAGCTGCTTGTATTATTTTTCATGTTTACTACAATCACTGTTTGTACTATTCAAAATTCTCTTCTTCTGGCAGCTACTAAAATATCATTTTCTTTGTTGACAATAGTAAAGGAGAAAAAAAGTATGTATGGGGGTGAAGAGGGACTCAGAAAGACATTTTCCTGTTATGTTAAAAATTTAAAAGCAACTCCAAATCTTAAAACATATGCCACTGGAGACAAGAAAACTGCTAGGACTACATCGCAAAAGCAGGTCAACTTGTATCAAAATTAATATTTTAAATTATAGTTGCAAATACATCCCGGCTGTTAAATTGTGATTAAATTTTTCGAAACACAGCAAAAGGAGTTATTTCTGTTCTACTGGTGGGCTTGTTTCTAAGATGTGTAACTGTAATTGATGTTTTCAGGAATGTGAAAAAGATGGTTAATAATTACTCTTTCATTTCCTACTTCTTTAGAAAAAATACCAACCTCTGCTTATTCTAAGTTATATATTTATGTATCCTATACATCCTAAATAGATGGTTTTATATTACATTTCATGACTCTAGAGTAATCACATGCATAGGGTACAAAATAACTACTTCGAAGGGGTGGGAGAAGGGAGAAACATCTAAAAATGCTCCACAGAACTAAAAACGTAAGATGATTAATTCCAAATCTACTTTTTCATATATGGGCAAAATATAAGCAAAAACATAAGACACTTCATTTTAATTTTCTAATTAAAATATTATTAAATATTTATTTAGCATCTATACATAATTATTAGGATTAAAACTAGCTCTCGGAAATTGAAGGCATTATTTTAATCTAAAAAGCTAAAAAAAAAAAAAAAAAAAACCTTATTTTTAACTTCTCTTTCTCAAGCATTGTGAAAATTAATTCCTTTTCTTCAAAAACAGAAAATTAAGGTTAATTTTTAAAATATATTTAAATTGTGTGGGCAAGCATTTGCAAATATATCAGTTTTATAATCTGCAAACACAATAACAACTTTTCTATTACATTCATGTGCTTGTATAATATTCTACATTACATAGACCCACTGAGCATTTTAAGTTATCATGTTACTAATCTATTTAACACTGCAATCAATTCACAAGGAATCCATTTAATATGGTATTCTGTAGTAAATAACATGAGATTCTTGTGACACTATTCCAAATTTGTCTGCTTTAACATAAAAAATTAGTTCCACTTAGTTGAGTATCAATGATCTATTCAATGTAGAATGCAATAGTGCTGCAATCAGCTTTGTACTGTTATCTATAATAAATTTATCTTCTCTTGAAAATATTTAAACAAGAATATGAGAAATAAAAAGAAAACAGCCTTCAAAAGTACACCATGAATAGCTTCACAGCACACAAATGCAGAAATTGTTAGACCTTAGCAGGATCTCAAGATATTTTCAAAAGTATTTAGCTACTCTTCAGGCCTGTAGACAACCTGCTGTGAGCAGGTGGATAGGAGAAATCATGCCACACAAAGACACAGGCCAATAGCAGTTAGACGGCTCTGCTTGCAAATGTTCAAACAACATGACTACGCAAATGAAAATCTAGTATGTAAAATGCTAACAAGAAGCAATATATTAAATCCCAGCAGACAAATTATACTGTAAGAAATAGAAAACTATTTGAGTTGTTTAAAGTAAAATTGAAGAACCTCTTTCAAGGGTAGAAAAAAATTACTTCACAGGAATATAGTATAGTCATAATAATAATAAAAAAAAAGTCATATTCATCCAGCATGTTCCACACTACGAAGATGCTAGGGTGTATGAAGAAAGCAGTGAGCTCAACAAATGTAGAACACAGAAAATCTTTTGTTATAGTACTTTAATTATATGTTACAGGCAGGAAATCATTCCACTTTTTAAAAAATAGTTCTAATTTTTATTAAGCTTCTAAATTTAAAAGCATGTCAACTAGATGAGAAATTCTGTTTAAAAATGAATTTAATTTATTTCTAATTTTAAATAATAAGAACAAAGACTGTGGTAAACACATGGGAGAGCACCAAAAAACAATATTTGTATTTTTCTTCTATAAACACCCTGATTTATAAAAGGTTTTGTTTGTAACCAAGTAACCACTAGTCACACATGACTACTGAGAACTTGAAATGTTAATGTAATTGAGAAACTAAAATTTCAATTTAATTTTATTAATTTAAATTTAAATACAGAAGCAGTGTAAAATGTTTTCCTGTTAAACACAATTTATTTTGATAAAAACTACATTTTGCTTTAAATTGTTCCCTTACTTAAGTTATGTTGTTATATATATGTCAGGTGTGTGTGTCATTTCTGGTAGCCCATTAATACTTTTTTAATATTGTTTTATGCAGAAAAGCTAACATTTTGGATAAATTGGGTTAAATAAAATGGATTAGTAAAATTAATTTCACAATCTTTCTGAATGTGCCTACTAAGAAACTTAAAACTGCATATATGGCTCATATTAGATTTCTATTGGAAATGTTGTTCTATTCTACAACTTTTAAAATTGATAATTTAAAAATCAGAATATATCTTCCCATAAAAGACTGAAGGATGATTTTTAGTTTCTCAAAATATACGATTAAGACCTACTTAATAAGTATCATTACTGACGGGCTCTTACATTTGCAATGAAATTGTAGGAAAATGCTTATAACCAACATTTTTAAAAATATGAAATTCTATCATTTTATTTTCCTTGGATAATGATATTTGAGAAGACCTGATTTAATTATTAGTTGAAGTACTAGATTAGGAACATGAAAATTCTAAAGAAGACCTTTAAGTATCTTCAAGAGTTTTCAAAGTTCATATCCCCAGTTCTCCTCCTTTCAGATAGATGCATCACTAGCTCTATTTAAAGTTATAAACTGATTAGAATTTTTGACAAAGAAAATGACTTTCTTGAAGTCAGAAGAGAGGAAAATTTAAAGCAGTTAGGTGGATATACTGAAGTAAAGTGTTACGGGAAATAGACTTAACTGAGCACTGAATAATTAGTGAAACTGAGTGAGGGAGAGCACAATGTGTGCACAAACCTCTTAGGAAGAGGAAATTAAGAATAGTCTGAGGTAGAACTTTTTCTATACCTATCAATACCTATTACTATTAGCCTTAAACAGCTCAGATGCAAGCCAGAGCAAATAAAGGCAAGTAGGAAAGACATTTACTCAACGGGAAAGAACATGCTTGATAAGCAAGGTACTTCTGATACTTCAGTGAGCAGATCTTTGGGATCTCTCTTGTTTCTCTTTGCTCTCACAGAAATTGTGGTGATTTTGCATCTGCAGAGATCAACCAGCCATGTTATCTAATAGAGTATGGACTTTGCAAGTACTGGAAAGATCAGCAATGAAAGAGAATTGATAAAATGGCTTAGAAGGTTATCTTAAGAACATAACTTAATTTGATGAAAGAGTAGAAGAAATAAAATCTCAATCTTAAAATGAAGGTATACGTAAGAGATTTACATGTTAAATTACAAAATGCAAGATGACTATCCATTCATTCATCCATCCATCCATCCATCCATCCATCCATCCATCCACTCATCCATAGTTATTGAGTTTCTACAGGTGCCAGGAACTCAGCAAGGCAGTGGGAATTCAAAATTAAATCAAAACTGAAACAGGTAATTTAGATCAATTAAAGGAAGTTAGTAACCTATAAAATTTTTATTCAAATGATGGTACTTGTTAAAATACAATTTGTTTTTAAAGAAACTAATAGATAATATTAAGCTCGTGAAGTTTACCAATGAAAACCTGGAAAGTGAATAGACAATGTAATCTGATTGGATGGGAGCACATTCCTAAAGCAAAACTATGTGCTTACTTCCCAAGTATTCCATAATCTCATCAGATAAAGATGCTAAATGCTACTTTGTATGTAGTCATAGGGATTCAACAATAAAACTAAATAACTGCTAAATACTCACTTATCCTTAAGTAAGATGCTAACTAGGCTACCTGGTAGGACATGCTAAGGAATTGCCCATCTCCCACCACAAGAGACTATGAAAGAAGTTAAAAATTAATTAGAAGAGGCTGAATTCTTAAGAATTTGAGATTGAACACTTTAAGTGAGAGAAATTTTGTGAGAATCACCTAGTTTTCCATATAGCTCCTGGATTTTGAGGGACACATAGAGAATATAAGCAATCCTTTTGGTGACAGAGCAAGGAGAGTTTAGTGAGGCAAGGATTTACAACTATTTCTTGTGGCTCAGGTGTGGATCATGCAGCAGAGAAGCTGGGTCATTATGAGAGTCCCTGCCCAACACGAACATCTAAAGGGATGAGAATCAGGAAGCTGAAGGCAACTAACTGGAAAAGACAGAACAGGCATTAAGAGTTCTGCATATGAGGAATTCTCTCAAATCTACATAAGTGTCCTAGAAGACATCAGCCAGCTTTGAACATTTGCCATGCCAGAAAAGAACAAATACCAGATTACATCTGCCCAGGTCAACTTAGTTCTTCCGGCTATGCACCTCTCATCCTTACACCATACTGCAACTTTGGAGAGACCTCAGATAGCAGGTAAGAAGTGGGAAAGAATATAAAGCAAGAAAGAAGAAGCAACACTCTTTATCTTTCCTACAAAAATTCTGCAACCTAGTTTTACTAGTTTTTACCAGTTTTGACATTACAATGAATTAGATTTTAAACTCACCCTCTTCAAAATAGAATGCTGCATGCTTATTACTCGGTAGCAACTGCATAGACTGAGAATTGTACATGATTTTAAGCAGGGAAGGAAAAATAACTTGAGAGAATGGGTTTTAAAGAAGAGTTGTAAGAAAGTTGCTCCTATTTATACTAAAAAAAAAGTTCCATTTATGCAGTGAATTGTCTATACTATAAAACAGGTAAAGAAAGGCAAATATTGGGAAGTACTCTGAATGCTTTTTCAATAACTATTGAAATAAATCCTGTTCCAAATGAGATACCACTTCATGCCCATTCTAATAGCTATTATAAAAACAACAAACATAAAATAACAAGTATTGGTGAAAATATGGAGAAATTGGAATCCTTGTGCATCACTGGTGAGAATGTAAAATGGTGCAGCTGCTGTGGAAAATAGTATGGTGGTTCTTCAAAAATTTACTAGAATTACTACATGATCCAGCAATTCCACTTCTGGGTATATACCCCAAAGAACTAAAAGCCAGGGACTCAAAGATATTCATACACTAATGTTAATAACAGCATTATTCATGACAGCCATAAGGTAGAAACAACCCAAACAGTCATTGACAGATGAATGGATAAACAAATTGTGACAGATACATGTAATGGAATATTATCCAGCTTTAAGAAAAAGGAAATTATGATACATGTTATAACATGGATAAACCTTAAAGATATCGTGCTAAGTGAAATAAGCCAGCCACAAAAGAAATAATATATGATTCCACTTATGTGACTTGTTTAGAGTAGTCAAATTCATTGAGACAGGAAGCAGAATGGTGGTTGCCAGGGTCTTGGGGGATGGGAAATCGAAGGTTATTGTTTAATGAAAAGAGTTTCAGTTTGGAAAGATGAAAAAGTTCTAGAGATGGATAGTGGTGATGGTTGTACAACAATCTGAATGTGTTTAATGCCATTGAACTACACATCTAAAAATGGTTAAAATGGTCAATTTTATATTTTATAATTTATGTATATTTTACACAATTTTAAAAATCCTGTTAAGGTTACAAAATAGTGTTGAAGGGAAAAAATCTAACAAAAGAGCAGCAGATTTAGTCTCAAATTAGCATAGAAATCTGAATTTCTATTATTTTATCCTGCTTTTAGAAATTGGTAGATAATTGGTAGCTTGGTTTGTCATAGCACAGAAAGTAAAGTTCTCTTTCAAAACCTAGCCTTTAAAAGAATACCCACCTAACAATGACAGGTAAGACCAACAAAAACTTATATTAAGAAAAACAGTCAAAGCAGGGGACCAGTGTTTGGATTTAGGATTTTGGTACACACTGTATGCATAGAGCATTTAACAAGTTGTTTCAAGTTCTCACCAACAACTTCTCTAAAACCCAGTTCCCTCTTCCCTGTACACTGCCAGCACCCTAGTTTAGGATCTGTAACCTCATGAGTGAAGTAAAAGGATTATCTTCTAAATGAATTCCTTCCCCACTTCCTACAATCTCTTATTCCTCTTCAATTATGAAGACACATTAACCTTCCACAACAGCTTCTTGATGAACATTACTTTCCTCTGCAAAAACATTTCAATATCTCTGTTGAAAAGCATAGACTCTTTAACCTTCCATTCATAACGTGGCTCCTCCAATCTATTCTCCCATGCTTATCTAGCATTACTTTTCTACGTGAATGCTTCCCAATCCACCTCCCATTTCATGAACACACTTTCCTAAGGTGTATCTCAAATATCATTTGATACCCTTGGCCTGTAAATCACAGATGCAAACACACACCGTTTTTAAGTAGCTAAGGATTCCCTAGAGATAAATGAAAAATGAAAGGGACTGGCAGAGAGCTTATGAAAGCAAATATAGTGACCAGAGTTTTCATATTAAGGGGGTTTACTTTTTTATTTACAATTAATTGAGAAATATTTCAGAGAAACAATAAGTCTCTTAAAGACTTTTGGGGTTGGGAAGACAAGAGAGTGGCAGGCTAGTAAGGGGGAGAAAAACATAACTATAAATAGTGCGTGCACGACTGTTTATACTTTAAAAAGTAAAACCTGATCTTAATTCATACCACACACAAAAAAATAATTCCAGGGGCATTAAGGATTTAAATGTGAAAAAGCACAATTTAAAAGGTTTAGAAGAAAATATAGGCAAATATCTTTAAGAGCTTAGGAGTAGAAGAGGACGATTCAATCCAATACAAAATACACAAACCATAGAGAAAAAGATTGAAAATTCTGATATTAACTATCTGATTTAAAATGTCACTTATATATCTTAAAAAGGTAAAAATACGAGCTACAAATTGCAAGGTTTTGTGTAACACATATAACAAAGGGTCATGATCCACAAAAATATAAAAAACTTATATGAAACAATAAGAAAAAAATCTACTTTTTTAAAATAGGCAAAAGCCATGAACAGGCATTTTGCAGAAGAGGAAAGAGGACTGTCAATAAATATATTTTAAAATGCTCACTGCCATTACTAATCAGGGAAATATACATTAAAATCTCAGAGATACCATTCAAACCTATCAGGCAGGAAAAACTTAAATAGTCTGGATATCAGTGGTTCACCAGGATATGAAACAAAATTGTTAAGAGCACAGATTCCTGGGTTCAAATTCTGGCTCTTCCATTTACTAGAATGCCTTGTGCAAGCAATTTATCCCCTATAAGCCTCAGTTTCCCCAACAGCAAAATTAAAAAAACAAACACATTAGTACATCTTTTATTGGATTGCTGTGAAGATTAAATAAATTAATACAAAGAAGTACTTAAAAGAATCAGTACCTGATATAGTAAGTATACAATAAGGTTGGCTTATTATTCATATTATTAATATCACCATCCTCACTATTGGTATGCACGTAAATTGGTCTAGCCACATAGGGAAAATCATTTGGTGTTACTGTGTAGGTTTAAGGATGCATAGTCCCTACAACTCAGCCATTCTACTGGCATATTCTTTGGAGGAACTCTTATTTCAAGAGAAAACATGTAGAAGAATGATCATATAAGCAATATTTGTGATAACAAAATAAATAACACAAAGGTGTACTTAGGGGAGAAAAATAAATTGTAGTTATGTAGTTAATATGACTTAAAAATATATAGCATAGAAATAAACGAACTAAAGCTACATACACCAACTTGGACCAAATCCACAAACATAATAGTGGAGGTAAAAGGGACTCACAGAAGCATGGAGAGTCTGGTGCCATTTACATCAAGTTCAAAAACACAAATAGTTAAATAATATATTGTTTACAGTTTTACTGTATATGTAAATATACCTAATGAAAAGAAAGGGATAAATTCAAATATCAGGGTGGTAGTGGCCTCGGGGGCAGGAAGGAGGAGTCTCTAACCAAGGGGTCACAGAGAAAAGTCAATAGTATAGGTAATGGGTTTTTTTTTAATCTAGATGGTGAGTAAACAGGTTCGTTGTGTTAGTCTTTAGCTTTTATAAGAGTCATATATATTACTTTGTATACAGAAAACATTTAATAATAACAAGTTGAAATATATGTATGAAAATCCAGAAAAAAAAAAAAGAACAGCAGTTATTATTATAAAATCACTTGAAAAATAGCCGTGGTAATATCCATCCCATAGTTCTTCTCTGAATTTATCATAAACAAGTACAAGAGAAATCCAAATACACAGTAGTAGTTTCATTGCTATTTGCTTGGAGGTATTGAGCTGAATGAAATTCCTGGGCAATGGAGCCCAAGAAGTCAGCATAGAGAAAAAAAGAGGTAGGAATGAACCTTGAAGTTCTGTCCATGCTTAAGGGCAGGAGTAATAGAAATCAACAAAAAACATTGTGAAGACACCAGTCCTTTCTCGTGTCATTCTTTCAGATCTCTTCATCATACAATGTTCTTTATTCTGACTGCTGCTAATATTTTCCAGACAAAATGATTTCCCGTATGATTCTCTAATACCTCCTAAGTTCTCTCTCTGCCTCCAATTGCCTTCTTCTTTAATGCACAATGCAACCAAAAAAAAACAAAAAAAAGTCTTTCTTAACTCGAAGTCTGTTCATATCATTTCCTTATTTAAAACTCTTGCATGGGCCCCAATCACCTAAGGATAAAGCAGAGTCTATAGTATATAATTAACCAGGCTTCAAATGACTTGGCTCCTACTTACCTCACTTTTGCTCATCATACCATAGCTTATTCTGATTGCAAAGGTTTAAAGCAATGGTTCTCAGACTGTGGACCCTGGACCAGCAGCATCAGCATTACCTAGGAACTTACTAGAAATTCATACCTAGGACAGACCAATGAAATCAGAGTAAACTCTGCCAGTCAATTCAACGATCTGAGGTTTAACGTCTTTTAGTTGATTCTGAAGCACACTAAAGTTTGAGTATCATTGGTTTAAAGCACAAATGAGAGGTAAATTATTTGAAGAACTTTACAGGAAAACTGAAAAGTACTATACAGCATAGTGGTTAGAACCATACAGTCTGGGGTCACACTGCCAGAGTTCGAATTTCTGCTCAGCTTCTTCCTACCTTTGTAATCACAGGAAAGTCACTTAGCTTGCCTCAGTACAGTGTAATGCTTAACAGCATAGACCTTCAGCAAGACTGCTTAGATTTAAATACTGGCTCTAACCCTCCCCCCCAATTAGTTGTGTGACCTTGAGCGAGTCACTTGACTTTCTCTGAGCTTCAGCTGCCTCATTTACAAAAGTATAAATAATGGTACCTACTGCATACAGTTTTTGTGAAGATGAAATGAGTTAATATATGAGTAAGCACCGTATGTTATTTATTCTTATGATAATTGTTATTAATTTCATGGGGACCACATTATTTTTAGATATAAAAAGAGTCAATGGTGAATGCTAATACCCATAAAAAGTAAATAAAATTTATCTGTTCTGATAAAGAACAACTTTCCTCATCTTACTTTCAGGTAAATGACTTTGTTTTCTTCAGTATACCATTGATCTGTCTGAGGTTATTTCCTTCCAATGAGAGAACACTTAAGTGAAAGCAATGACCTCCTCCAAAGAGTCAAGGAATCTGCCTTGGGGTCATATATTTCAAGTTAACTTTTTTTTTTTTTAAGCAAAGAACTTAAAAGAATGAAAAAGAATTGAATAAACCTTATCCCTATGCTTAGGAAAATATTTTGGGAGAATATTCGAAATATATAACCAGTGTTAATTTAGCTAGAAACTCTACATGTAAAAGTGCCATTAAGACACTTATCTGCATAGTCAGTGAGAAGGATGATGAAAATATCATGAGACAAAGATTTGGACAGTAGGACTTCCTATCTCTACTCACTACTGAGAGGTTATACTATGTCCTGCTGACCAAAACACATGAATACCTGAGCTACAGCGCATTCAGTGCAGAGTATATTCTGTTGAGCATAAATAAGTATAACAAAACCATGTTTTTTGAAGACATAATAACTGAGGTCTAGTAATGTGAAATTATGCAGTGATATTTTTTCAAGGGTCGCAAGTGTTTAACCTCATACTTAAAATAGGAAAGAAAATATGAGAGAAAAAAATATTGGAACAAGTCACAAAACCAAACTTAAAATATAGGGCTCATTATTGAGAGTTTGTTTCTTAGAACCATATAGGTAACATACCAGTTGAACTTGGCTGAGAAATTAGTCATCAAATATTAACTGGGAGACTCTGGAAGAATCTTCTGCCGCAGTCTCTAATAGAGGTACATATGATTCTGATATAGAGTAGTTTCTCTCTGTGATTCTCGATTTCTTTAGGTTTTAAAAATCAGTTTCTCATGTAAAATCAAGTTACAGGAATGTAAAAATATTTTCATTAAAAAGAAAAAGAAAAAAGAAGATTTACTGCTATGGAAGGTTTATGATTTTTATTTGTATGTGACAGTCACATGGTCTACCATGTTTTGTTTTGTTATTCCTGGAACCGTAAACCTCAATTATGAAGTGAGGTGAAGGAATTTTGGCAGAATCTCTTTTCTGTAGCTTTTCTGTAGCTTTCTACTTTGAAATGGAAGTCACTGATTACAAAGAAGAGTCATTCAACTCTGGATTTCAAGGTATCTCCTCAATGCAAGAAATTTTATATTGGGGAGGGTTAATAAATTAAGATTATTCAGTTATTAAGAGGCATCAATGTGCTATGGGAAGTCAACCTGAATAGCTCATTTTTCTGCTGAGCCAATATTATACAATTTCAAGTATGCAGAAAAGGAAGGTAACAAAGTCAGTCATACTTTATAACTAAAAACTCACATGGCAAAGAAAAGTAATAATCTAATATTTTTAGAAAAGCATGCAGAATGCTTTATTTGTAGCAAAATATAATACACTAACTTTCCTGAATTGCCTGGAAAAAAAATTGATTCATCAGAATAAGACTGAACAAGATTCTCTACAATAAGAAAAAAATGTTTTCAACTACAAAATGTACGACATGGAAAAATGCAGCTTTTCCCTATCATATCTGTAAGTATTAACCACACAGGTACTGGTAAGGATTTTGGACTTAATGGAGTCCTCTAAGTAAATCAGCAGAACATTTACCTGTATTGTCCTCTGAGTGCCATCAACGCTGACAGATAATAAGGGTGAAGCTAGGTTCCATGTGCTGGTCACATTTAGTTTTGACCCATCAACTTCCACCTGTTGTGACACCAAATAAGACTGTTACCATGAAGAAAGACAGAAAACTGATCTCAAGTTCATTGCTGCATACAAAGCAGCAGCCATTTTAAACAGATGGCTCCCAAACAACCTGTCATGTTTACTGCTACCACCATGAAAGACAGGGTCCAACAAGAGTCTTCTTAGCCATCTCTGGGGAGAGGTAAAGGACCTGGGAACAGCTGCCTCTAGGTACTCAGGTTTCAAGTAATTTCCAGTAAGTAACAAACAGCTTTCTAACTCTAAACCTATCTGGACATGCTACATTTACTGCAATTAGACAAGTAATGCATATAAATTTCAGTGACATTTTGCAACCCACACAACAGGGCCTGCATATAATATCCTCTCCAAGGACCAAGGAAGAACTTTTCTGTGTTAATTTTAATGAAGGACTATGCATTGTTATCTTAATTAAACAAGCTTTAATTAGGCAAAACTGTTTGGTGTTGAGTATTAAAAGTCCATTTTGAACTTTACAAAGTTCTGTCACATTTTTGTCGATAGTAAAAGACTAATTTCAAGTTACCATTCATGAAGATATAAAAACCCATAATCTTTTAAAGCAGATTGTTTTAAGAAAAAAATGTTTAATTTCCAAATAATACAATAGTAATTGAAAGAAAAATAAATGACAGCTAATTTAAAATAAAAAAGTACTATTAGTAATTTCTTCCTTTTTACTGTCATTCCCTAACTCTTTAACATGAGAAGTTAAAAAAAAATATTACTACTTTAGGTCTACAGTAAATAACCTAACAAATAGGTATTTAAGCTTTCACTCAGTCATGAAAAGACACAAAAACTTACACTATTTAGAATATGTGTGTACATACACGTATTGATGTACATGCTTGAATAGGTATTCTGTGTGTGTATTTCCTCTATAGTATGATCACAAAGTCTGGAAACAAAGATATCCTATTATTGGCTATGTAATGAAATATCAGTAGGATGTATATTATGCACTCACTTGTGTTTCTGGGTTAAGAGGCCACCCTGTATATACAGTACAATTCAATTACTAGGAAGAAAAAACAATGACTTTGGAACCACACAGACTTTATAGTCTCACTTGATATAGATGTCTTACTAAGTTAAAGTCCTCTACTAAGGTGGAGTGTTTACCCTCTTTGAGTTTTGATTTCCAAATTATAATATAGTAAAAATATGAGAGGGTGCTATAAAAAATAAAATAAATTAACATATGAAAGTATCTGCCAATATGCCTGCCGTGGTAGTTCCCAAATACTTTCTCCATTCTTCTGTCTCTAATGGTTTTACTATCCTACCCTTAAATGAGTTTTAAAAACAAGGTCAGATACACTATCTCATATATTAAAACATTACATGATACAGATCTGAGAAAAAAGCTGTAGTTTGATTACATCAGTACTAATACATTTTTCTGTTATTGCCATGTTTAGGACATGAAGGGGAGTTGAGGAAAAAAAGCTAATCTATTTAAATCATGTGAAATTCTAAAATAGAACATTTTTTATGAATGCTTAAACAAAATGTGATACATTCATACAACAGATTATTGTACAATAAAAAATAATGAAATGCAGATACATGCTACAACATGGGTGAACCTTGAAAACATACTAACTGAAAGAAGCCAGTAACAGAAGGCCACATCTTACATAGTTCAATTTATATGAAATGTCCATAAGAGAAAAATCTATGGAGACAAAGTAAATTATTGGTTGCCTCGAGTTGGGGGTGGGGTGGAAGAGGAAGGAGGGGTGGGAATGAATGTGAAGATTGAGAGGTGATGGTTATGGATAATGGGATTTCTTATGGATAAAATGTTCTAAAATTGTGGTGATGGTTGCATAACTCTTTGAAAATACTATAAGCCACTGATTTGTACACTTTAATGGATAAATTGTACAGGATTAAGGGTAGAGGACAACTTTGACTAGGAAGGGGTAGGAGGGAACTTTTTGAAGTAATGGAAATGTTCTAAATCTTGATTTTGGTGGTGATTACACAACTCTCTCTCTCCAGAGAGAGAGAGCTATATCTACATATGTATGTCAAAAACTCTAGTTAACTAAAAAGAGTAAATTTTACATATATCTCAATAAATCTGACTTTATAAAAATAAAAACATATGGAAAAAAATCTACCTCTTCAAAAAAAGTAATTTTGAACTACCTTTATTTTTCCTTCCTGAAAAATTGATTTCTCTTCCTGCATCCTCTGCTACTGGATGAGTGGATATAAATGTTAACTTGGCAAGAAAGACAGAAGGAAAGTTCTCTCTAGACAGATATGTAAAAATTAAAATAGGCCTTTTCAAGCCCCTGTGGATTACATGAAAGAAAGCTAACAGGAAGATGACAATCAGAGATCAGAGTCCTCCCTATTTCCTTTTCTGTGTGGACCTTTAGGAACAGATGGGGGGGTGACATTGTAGAGTGGTGGGTGAAAGCATTCTGACAGGTATCAAATACCCTTAAAATATCTGGGCTGGAGGGCTACTTCTGGAACATAGGTGAGGAAAAGCTACAGGCTTCTAGTAAAGCCCAGTACTTGGTTTCATGGCATTTTAAAATGGTGTGGCAGCAAAAGTACAGCACTGATGGAGGAAGAGGCTAGATACAAGTACATCATGGTAAAATCCAGAAGTTTCTACCTGTCCTAGTAAGATGACTAGAGAAGGTCTGAATCAGGACAAAGACCACATAGCACAGGGAGTCCATGACTGCAGGCAAACAGTAACCAGGACTAGGGGTAGCAGAAGCCGCTTCACTGACAAACAGGATGAATTATTACATGAGAGTCACTGGTCCAGGCCCTTGCAACAAAGCCTTATAAGGAGAGTGTGGGTCTGATTTCTCCTCCCTTCCTTTATAGTTACGAGAGGAGTCTGACCAGCTTCCCAAAGTCCCCATTTATGTGCAACCAGAGTCCACACCTGGTGGAAGCTGGAGTAAAGGAAAGAAATCTGAAACACTACAGTACCTGAAAGACACTGTTTAAATCAAATCAAAAGAACCCAAGATCCTGTTCATTAACCAAGCTTTTCTCCCCCATGCCCTTTACTAAAGGTAAAGGGCTTATGAGGAAGATTACACATGATAGACAATAAACTACATTTCCTTGAACACTGATAACTAATGAGTATAATTTTGCAACTTCACTAGGTAACTGAAGCAAGGAAGCTATCATAGCTCCAAATCATAAACTAAGACACATATCTTCAAATTTTACATGAGAGAAGAGAACATTCTGAAAGCCATTTTATGCCTTCTCGGGCCCCGAGCAATAGATTTCCAAAAAAAAAAAAAAAACAAAACGAAACAACAACAAAAAAAAACACTGCATAATTTTGAACAGCAGATGCAATGATTCTATTGATGCTATCGTTAGATAAGTGCAACCTAGATGTAAGTATAAATCATAAGAGAGGTAGAGACTGTTTCTTTGAACCACATTTTAATACCATAGAAAGGTAGAAGCAGACTGAAGAATTCTTGTTACTATGCCATATATATTGTTTATACCTAATTCTTGAGCCAAGGGTGACTGAAGCAATAGATGGAGAGTGGAAGTGGCATTTCATTATTACAACATAAAGAAATTGACATAAAAAAACCACCCGCTTTTCAATGCCAAAAACGAACAGAAAATGAAACCCAGGATAAAGAAAAGAACAGATTTGTAAGAGGGTATTCAGGTAAAAAGTCTATCAAGAAAAAGCTGCAGGCTGCCCATGCTTATATCCAACCACTTATCCTACTGCAACATAAATAATAATCAGAAAATAACCGGTACTGGACCTTTGCATACAAATTGCAAAAAATATTTTTATAAAGAGAAAAAGGTAAATTAAGAGTATATAACACAAGAACTACTCAAAGAAACACAGGAAGAGTTCAGATAAATAATTCCGCAAAGTCTCAAAGACAACCATAGGAAATGTGACCCCTCTTTAAAAAAATGAGTTCAAATAAGAAAAACAAAGGTTCAAAGAAGAGATTATACAACAACAGAAGGAAATGAAAATCAGGCTGGTAGAACTCAAAAAAAAAGTGAACAGAAAAATAACATTATAGAGATAAAAGCCACATTAAGAAACAACCAAAAATAGAAAAAAAAAAAGTGACTAAAAAGAAAGAGAAGGGCATGAAGAAATCATATAAAACAAAACAGAAAAGACTAACAATATAAAAGCAATTTATAAAGACAACAGATAGGGAGAAATGGGATCCAAAGAATATGCAAAAGCCTTCTTCAAAAAAGCTTAAAAAGAAAAAAAAAGAATAAATGTAAATTCAGAGATAGGGTACAACCTTTCAAAATAAATAAAATCTTCAATTTTTAGAATAATGATGTTTATGGACCTTTAAGAAGAAAGAATTATATGAGTATGTATGCAAAAAAAGGAAATCATGCACAAGCAAGGAAAAACCTCAGGTCAGCATAATTTCACAAGAGCAACACTGATAATAGATGACCACAAAGCGATACAATCTAAGTACTTTAAAAAAAATTGTTGCCCACCCCCAATTTTATACCCAGCTAAGATGACCTTAGAGTATATATCAAATAATCTTATAAATATGTCAAATAATCTTATAAATATGTCAAATAATCAAATAAATATACCTTGTAGCATGTACAAAAGCCCCTTCTTTAAAAATGAGGCATCTCTATACATACTGATGAAACTGTCCCCAAGAAAATACAAAATAGTATATATAATATGCTATCATTTGTTAAGGAAAAAAAAAACCCTAGAAGTGTGTTTTTAAATGCATTGAGCATCTCTGGACAAATGTATAAGAGGAGCAGAGGGGCTAAGAGATAAGGATGGAAAGGAGACTTGCTATGTGATGCAAACCTATTCGTACTTTTTAAAATTTGTATGTTACATATTTTTAAAAATTTAAAAGTGAGGAGAAGTATAAATACTAATTTCCTCTTTCATTATAGCATGTGGTCAATACCTACATTAGACCTTTCACCAACAGGCATACAATAAACGGTAGCTATTCTTTTAAAACTTCATTTCTGTGTTGGAGAGAATACGGAGAAAAAGAAACTCTCATACACTGCTGGTGTGACTGCAAGTTGGTACTGCCACTATGGAAAACAGTATGGAGGTTCCTAAAAAAACTAAGAATTGATCTATCATATGATCCAGCAATCCCTCTACTGGATATTTACTCCAAAGACTTGAAAACCCATATCCAAAAAGATATTTGCACAGCGATGTTCATAGCACCATTATTCACAGTGGTCAGGACATGAAAGCAATCGAAGTGTCCTATAATAGATGACTGGCTAAAGAAGCTGTGGTACATATATACAATGGAATATTACTCAGCCATAAGAAGACATGAAATACTGCCAGTTTCGACAACATGGATGGACCTTGAGATCTGCATGCTAAGCAAAATAAGCCAGAAAGAAAAGGTTGAAAATCACATGGTATCAATTATATGTGTGATATAAACCTAAAAGCAACAAATAAGTAGGACAGACAAAGACTAATGGACATGGACTATAGACTAGTGGTTACTACTGGGGTGGGGGGGGGAGTAGGGAGGTAGACGGGGTAAAGGGGGTCAAATATAGGGAGATAGGGGGAGGGTGAAGTGGGTAAAGGAGATCAAATATATGGTAGCTGAAGGAAACTGGACTTTGGGTGGTAAACATACAATAGAATATACAGATGTCAAATTATAATGTACACCTGAAATTATATGATTGTATTAACCAATGTTACCCCAATAAACTTAATCTAAAAAACACTTCATTTTGGTTACAGAGCAATACTCATTTCAATTTCTCTGGTCATAGATGTATTGTTTTCATTTACAGCACCCATGTATTTCAGACCATCTCTCTTTCTCAACTCTCTATCTCATCTGAAAATGATAGACCTGAACCACCTGTGTTGATGACCTCTTCTAGGTCTAACATTCTATGGTTTTGAATGCAAAGCACTTTTATTCAAGCTATATTTAGATAGTTAATTTCTGATATCAAATACCAATATTAGAAAATTTTTTATTTTGCTCAAGCACCTGCTTGGAGTTAGAAGTTTTTAAGATCTTTCCTTTAACAATAAAAGCTAACAAATTAAGTAAAATTAGTGTGGGGGTAAAAACAAAAATAGACCAAGAGTAAAATGACAAATGACATAATATTCTGGAACTCAAGCAGACAATATAGTGGAAATGTTCTAGCACTATGAAAACACTTGAACATTTTATTTTTAAAAACAATCCAAAGACATAACATCTCTGTTTAAAAATGCTAACCCAAATGTAAATAATTTGTCTTCAGTTTAAATAGACCTAGGATTCAAGTGCACCAAATTTACATTATCATATACTGCTGACCCACATTCTCAGCAGATGACCTCCTCTTTTCACTGAAATTAAAGGCATGAGACATTTCTCTTATTTTCTTGTATCATCAACCATCTCCTTTCCTTTACTGATACCTCACATACTAGCTGCTTCCCGTTTTCAAGCATGTACAGAACTCCCATATTTTCACTGCATGTGCAGTTGACCCACTATGCTCTCCAATACCAAACTATTTCTCACTTTCCTTTTTCTGACAGGTTCTAGAGCAATTGTTCTCTACCTACTTTTTACCACATAGCTTTCCCTTTAACTTTCTACAATCATCTGGCTGCTAAAAGTGTATACTGAAAGATTATAAATCTTCAGCAATTTTTATATTATCTTCTTAATCCTCATTATTCTTTACTTCTCAACAGGAAGACCTCTCTGTGGCAGTGATCTTTAAGCTGAGATGTGAAAAGTGAGTAGGAATTAATGTGGTAGTGGTAGGTGGGTAAGTGGGAATACCCAGAGGGAATATTCCAAAGGGCATATCATGTAAAAAAGTCCCTGAGGCAAGAAACAGCTTAGCTTATTTGAAACAGGTATACAGAGCACAAAACAGAGCATGGTGCCTTGAGAGTGGAGAGCAATGGGAAACACTAAAAGATTCCAACTGGAGAGTCACGTCATCAGCTTTCTGGCTACAGTTTGGAGAACAGATTAGATGAAACAAAAATAAAAATTATGGTGACCAGGTGTAGACTATTGGTAGTGGAGAGAAACTGGATATTCAGGAAAAATAGAAACTGAGGAAGTAAAAAGTGGGAAGTGTGAATATAGCAGTCAAGGTATGAAATAGTAACTGAGGAAAGGGGAGAAGAGTGAGCCTATCAGAAAACAGCAAAAGTGCTACAGTGTTCGATGCTCGGCTGCAGTGGGACATCATGCCCATGTAATGATATGAATCTACCCTTACTATGTGATTTTCTCCAGCAATGCTCAGCTACTTTTTGTGATGTGGGCATGAAGAAAGTGGGAGACTAAGTTCATCTGAGTTTAGGACTGATGTAAGGATGAAGGAGTTCAAGAAGTTAAGGGTATTTGTAAGTGAATGACTATAATTACAGGCCAGGCACTCTAAGCTAAATAAAGCATGAAAAAACAGAAATGGGGTCCATGTAGGGACAGAAAATATAAGGACTAATGTATTCAGGCAGAGAGATCATGAACTGGTTGCTAGCCTTTAGATGTAAGGGAGGGAACCTGAAGGATGCCAAGAGGAAGGGAAGGTAGTGATATGGACTGATGATGTGAGCTTCAAAGAAGAAGAAGAGTTTTACAAGAAGAAAGGGAACAGTGGTCTAGAATGACAGGAGAAAAGCAATCCCACCTCTTTTCTCTGAAGTTGAGAAAAAAACTAACACTGGGTTTCTGTGAAGACAAGTGATGGAACATCCAGAGAAAAGGCTAAGAATACAGGGGAGTCTATTGATGACAAAAGAGATACTGAGGGCACAGTGGAAACAGTTGAGAGGAAATGGAGATTATATCGAAAAGCTTAGAAAATGGATTTAGCAGTAACAGATGATTGAAGAGGCTTTCGGAGAGCCCATTATCACCTTAGCCCAAACTTGTCACTGTCTCACCTGGACTACTGCAGTAGACTAGTTCACATATATTCTTCCATATCTCCAATTGGTTCTCCTCACTATAAGCAGAATAATCTTTTCTAACCATAAATCTGATCATTTACAAAATCAGGTATAAAGGGAAAGTAAAGACAATGTGAGAACAACCAAATGGAGGTCCTACCTGCTTTTGAAAAGTGTGAATCCCAAAAAGATATGTAATAGTGCAGCTTTTAATAAATTGCATACGTCTCACCACCCTATAATAATTTAGGATTATATTCTAAAGTATTGACATTATAAGTTTGAATTAATCAGAGCAAGGCTCAGTTGAAGGGAATGCATGAAATTCATCTTGATATTCTCTATTTTCTGATAACTTCCCTCAGCTTAATCAATCAGTTTATTTGAAAATTAGTCATAATAACACCACTTATGATGTTTAAAATAACAGTTCAAAGACATGATTTCTTTCCTATTTCAAGAAAGCATTTTCTCACATTTAATTATCTGCCTGTGACTTTGTATTCCATTAAAAGCATTTAACTGCATTTGTGGTACAAATAATGTTAATGTGGAACATTTTCCATGAGTTGTTTGGAACATTCAATTTTCCTATCTACGTAATCATAAGGGAAAAAGAAAGTACACACCCTAAATTAATTTGACATTTGAGAGAGATTACTTACATCCTTTACCATTAAAAAACAAAAAAAGCACTTCCTCAGAGATACCTCATGACACAGTTAAAATATTACAGCTCCTATGGCAGTAGGCACCTGCTAAACAATTTTTTCCAACGTTAGGAATGTAAAACTTACAAAACAAAATATTTGCCAAAAAGCATTTCCAAAAATAATATAAATTTGGGAAGATAAAGTCTTTGTTTCTGATTCACCATATAAGTTCTTTTTGTCATAGGCAAATTCTAAATTCTTTTTGTCATTGAATGTTAAGATTAGCATTATACAGAATTAAATCTAAAAATCAAGGTATTCCACTTTTTAAAAAAGACTTTGATCATATATCTTGCTTCTATTTCTGAAAATATGAAGGATAAAAAAGATTTGTTGATCAAGATGTAATTCTCAGAAAGGAATAACTAGTTCTTGCCCCCATAATAGGCTATCAGAGTATATCTTAAAAATAATCACTCTGCACAAAAAGTGGAAAATATCTACTATTAGAGTAGATATTTGACTATTAGGCTGGAAAGGATCCTAGAAATAATATACCTAAACCCAAACCTCTCCTCCTCCTATTTCATATATAAGAAATTAAAGAGCCATATAAGTTATGTATGTTATAGATGCAATTATCTTGCAGTTCTCCTCAGAGTACCTCCTTTAAGTTGGCTTGTTAAAAGAAATAGTTAACAAATGTAATCTAAATACAAAGATACAGTACTTGTATATAGTACACACTCACTATATATTTGTACCTTGAAAGAAGACTGTTCTAGACGTAAGGCTGTTTATTTGTTCTTTTTGGGTCTTATCTCAACTACTGCTAAAATATCATTAAATTGTGTATCAAATAGATAAGATATATCCACACTTCCCAATAAAATGAAGTTAATCAAATTGGGATACTACCACCATTTAACATTATTTTAGTTAACCAATTCTACATAAGCTGCTGCTACATATGTGCAACACAAATGTGCTTTTTAAAAAATGCTAAGTGAACAGGTTGACAGTAAGAAGCACATAATTTTCCTGTTCTTTAAATATAATAATTTTGCTAGGTTACTTGCTTCGACATTTATCTCTCAGGTAAAACATGACAAAAATAAACATTTTTATTCTATTATAATAATTATTAACATTATAGTATGAATTGTTTTGTATCTTAATATAACACAAAAAGCAAAGGGGTTCTTTATCCTGCTCTATTTATTAAAATACATTATTATTCCAAATACAGTTATGATACCTATAATGCCCTTTCAGAGAGAAATGAGACGCTTGTTTTCTAAAAACAAAAGGAGACAACCATTTTTCATAAGTTTCTTCTTTATTACTATCACCTTGGAAACAATCTTTTCTGTCCCAAATATATAAGTAATGATGACAAAAACATCAAGAGGAATTAGACATGATAATGGTGAAGATCTGTTAATCTGTCACAAAAGATTATATTAAATATGCATGTGTGATAAATGTAATTAAATATATCTCAAAGGCTGTGAACTACAAAAAAATTTTAGGTACTGATCTACAATCAGCCAGGCTGACTAGTTTCTGTTTAATTATCGCCTCATTAATTGATCAGTAACCACTTTAATTTCAGTTGTATGATTTTTAAAAAATCCTACATTATTCTGTCCACGGTTTAATTATAGTAGTAGTTTCTTTTGGATTAGTGTGATAAGGTCACTCTCTGCAGATAATACTGCAAATTATATCAGCTTAATGAATAACTCCAAGTAGATGAGTTTAGTATAAGGAGGAACTGAAGCTGTCTTACTTCTACCAAATCTACCAAATTATGGTGGAATACTGTGTTTTCTATGTATTATTGTCATCAGTAGAATGCTTGTACTTAAACCCAAACTCCACAAGTTACCTAATCATTCATGTCTCCAGTTCCTCATTAGATAAAGTCTATGCTTACAGAGTACTAGTGCGGAATCAAGACAAGCACTTAGACTAGTACACAACATATGATAAGTCCTCAATAAATGCAAGTTGTTGCTGGTTATTCAACTTAGTGTTATTGTGTACCACAGTAATGATTATTCTCAATGTATTTTTCTCCTTTTCCAAACATACCTACATTTTTTTTTTTGTTCTTCCATTTTTCTTGTGCTTCCATTAATACTTCCTCCACTACTGATCCTTTTAATTTTAGATGATTTCTATTTTCACCTCTTTTGCTTTTCATATTATTTCACTGCCACAGATATTCCCCAATAAAATCCCTTTTTACCTAAGCTGGTGGTTCGTCACCACAGAACTGACATGATCTAAGCAGGTATAAGACATACAAAATAATGTCTAAGTCCTCCCTCTTACTAAATTCCCATGCACTGCAATTGTTAACATGCTATTGGCTAATCCTACTTCCTTCATATTATCTGTGACTGTTTAGCATTCTAATATTACCCTCAGACACACACAGTTAGCTCTACTAGTCCATTTCTCCCGGCCAATAAGAAATGTATTTGATACTCTGGTTTCTATGTTCCTACCTTCCAAGGATTGATTATCCAACAGGTCTGTACTTTTCTCAGTCTCTAGTTATCAGTGACATTATGCTTAATACATATACTAAGATATTTATTATCTCTTCTAAATTGCAATACCAATAACCTATTTGATAGTTTTATATTTTTAAAGTGTGGTAGCAAATTTACTCCCAAAAGAATTAGCATGTATTTTTTAATTAAGTTTATTGGGGTAACAATGGTTAATATAATTACATAATTTTCAAGTGTACATTATCATATGGCATCTGTATATTCTGTGTTTTCCACCCAAAGTCCACTTTCCTTCAGCTACCATTTATTTGATCCCCTTTACCCACTTCACCCTCCCCCATTTCCCTATATTTGATCCCCTTTACCCCATCTACCTCTCCCCTCCTCTCCTACCCCCTACCCTCTGGTAACCACTAGTCCATTGTCCATGTCCCTAAGTCTGTTTTGTCCTGTTCATTTGTTGCTTTTGGTTTTATATCACACATATAAGTGATATCATGTGATTTTCAACTTTTTCTGTCTGGCTTATTTTGCTTAGCACGCTTATCTCGAGGTCCATCCATGGTGTCGCACATGGCAGTATTTCATCTCTTCTTATGGCTAATATTCCATTGTATATATGTATCACAGCTTCTATAGCCAATCATCTATGGTTAAGACACTTCGGTTGCTTCCATGTTCTGACCACTGTGAATAATGGTGCTATGAACATCGGTGTGCAAATATCTTTTCGGATATGGGTTTTCAAGTCTTTGGGGTAAAAATACCCAGTAGAGGGATTGCTGGATCATATGATAGATCGATTCTTAGTTTTTTAGGAACCTCCATACTGTTTTCCATAGTGGCTGTACCAATTTGCAGTGCCACCAGCAGTGCGTAAGAGTTTCTTTTTCTCTGCATCCTCTCCAACATTTGTTATTATTTCTCCTGTTGATTACTGCTATTCTAATAGGTGTGAGGTGGTATCTCATTGTGGTTTTGATTTGTATTTCCCTGATAGCAATGTTGAGCATCTTTTCATATATTTGTTGGACATTTGTATGTCCTCCAGGCAGAAGTGTCTATTTTTTGACTGGATCGTTTTTTTATTGTTATTGAATCATATGAGTTCTTTGTATATTTTGGATATTAGGCCCTTATAGGAGGTGTTGCTTGCAAATATATTTTCCCATTCGGATGGTTTTCTCTCTACCTTGTTGATGATTTCTTTTGCTGAGCAGAAGCTTTTTAGTTTGATGCAGTCCCATTCATTTATTTTTGCTTTTACTTCCCTTGCTTTTGAGATCAAATCATAAAATCCTCTTTAAGTCCAAGGTCCTTCAGATTAGTTCCTATGTTTTCTTTTATACATTTTATTGTTCCAGGTATTATATTCAGGTCCTTAATCCATTTTGAGTTAATTTTGGTGTGTGGTGATAGACAAGAGTCTAGTTTCATTCTTTTGCAGGTGGCTTTCCAGTTTTCCCAGCACCATTTATTGAAGAGGCTTTCCTTTCTTCATTGTATGTTTTTGGCTTTTTTCTGTCGAAAATTATTTGCTCATATAAATATGGGTTGACTTCTGGACTCTCGATTCTGTTCCACTGGTCCATGTGTCTGTTTTGCTGCCAATACCATGCTGTTTTGATTACTGTCACTTTGTAGCATAATTTGAAGTAGGGCAGATTGATGCCTCCAACCTCATTCTTTTTCCTCAGGATGGCTTTGGCAATTTGGGGTCTTTTGTAATTCAATACAAATCTGATGATTTTTTGTTCTATTTCTTTAAAAAATGCTGATGGATTTTGATGAGGATTGCATTACATCTGTATAATGCTTTAGGTAATATGGTCATTTAAACTGTTGATTTTTCCAATCCAAGGAAACAGAATATCTTTCCATTTCTTTGTATCTTCTTCAATTCCTTTTAATAGGGTCTTGCAGTTTTCATTATATAGGTCCTTCACATGTTTCATTAAATTTATTCCTAGGTATTTTATTCTTTTTGTTGCAATTGCAAAAAGAATTATTTTTTCCACTTCTTTTTCTGACGCTTCCTTATTAGAGTATAGGAAAGCTGTAGATTTTTGAACATTGATTTTGTATCCAGAAACTTTACTGTATTTGCTTATTGTTTCTAGTAGTGTTCTTGTGGAGTCTTTAGGGTTTTCTATATAAAGAATCATGTCATCCACAAACAATGACAGCGTGACTTCGTTTCCTATTGGATGCCTTTTATATCTTTCTCTTGCCTGACTGCACATGTTAGGACCTCCAATTTTATATTGAATAATAGTGGCAAAAGTGGACAGCCTTGCCTTGTTCCTGATCTTAGTTTTTCACCATTAAGTATAACGTTGGCTAAGGGTTTGTCATGTATGGCCTTTATTATGTTAAGGTACTTTCCTTCTATACCAATTTTAAGTGTTTTGATCATAAATGGATGCTGCATCTTGTCAAAGGCTTTTTCTGCATTTATTGATATGATCATACGATTCTTATTTTTTAATTTATGTGGTATATCACGTTAATCGATTTGTGTATGTTGAACCATCCCTGTGCCTCTGGGATGAAGCCGACTTGATCATGGTATATAATCTTAATATGTTGCTTTATTCAGTTTGCTAGTATCTTTAGGATTTTTTGCATCTGTGTTCATGAGAGATATTGGTCTATAGTTTTCTTTTTTTGTGTGTTTTTACCAGGTTTTGGTATCACAGTAATATCGGCCTCATAAAATGAATTGGGAAGTACTGTCTCCTCTTCGATTTTTTGGAAGAGTTTGAGAAGAATAAATCTTCTTTGAATGTCTGGTAGAATTCACTGGTAAAGCCATCTGGTCCTGGACTTTTACTTTTTGGTAGGTTTTGATGATTGTTTCAATTTCCATACTGTTTATTGGTCTATTGAGATTTTCCAGTTCTTCTTCAGTCAAAGAAGGTTGTATTTTTCTATGTTCTGGTCCATTTCTTCTAGGTTATTAAATTTGGTATTATATACTTTTTCATAGTATTCTTGTATGATCCTTTGTATTTCCGCAGTGTCTGTCATAATTTCCCCTTTCATCCCTGACTTTGTGTCCTTTCTCTTTTATCTTTAGTGAGTCTAGTCAGGGGTTTATCAATTTTATTAACCTTCTCAAAGAACCAGCTCTTTGCTGCATTTGCTTTTTCTATTGTTTTTTTGTTTTGTTTTCAATTTCATTTATTTCTGCTCTAATTTTCTTTCTTTCCTTCTGCTGACTCTGGGTCTCATTTGTTCTTTGCTAGTTTTTTAAGATGAAGTGGTAAGTTGTTCATTTGGGCTCATTCTTGTTTTTAGAGATAGGCCTATAATGATATGAACTTTCCTCTTATGACTGGTTTTGCCGTGTCTCAGAAGTTTTGATATGTTGTACTATCATTATCATTCATTTCTATGTATCTCTTGATCTTTTTATTTATTCTCTGACCCAGTTATTCTTCAGTAGCATGTTGTTTAATCTCCATGTATTTGAAGTTCTTCCTGATTTCTTTCTGCAGTTGATCTCTAGTTTCAGAGCATTATGATCAAAGAATATGGTTGCTATGATTTCAACCCTCTTATATTTGTTCGGGCTATCTCTGTGTCCCAGTATGTGGTTGATTCTTGAGAATGTTCCATGTGTACTAGAGAAGAATGTATAAGCAGCTGTTTTGGGACGGAAGGCTCTGTATACGTCAATTACGTCCAGTTGGTCTAATGTGTCATTGAAGGATGTTATTTCCTTACTGATTTTCTGTTTGATCTGTCCATATCCGACAGTGGGGTATTTAGGTCCCCTACTACGATAGCGTTTTGGTCTGTTTCTCTCTTTAGTTCTGTTAGTAATTGCTTTACATATTTCAGGGATCCCTGATTGGGAGCATAGATATGAATGTTACGTCTTCTTGGTGCATGATTCCCTTTATCATTATGAAGTGTCCCTCAGTATATTTCTTTTTTATTTTGAAGTCTATTTTGTCCATTATTAGTACCACTACTCCGCTTTTCTCTGAATGTCATTTGCTTGAAATGTCATTTTCCACCCTTTCACTTTGAGTCTATATTTGTCTTTGGAGCTGAGATGTGTCTCCTGAAGGCAGCATAAGGTTGGATTTTGTTTTTTGATCCATTCTGCAACTCTGTGCCTTTTTATTGGTGAGTTCAGTCCATTTACATTTAAGGTGATTATTGAAATGTGAGGTCTCGTTATAGCTATTTTATCTTTTGCTTTCTGGTAGCTTGGTGTTTCCATTGCTTCCTCGTCCTTTTGTTTCTGTCTTCTATATTTTGGTTCACTTTTGTGGGTTTTCCCTCTGGTTCTTCTTGTTTTATGTTATATACTTCAGTTCTGAATCTTATGTGTGTAAGTTACCATTATGAATATGTAAAGGATAGTTTTATATGTATACAGTCATCCATTTTCTTCTGCATGTGCCTTATCTCCATTTCCCTTTGCGAATTTGGATCTTTGAATCCTCTCCTTTTCCATCGTTGTTATCTCAATTTGTCCCTATGTATGCTGAGCATCCATTACTATCTCATTATAACAATTCTCTTCTTATTATTTAAGCATATAATGCCCTGTTCTCAGTAAGGATTGCACTCCTCCACTTCTATTTGACTGGTAGTCACTTTACTCCTTTTTAAGTTGTTGTTGTTGTTTTTGTTTTTGTTTTGTTTTGTTTTTGGTCATTTTGTTTTAGGTGCACTGACTCCTTTCAGTATTTCCTGTAGTGTAGGCCTCAAAGTGGAGAATTCCCTCAATTTTTGTATGTCTGTAAAGGTCTTTATTTCTTCTTCATATCTAAAGGAGAGCTTAGCTGTATACATTATTCTAGGCTGGTAGTTCCTTTCACTTAATAGCTTAAATATTTGATTCCATTCCTTTCTGGTTTGTAATGTTTGCTCTGAGAAGTCCAAAGATAATCTAATGAGTTTTCTTTTATAGGTTACTGTTTTCTTCTCCCTGGCTGCCCTGAGAATTCTGTCTTTGCTGTTGATTTTTGACAACTTTAATACAATGTCTTGGTGAAAGCCTTTTTGGGTTGAGATAATTGGGTGTTCTGTTGACTTCTTGAATTCCAAGCTCCAGCTCACTCCTTAGATTTGAGAAATTCTCATCCGCTATTTGTATGAAAATGTTTTCTAGTCCCTGCTCCTTTTCCTCGCCTTTGATAATGCCATTATGTGTGCCTCTCCTGATGGTATCAGCTAGTTCTTGTACTTCTTGTTCATTTTTTTCACTCCTCAGTTTCTTTCTTCTTTCTGATTTCTAGATTTGTCTTTGATATCACTGATCCTTTCCTCCATTTGGTCGACTCTATTTCACAAGCTTGCTATTTCATTTTTCAACTCTTGCAGTGTGTGTGTGTGTATCTCCAGAAGATCTATTCTGTTCTTTTTGAGGGTTTCAATCTCCTTACTCTGCCCATCTAGTTGTTTTTTCAATTACTGAAATTGTTGATATAACTATTTTGGAACTCACTGCTTTTTTAAGAAGTACCATCCTGAATTCTCTGTCATTGAAGTTGCATATTTCTGTCAGCTTATTTTCTGGAGATTTTTCTTTCTGAGATGCCTTGTCACCTCGGTTGTTCACAGTGTTTAATAGATTGTTTCTCTGCCTGGGCATCAATGGAAATGTATTCTGCTTTTTTTCCAGAAAGATTATATAAAGTCTCTTCTCTCTTTAGCCTGCTGCAAAGAAGGTACTTTTCTTTTGGTTTCCAGTAGGTGGCGTATAAACCTCTTGGATCCCTGCTTTATATAAAGCTTTAAAAATGCCTTTTTATTTTCCAGTAGATATTTAATCATGCTCACTACCCTCAGTTTCAGTCCCTGTTAATGTTAGCAACAGTTTTTGTAACGTTTGCTTAGATTCCCTTGGGACTCTGCCGTGTTTGGTCTCGGAGGGTATGGGAGGAGTGTCCCTTTGGGTTGGGGGTTGGGGACTGTGGCTCAGCCTCGGTTTTGCAACTATGGCTGGTAAAAATCAACTGTTCTCCACTTCTCTGCTTTCTGTCCTGCTGACTGGGCCCTGCCCCCAGCCAGCCATGTGGCGCTCATAACTGTCCCAGGCAGGGCTGTTTATGGAAGTCGCAGCACCTTCTCTTCTCCCCCTCCCCCTACGGGGAGCTCCGGTAGCTGTGAGAAGCAGCTTCTTTATTCCTCCCAGTCCACTGCCCAATGCCTGGGATTCTGTCCTGTGGTAGCTCTTAAGCACAGATCCCATGCTCAGACATGCTGGTGTGCAGTTTGGGTGTTTTCTGTTGAGTTTTAGAGGTTTAGCTTATTGTTGTTTCAAGGGGAGAGATCTGGGGACGTTTCTTACTCCGCCATGTTTCCAAAGATAGCATGTATTTTATGTCCTTCAAACTTCTCATGAATTACAAATCCAATAACAGAATGTTTTATAAGCATGAACTTTTTTTTTTTTTTTTTTTTTGCTATCAGGGCTTAGCGCAGTTACTTTGGTAAAGGTGAGATGTGTGTGTGTGTGTGTGTGTGTGTGTGTGTGTGTGTGTGTGTATGTTGGACAATCTGAAGAAGAAAAAAGTAGTAAACAGGATAATGTGGATAATGGAAGGCAGGTTTTTTTCTCATTGTCAGAGAAGAGAGATACATAACAAATTAGAAATGCCACTTTAAATTCTATCCCGTTTCTAGAGTTTCACTTTCATGTCTACATGCAAAAAAATTATCTATTCAAATTGTTAGATAAATCTTTTAAATTCTGATCACTGCGAAAAAGAGAATAAGACTACCACTTTCCCAGTCTTGAAAAAGGGTGTAACTAATATAACAATTTTGGTAGCAGTTACTAGAAATAATACGCCTATCACGGTCAAACTGAAAGGTAACAAGGGATGAGTAAAGAACGATTGGGAATAGTACGAAAAATTAACAAGCAAACTACATTCATTCCTGAAGACCTCCAGAGATATGAACTGAAAAATAGTGAAATTGTTTTTATATTTTAATTCCTTAGAAAGGCATTTTAAAAATCTAAAATATTTCAAGCAATGCTACTTTGAAATAATGATCAACTCAAATCAATCCTCAGGATACATCAAAAACATGGTAAGAGAAGCAACAGTCTGAAAAATTATCTTGGTTTCTCTTCCTCTTACTAGTCAAGGATCAATATTTTAAACACCTTCTTAAAAGCTTACTATTACTTGATTGTAATAAATCCCCAGAGTACTCTGAACAACAATGGAGGATAAAATTTACATTAACTACTCACCTATGTAATAATTTATAGAAAGAGGGTTACAGTAACTATTTTCAGCCCTTGACTTTCAAGCCAAAGCAATATCTAGCAAGCATCTCTGCCTAGATACTCCTTTGCAAAAGGGACCTATGATTGAATGAAACGAGACTCAACTCCACTTTTTAAAACATTAAATTACTTGGAGGTGGGGTGGGACCAAAAACACATTAAAATTTCTAGATGAACAACCATAAGCTACACAACACAGTCATGTCTTCTCCTAACTCACCTAAAGAAAAACATTTTATGTAAAGTATTTCTACTGGGAAAAAAAAATCACTACCTCTAGTACAAAAAAGCTAATTATCAATTGTTACACACCTAAAATTGTTAACACTTTTGCGAGGGGTGGTCTCTACACAGTTAGAAGAGGCATAAAGACCCACCCCAGTGACTGAAAATTCCACCGTGAGAGTCATTCCTTTCTACTAAGAAAATGTCTTTAGAAAACTCCTATTTAAATCCACACTGCCTAAAAATTAACTATTTGTACATAAGCACGCAGATTAGTTTATTAGGTTATGTAGCTCTCACTTTAAAAGAGTCATTTTTTATTAAAGGATCTCTGAAAAATGTTTAATAGTAGGTACCGGGAAGGAACTAGCTAGTACAGAAGACCTTACAACAGTAGAGGGTAAGGTCAGAGCATATTAAACAAACAAAACAACAATCCTTTTGTTATGGAAAATTTCAAACATCTACATAAACTGCAAAAACAGCTTAATAAACTCCTCTATGTCCATCCCTCAAGTTCAAAACTTATCCACTTAAACCCAATCTTGTTTCATCTATATTCTCATTGATCCATGCACCTACTCCAAGACTATTTAGAAGCAAATCCCAAACTTCTTATTGTTTCATCCATAAATTTATTAATACTTTTTCTTAAGTTTAACCTAAAGTACCATAATATACAGCAAGCTTTTCGCAAGAAATCAATAAAAAATTAATTTAATATTCAGTAAGTTATCTTTTTATTTCTCACATATACTTTGGTTTCTTTGAGCCCTCGGAGGGGCTGTGGGGGGTGGGGGTGGAAAGTGGGAAATGGAGCAAATAGCTGTGAAAGGTTACCTGAAATACAATCAGTAATCACATACATACACTGCATATTATGCTTTCTATAATTTCTATTCATTGCAGAATGAGATCAGAATGAAGTGTTCCTGTTAGTCTGGGTCACAAAAGTAATTCAAGATGCATATAAAAATGCTTATTATCATTCAAGTTCTCTAAACCCATTCAACCATTCAGCCCTTTGCTTTCTGATAAGACTGCCAACGACTATGCCAATTAGTGTCAATTGCAATGTTAGATTTGGTAACATCTGCACCTGCCTACCAGTTAGTTTAGTGGGCAGAAAGAAGTGACTGATGGTTACAAGTTTCAGCCACACTAAACCCTGTTTTTGTGTTACCATTTTCAAGTGAATAATCTCACCAATTTGCTTTTTTTTTTTTTTTTAAAAAAAAACATTTTGCAAATTAGTTTCTACAGAGGATTTCTTGGGATGGGGGGGGGCAGGTTTAGCTATTATATTATAAACCATAAGAGTATATAATAATTTTTCTAAAACCTGAAGTTTTAGAAAATGGGAAAATTCTAATCTGTAAGAAATTTAGTGAATTATATATTTACTTCGAAGTTTTACAAATGCTAAATTTATGCATTTTGTTTAAGCACGATTTTTTTAAAGCCAGCTATTCATATTTTGAATGACATGCTTCTAATTTTAGAAAAAGATTTTTGATTAAAATTTCTCTTTTAGAATTTCCAAACCAAAAGTTAAAGCACGTGTAAAAGAGCTAAGTATATTTAACACGGAAGAAATCTGGAACATCGTGAACATTATATGATATACTTTCACATTAATTCAAGTATATATTTACCCATACTTAAATTTTTAAATAATTATTCATAATTAAAAAGCATGGACTACTTTTGAAATATCTAGAACAAAATACAATTGTTAATTGATTCTCAGAACAAAATCCTCCACTTAGGTTTATTATAATTAGTAGCAACATAGTATTTTAAAAATTTCACAATTGAAGCAAATTGCATGTAGCTAATAAAGCTACTGGAAGTAATATAGTGGTTAAAGACAAAGCGCATTACTAAAGAGAAATAAAAATTGCATGTCAATATCTTAAAAGTATGGGAGATGTATATAATGTAGTATTCTATCTAGTGCCATTACTTAAATTGCTACTTTTCCTCAACAATCTATTCTCTAGCTCTAGCAAGTAGAATAAATGGTAATTTTACCTGCCAAATTTGGCACAAAAAAGGACAAGCAACTTCATTAACAGAACAATGCTTTCAATATGATTTTTTTTTCCTTTTCCGCCCAATGCCAAATAGTAGAACAATTCAAATCAAGAAATCTAAGCAAAATTACCTCCTCTTGTTGAAGTTTTACATGCTTGAATAAGCAAATGATATATACAGAATGCTAGCAAGAGTATCGTCCCTGTAAATTAGTATATTTCTTATACTGCTGCTCAATTCTAAGCTCAACAAAAAGGAAACATCTCCCCATTGAGGTAAAGTTCTCAATATGTGGTGTGATGTGAATATACGATCATTTAAATCTAGATTAAACCTACAAAACTTGAACTAGATTAAACTTTTGGTTAAAACATCCATTAATGCACCCAAACCACTAGTGTGAAATGAATTTGAACAAATCTTCAATTTTGGACATTTTAAACGAAGTGAAAACAATACTCACTACCAGCAAACTTGCCAATCACCACTGGCTCTCACTTCCTTTGTGTTTTCAGTAGTTGGCTATAAACAAAATCATAAATTCTTCTAAACCTTGTTTCAAATCTGATCATAAAACATTAAGCAACAACTCCTCTATTCATCTCACTGAACTTGTATGATTAAAAAGATAGTTAAGCCAATTCTAAGTACTCATCACTAGGTTTTAAAAGCTAAACATAAGCAATTTTTGTCCAACTGAGTAAATATGGTAGCTACTCATAAGTTTGTCTGTGGTTATTTAATGACAAAGAATTGTGCTATGTTTAATCTCCAGCTGGTTTCCTTACTCTTGTTCCATGTGATAACCATATATCGGACATTCAATAAACAGCCAAGTAACAAAATGGGGCAATGATAACATAAACTCATCATCATGCTGGCATGATAAATATGGCTAAGAGCAAATATATCCATACAGAGCCATGCCCAAGTCATTTACACAAACTTTTAAAATTTCAAGCAGTCTATTTTTCTTTTTTTCTTTTCTATTTTTTTTTTTTTTTTTTTTTTATGATTTAAGCATTGAGAAACAAATGGCATGGTTTATTTTATAATCGCCCCCTTCAAAATAAAATACTTAAAAAACACAACACTGAATCAGAATAGAAACTCCAGTCATGGTAATATCCAGATTATGAATTCTCCTTGCTTTTCTTTGTAGCCATCTAACATTTTGTTACTTGTTCAGAAGAATGAGTCTAAATCAAAGAAAAGGAACGTGCACTGAAGGCCTGACATAAATCAGGTACTTCAATACACTCACTTCATTAAACTCACTGAATCCTCAGAGCAATCCAACAATGGAGATGCTATTAACTACATTTTATAGATGAGAAACCTGAAGCTCAGAAAAGCTAAAATAAGTGCTCAAGTTTCCACGGGTAGTAAAGTAGTATATTCAAATCCAGGTTGATACAGTTATATCTCAACTGAGCCAATTTAGATTTTGGTGATAAGTTCATTTGGAGGGAAAATCCAATATAGCAAGGATCAATATTTTACTGCAAAGAATTGTCACTATAATAATTGGTGTGGTGATTCCATGAGGCCTGGAGTTTTTAACAGTAGAGCACCTATAGGAAGAGAAAACTCTAAAGGGAGAGAGAGGACAGATCCCTGGAAGAGGCTGATCCCTTCAGCCCTGCACCTTAACAGTGTAGGCGCTCCCTGCAGTGGGTTAAGGAGGAACTGCAGGCTTCATGGGCTTGCAAAACACAGCCGGGTTCTGAGGGTGGAAAGGGGGAGGGGAAGAGGACAGCAGTGATTGGCCTACTAGTCTCACTTGACAAAATTTCCCAAAGTGCATCACTGAGAAGTAAAGATTACCTCTATAACTACTCTCTAAGTATTCTGTTGGTGCCTCAACAAAGCCTTCATGAAATAAATACATTTCTAACCAAAGAATATTAGAATCTTAAAATATTAATGCTGACAAGTCTTGCCAAAATATAGGTGTACACTTTTAGTCTTATTTTAAATCCACAAATTTTTCTCACAATGGAAAATAACTGCTTACAAAGTAAAAGCTACTTTAGATTCCTTTAAAAAGCAAAATGTCCATATTTAAGGGGGAAGAGACCTCGTTCCTCAAGTGTCTACAACATGCCAGCTACTGTACTAGAGCTCCTTTGATTTTACAAAAAAACTGTGGAGAATATTATACCTATTTTATAGATGAGGAAAACTAAAGTTCAGAAAAGAAAACTAACATCTACTGGCTTCACAGCCAGCAGTTCCAGGATTGGCATTTAAATTCAAGCCCATCTGATTTACATACAGTATTTATATAATATATTAACTACTGCAGTCATTGAGAGAGATTAAGTAACTTTTCCAGTTACATAACTGGTAAGTAACTGGTAAAGTTTATCTCCTATTCAAAAATTTGTTTTAAATATCATGTTATATTATTTCTCTTCCACCCCTTACTAGCCCCAGACTAAACCTGTTAGTAAGTGCTGCCAGTTAACTTTTAGAACTGAACAAAATGGATGAAGAATATGATTGCCTAAGTCCCTATAACCAATGTGATTGATGTTTCTTTTTTATAAGATGGTCCAGTTTGCAGAATAGAAAATGTGATAAGTGGAATATGTTAATTATTTACTTCAAATATTAGAAATAGGGTTCCTAAAAAGTTGCTTTGCAAATTGATGTAAACAAAAATTTACAAATGGTTCTGTCCTTTGTATTTGAGGCTTTATATTTCTACCAAGATTTTTTGAGTATTTCCAAGAAAATGCTGTGAAATCAGGTAACTCTGTCCAAAAAGCAAAAGAACACCTTAAATAAGTCACATCTTTAGAAAATTTTTAAATTAAATTTACCTAAATTTAATAAAATATTCCTGAGCCACATGTCTATAATTCTCCTAACACCAGGATTTCCACAAAACAGTCACAAGTCACAAAACACATAACTGAGAACACAGAGATCAAGTCCCAAGAATATGCTGACCCTTTCCATGAAATCCCTTTCAGATTTATTGCTAACATTGCTCAAAATATTAAAAAAAAAAAAAACTGTTTTCATTAAGCCTTTGTTTATCTTTTGTTCCATATCTTCAACAGCGATACATCTCTGACCACTGAGTTTTATAAATTGGCACAATTCTACAGAACTGGATCTGGTGAGTAAGATGAGCAAGATCAGTTATGGCTAAGCAACAAGGCAGAAATACAAGCCTGAGATTTTACAGATTCTTCGATGGAATAACAAAACAAGATACCAAAAGAATTTGTGGGATGTATTACTATATATATATTTCAGTGTGATCTGTGGCTTTGGGACAATTTTAAGCTTGAATAGTCTAAATTAACTTAGTCTTTCCATAAAAAATAAAAAGTAATAAGAAGTTAAAAGAATATTTAGGATTTTTATACAATCAAGATGTTAAAGCAAGAGAAACTTTTAGAGACGCAAACCTGTGTCCCTGAGTGAACAGCCCAAAAACCCCCTGAAGCATTTCATCCTTAAATACAATGAGTGACCAGGATTCTGGAAGAGATCACAACCCCTTGAACGATAATTAGAATTGTGGTCATAGAAGATAAAAGCTGCCTTGATGATAAAGCATGTCAGACCCTACACATACTAACTGGAAAAGAGAAGAAAGAGCATTATTTTCAGCGTAAATTCAAGTAGCTATCCCAATGAAATGTGAAGATTTAGGGATAATTTTTTTAAAACTCCAAATATTAGTACTATATTTTTTAAAATACATAATTTTACTAGAGAGGATATGTTTTCACTCTTTCAACATATTTATTGAAATCATACCTTAAGCCATGCACTGTAGACAGACTAATTCAAAACACAATTATTATTTGAATTATGCAAACTCTTGTTAGTTGATTTGCTCTGTTTTAGTAGTTAATATTACAAGCTTCCAAAACAACTGCTCTATTAATATATTCAGTTACTGGTTTTCACCTTATACTGGCATTCAAATTTCAGGTTTAGAGAATTATTCCACAAGTTTATGCCATATTTTTGTTCATGCCTCTCATAAACAAAATATGCGAACACACAGCTGCTCTCATGTCCAACAGAATGAGATCTATTCCACAGATCTCTGACTTCCACCTATACCCAGCACTGATACAAAAAGAACCTCACTTGAAGAAAACTATGTTTTCTTAATAATAACAGTTGTGTAAACATAAGGTCTTCTCAGTTAAAGGGAAACCAACATCAAAAAGCAGTATAACATAGAACTCTAAACCCGTCTTTCTTTGAAGAAACCCGTTTGAAGCGAGGTGTTTCTAGTTATGGGTGAATGAAATGAGAATTCAGCCGCAACAAACGGACATCCAGTCATATGAAGGACTAATTAAATCCATCTGAGAAGCTGCATCTAAAACTGCCTCACACATTTCAAAGGAAAGCACTAGTCTGCCTTTTGCGAAGATATCAAAACCTTTAGTCACAAACGCTGCACATCGAGGCTCTAAAACAATGTTATATTTATGGACTGCAAAGCTCCATTAAAGTAATGTTAAGAGTTTACACTATTTTATTTGAAAAATCAGAGTTAAGGTAGAACATTTTTCCTTCTTACTATCTGAAATTTCTTTCTGGCTTCAACTCTAGTTTTGCAGATCTTCTATGAGACTTCAAAACATAAAAAATAAAAAACCCAGGAGATGTATCAATATTTAAAGTATTTCATATATTTGTTGAAATGTTAAAAAAATTAAATAATTTGCCATGATCGCACAGTTAACTTTTTCCTGTTACAGAAAACCAGGATTTTGATGTTAAGATTCTTGAGAGTTAATAAAAGCCAGCAGAAGGAACTCAAAACTTCAAAAGCTTACTGGTTTGACAAAAATATTCCTATAAATAGAGCCATTATTTGGATCATGAAGTGGTAAAACAAAGTTATATTCAGAATTTGGAATATTATCCCAACATAATAAAGTAGTCTTAGTGTCTATCCTATCATGCCTTCCTAACTTCCTGTAATTGGTGAGCTCATATAATCATATGGATCAGTCACATTTTTTTCTGAGGAAATACTATTAGAAGTGACAGGAGGCGACAAGCCCCCTAAGCAGGGGAAATTCAATACTTCAACCTTTTTTGCAACATATAGAGAGATAAAACTAACACCATCCACATCGCTGTGAAACTTAAAGTTTCTTCCCACTGCAGAGAGCTAGCCATCAGCCAACCTGGAGCTTCTGGCTTTGCTCTATTTACCAAGCAACCTTGAGTGAATCAATCTTTCAGAGCTAACATATTCTCTACCACTCAATGACGACTTGGCCTAGGGAAGCCAAATGTTTATAACTTCTGGATAATAGTAGAGAGATTCCTCAAAAAGTTAAAAATAGAACTACCACATTATCCAGCAATTCCACTTCTGGGTATTTATCTGAAGGAAATGAAAACATAACTTGAAAAGATATATGTACTCTTATGTTCACTGCAGCATATTCACAACAGCCAACATATAGAAACAACTTTAATTGTCTATCAGTGGAGGAATAGATAAAGATAATGTGACTGACACACACACACAAACATACAATAGGATATTATTCAGCCATAAAAAAGGAAACCTTGCTATTTGCAAAAACATGGATGAACCCTGAGGGCATTATGCTAAGTGAAATAAGTCAGACAGAGAAAAACAAATACCATATGAACTCACTTATATGTGGTAAACAAACAAATAAAGCCAAACTCATAGATACAGAGAGCAGATCAGTGGTTGGTAGAGGTGGGGTGGGGGATGGGTAAAATGGAAGAAGGGGGGTCAGAAGGTACAAACTCTCAGTTATAAAATAAGTCAAGGGGATCTAATGTACAGCACGGTGACTATAGTTAGTAATACTATAGTACATATTTGAAAGTTGCTAAGACAGTAAACCTTAAAAGTTCTCAAGAAAAAAAATTTCTAACTATAGGTAGTAACAAATGTTAACTAGACTTGCAGTGATCATTTTGAAATATAGACAAATATCAAATCATACATACACTTGAAACTAATGTTATGTCAATTATATCTCAACTTAAAAAATTAATTAAAACAAAAAATTGTATGCTCAATCCAGAATTATTTAAAGTTAAGGAGTGTAGGCAAGTAGAAAGGAGAAAAGAGATGTATCAGTGAGAACAACGGGAAAGGCAGTCACCGAGCAGTGGCCCCAGCAGAGGCAGGGCTGGCCTGCAGAGTAGCATGGACCTCTATGCCAGCCTGAGGCACGTAAGCCAAACCATGCCTTGATTGTTACTGTGTCTTGTCTATACACACTGAGAATAGTCGTACTAGTTTATTACAAGTCTCTGAATTTTAAGAACAGTCACAATAAACAGGGCATAAGATGATTTCCTGAAGAGTACTAAAAAAATTTATAAAATATTATGCAGTTACTTTCTTATCTTCCATCTCTGAAATCTCACCCTCCACTTGCCTTCTTTAGGTCTCAGCGTGGCCATTATTTCCATCTTAACACCTTCCAAACCCATCTCCATGTGGCCAGGTTAGGGCTCCCCCATAATTTCTCCACAATGCTCATCTCTTCATGTTGTCATTCACTTGTTCTACCTGAGTGACAGTCTTTGGCCTTGTCACTGTCAATAGACGGCAAATTCTATGAGGGTCGGAAATCATCTCTCCTGATTACCACTGGTTCTCCAGGACCTACATTGTAGGAGAAACTCAATAAACAACTATTAAACTATAATACAACTAAAATGATAAATGTATAATAGCTATTAATATATCTAAATTCATCTAATGGCTGAGTTACTCAGCAAGACACTTCAACAGTTTGCTTTGCTGTTCATTTTATTTATAAATGAATTTGAGGGGTCAATAAATATCATACCAAAATGAATAAAATGTTTTCTTATAAATTTTATGGTAAAAATTTTACCAGTGCCCATAACAGAATAGTAGACCACTACAGATATTTTATGAGGGCTTACAAAATTGAATTGATTCAACCTGAATATCCAGTATTAATAATAAAAGTTTTTTTCTAAATAAAACTCTTCAAAAAGTGGCTAAAACTGGAGGATAATACTAAAACCACTTGAAGTCTTAATTATAGTATTTGCCAGCTTTAATATGGTAACAGCCGGTACCATTTAGTGTTTTTCATTTCCAAAGTAACTGGATTTTATAACTTATTTTTTTCTCCATTTAGTCACATAACAAGTTACTTGACTCTTGAGCACAACATGACTGAGTCATTCAAGAGGGTACAGGTGCAACTGTGCACCCAATTAGACAAGCAATTTTCCAGATTACATGGGCAGAAGCCTCACCTTTTTATGAAAATTTAGTCCTATGGTTCAAAAGTGCAGTACCATACCCACTGAACAAGGCTGCATTTAAAAAGTAAACAGATCAAGCTGTGCAAGGTTACTCTTCAGACCTGATTTTTCTACAATCTCATTTATCTGACCCCCTCCTATTAGACATCAAGCTGATATGGATGAGTTTGCTCTGAAAGGATATTCTTTAGCTTGAGGTGATGTTACATTGGAAAGCAAGTTACTTTTGGACCTTTGTCCTTAAACCAAGTCTAGGCAAGAGAATAATTCCATTCCACAGTGATGTTTTAGGAACAATGAAATTACTGTGAATTCTCAGACCCTGAGCAAAACCTGGAGTAAGCTCTCACTGCCTTTTGTCATTAGCAAGACATACACATGTCTAACTCTTCTATATGGTAATCTCTCTGGTAGTTTATACACCTAAAAAAGGAAAAATGAGAGGCTGTTGAAGGGCCTCTCCAAATCTTTTGATTTTGTCCTTTCTCTCACTCATGGTAGTCTTTTTGTTTTTTCCAGTTTCTTAATTTAGATCACTCTCTAAACAGACTATTAAGTGTTGGCTAGCCAATTGCCTCCAAGCTCCCAGCGTTAGGTGAAGGAGCTGCAGTAATGGCACTTTGTGTACTTGGGTGTGTAATAGTAGTGCTCTTTTTCGATGAACCAGCTGCTCATTTCACCACTTCCCTGGATGGTCTAGGCATCAGAGGAGCTTCTTGGTAGGTAATTAAAATTCCATATGTCAACAGTCTCAAATCTTCTAGACCTTTCCATTGGTTTTTCTTGTGGGGGATTTTTTTGGGGAATAAGTAATATATAAACAGGGTTTAAAATTCATAAAGTACTAAACATAAGGTACGTAACATTCTCACTTTTGACATGGGGTCAGCCATCCAGCTCCCCAGTTCAAAGGCAACCATGGTTACCAGTTTCCTGCAGCTCCTTCCAAGGATATTGTATACATGTAACAAGCATAAATACGTGTATTTCTTTTTTACACAAATGAATGTACATTGCTTTTGTTGCTTAATAAATCAGCACATAGAGAATGCTCAGATCCTTTTGAATAGCTACACAGTAGTTCAGTATTATGTATGTACCATGTTTATTTAATTATCTCATTTTGATGGGCACTTCAGTTTCCAGTCTTCTGCTATAACAAACAAAACTGTCATGAACATTTTTGTGCATCTCCTACATGTGAACATGTCTCATAATATAAATTCGTTTCATCAAATTGCTCTCCATGGAGGCTGTATAATTTATACTCCCACCAATAATGTATGAGGGCCTATTTTTCTACAACCTTATAAAATTAGGGAACTATCAAATTTTTCATCTTTGCCAAAACATAGGTGAAAAATGGTATCGCATCATAATTTTAACTTAAATTCTCTGTGTGGTTTTAGCACAATTTCTCATGAGCGGGAGTCATTTATATTTCCTTTGCTGTAAACTGTCTTTGAACATTTTTCACCCAGGACATTGGTCTTTTTCATATTGGTTTGTAAGAGTTTTTAAATATACTAAGAACATTCCCTTTTTGTCACTAAAATTGAGCTGAAAATTTTCATTCTGGCCTGTTGACTTCTGTGTTGGCTCTCTTTACAATGGTTTTATATTTCTTTTAAAAAATTTAACATTTTCTAAATCAATTACCTTGACTTATTTTCTTAGTTTTTTCAAATTAAAAAAAATAATTTTATCAAGAAAACAAATGTTTTTGCCGAAGTGAAAGCACTTCATGTTTACACAATGTTATGGTTCTGTTTAAAAAATCCATTAACAGAAAATATTTTCCTCAAATAGGACATTTTTTGTTGATTTAGTATAACTTTTAAAACTGGGGATGAAAGTCTTGGTAAAAAAAATTATCTAACAAGAGAAGTAGTTTACATAATCGTAATATTGAGTTACTGTCAAAGGGGAAAAAATGAAAATAAAGGTTTTGAATATAAAAATTGTATTACTTAAAAAACTTAACTTTCTATTATTTATCACATACTATAAGACAATTTTCTAAACACGACTGCAATCCTTTATTTAAAAGCCCCAATAGTACTATGGTAGTCATCTTAAAATGCTACTACAAAAATGTTCTTTTCTTTATCTGGCTGTCTACTATTCACTTAAGCCATAGATAATTTTTCAACAAAAAGCCTACATTAGGTATAAATGTAATAGTGAACTGACCTTGTTTGCTGATGTTTTTTTCGTGTTCAAGAAGAGTGTATTCTAAAAACTGACTATAGAGGCAAAAGGACAAATATAATAATATTGTACTTTTTCTAGAAACAGTGAAATTACTGTGAATTCTAAGATCCTAAGCAAAATAATTTTCTTTGAAAATTATTTCTTTACAAGAGCCACCATGATTATCATGTCCCTATAAGAATTCCAGTAACTACATGGTTTAGCACTACTCCTTAAAATTGGGATAAAAAGAACAGAGATTATGATGTAAAGATGCAAGTATAATGTCTTATTGAAAATACATTTAAGATTTTTTACATTAATATTTGAAAACAAATAAAATATTAAGTACATGAGATTATTTATTGGTACAATAAGTTCATTTAATTCTTAACCTTTATGAAAAGTTACATGAAAATATTGAAAGAGCTCTACTTAAAACCATATTTTCAAAGTGCTCTTTAAATATCAAAACAAACTAGTGGAATGTTTTCTTAATCAAGAAATCTAGAACAAAATACATGAGGTAGAACAAATAGGAAAGGGCTGGCTATATTTGAGAAAGAAAACCTCAAACAATGCATATATAATTATTTCTTATTATGCACCCATATGTAATTATTATTTTTTATTCTTATGTTCAGCACCATATTCTTTCTTTGAGAAGAAAAATATAGGGTGGTAATTTCAATGATATGAATACTACAAAACATTTCCCTCCCTCCACCACGGGCATCTAAAGATGGGACAATTTTATATCAACCAAAAAGAACATTATCAAGAAAACACAATGAAAGCACATAAACTATTTTAGATGCAAAAATCTTATCTATTTCAAAAGTTGTATTACTCTCGAAAATTGTCACTTATAAAACTGTAAAATCACTGAGAAATCAGTATTTTGAATTTTAACACCAATTTAAAAATTACATTAACATCTATAACAGGTAATAAGATACTAAAAATACTTTCTAACAGCTACTCTTAACTCTAATTGTATACTTTTTTAAAGTGGATACATTGTGTACATAATATTTGTAATTTATTCATGTTCTTGAAATACCTTCCATGGTTCCTTTAAATAGTACCTTAACTTTTCAACATATCACAAAGAATATTCCTTTTATCATGTAACAAAACTATTCTGGTTAGAAATAAATGTATTATTTCTTGTATTAACAATGATTTATCCAGTCTAGCAGAGCTAATGTTCCAAGACAGTGATAGTATTTCTCAGAATTTTGTCTAGCAAAACTACTTTGTAAAGTTAGATATGAAGAGGTAACTAGTTCATAAGCCTTGGAATCACACTGACCTGGGTTCTAAATCTCAGTTTCCAAAATCATCTGTAAACTAGGGCTAGTAATATCTACCTTCCAGTTTACAACTATCTCTTGCAGAGACTTTTGTAAAGTATTTACCATACTGCCGGGGGCAAGGCACATATTCAATAAAATAGACCAAAGTAATCTGTTGCTTCAAGAAATAACTTTGACTAGGCTAAAATAAGTATCAAAAACAACAATGCGACTGGAACAAGACAGGGCAATCCTTTTTTCACTGTTTATGGGAAACAATAAAATTAAGGAAGCACATACTTCCATAATAAGAAATTAAAGTTATTTACCTATAGAAAATATTTCTAATTTTTCAACCAACTTTGCTCTCCCATGCTACCACTTCCAAGTATTTTTCCTATATTATAATTTTGAGGCAAGTTATATAAATTACGTTCTAAGTTGTGACTCATTAGTAATCTCTCAAGTAGAATTTCACATTTCCGTAGATCTTCCTTTCCCCCAGGAAGCTGAGTGCATTCTTCCTTCTTTCTCCTAGATTTAATTAGTTGAAACGCACCTCTATTAAGGCAATTATCACTGTATTATGACTACTTTCAAGTTTGCCTTCCCTTTACCATAAGTACAGATTATTTATGTGGAGACCTCCAGGGCACACTGCCTTTCATTTGTCTTTTTTTTTTCCAATATAATATTATGTTCATATTAGCAATTTTTCACTGTTTCCTTGAGATAAATTTCTAAAAGTGAAATTAGTGGACCAAAGAATATAAATGTTTGTAAAGTCTTTGATGAATGTCATCAAATTATTTTGCAGAAAGGGCAAACAAACATATATTCCTATTTATCTTTGAGTTGGTGACATCCAGCCCAGGCAATAATTACGTGGAAAAATTGTTTTTTGAAATATTATTGAGAAGGTAAAATATATGTACCATAGTAACAAGAATATAAGCATAAAAATACTCATTTAAATATTCATGATTATTAAATACTCATGATAGACCTGAGTCAAGGTTCTGGATAATTAAGATATTCAACCATCTGAGGAAATGCCAGACTGTTTCCCAAAGCAGCTGCATCATTTTACATTCCTACCAACAGTGAATGAGGGTTCCAATTTCTCTACATCTTTGATAAAATTTGCTATTCTCTGACTTTTTATTATAACTGTCTCAGTGGGTATACAGTGCTAGTCATTATGGTTTAGACCTTCATTTCCCTGATGACTAATGATGTTGAGTATCTTTGCATGTGCTTGTTGACAACTGTATATATTCTTTCAAGAAATGTCTATTCAGATCCTTTGCCCATTTTTAATTGTATTTTATTATTAAACTGTAAGTGTTCTTTATGTATTTTAGAACAAGTGCTTTACTTAAACTATAAGATTTGTCAGTATTTAATTTTGAGAAAAACCAGTTTATCTATTTTTCGTTTCGTTGCCTGTGCTTTTAGTGTTATATCTAAGAAACTACTGACTGCCACAAGCAAGGTCATTAAGATGTACCACTATTTTTTCTTCGAAAAGTTGTATTGTTTTATCTCTCATATTTAAGTCTTTTGTCCATTTTACATTAATTTTGGTACAGAAATTCAATATGAGGTAGGGATCCAACTTCATTATTTTACACATGGATACTTAGTTGTTCCAGCATCGCTGACTATTCTTTCCCCCCATTGAATTATTTTGCTACCTTCGTCAAAAATGACTTGACCATATATTTATGGGTTTATTTCTAGATTCTCAATTCTATTCTATTGATCCATATGTTTATCTTTATGCAAGTACTACACTGTCTTGATTACAGTTTTCTAGTAAGTTTTAGAAGGGGAAAATGTAAGTTCTCCAACTTTGGTCTTTTTTTGAAGATTGTTTTCATGATTCTGGATCTCTGAGGTTTTCATATGGATTTTAGTATTAGCTTGTAAATTTTTGACTAAAATACAGTTTGGATTTTGATAAGAATTGCAGTGCAACCCAATTAGGGAAGCATCACCATCTTAACAATATTAAGTCATTCAATTTATGAATATGAAATGCTTTCTCTTTAAATGAATTTTCTTCCATTTCTTTTTCAATAGTTTACAGTTTTCACTGTATGAGTTTTGCACTTCTGTTAAATTTATTCCTAAGTATTTTATTATTTTGATGCTCTTGCTAATGAGATTTTCATAATTTTATTTTTGGTTTGTTCATGGCAAGTAAAAAAATACAATTGATTTTTATATATTTTGCTAAACTTGTTTATTAATTATAATAGCTTCTTAATGACTTTTTTAGGATATTCTACATACAAGAGCTTATCATCTGCAAATAGAGATTTTTATAATTTTCACCAATTACACTTGGTTTGCTGCATAGAACTGCGGTTCCACAAACAAATCTCTGCCATTTAACATTTAATAAAAATTTTATCAACATATAACTTACATGAAATTGGAAAAATGAAAAGATTCTGATTGTAATTTAAAACTGCAGCAAAGTTTTGTCTGTGAAAAAGTTCGGTTTTCACCTTTCTATAAGAAGCAAAAAGATAAAATTTCTTCAGTAAAATGAACTGAAAAAATTTTACCTAAAAATATTATTTTCCTTTTCACACTAAATGTTACCTTTGATCATTTAGATTTTTCTTTTTAATTATTAGCACAAAAATTATATTGGTATGTCAAAATTCAATAGTCTAAGAATTCTGGTTATTCTTTAGTAGTAGTTTACAAGGTCTTTCGAAAAAAATCTATCAGTGGTTCACTGTAACAAATTATATCTAGGACCATATAACTGTTTTCTAATTTATTAGTAGTTAACATAACTAAATATCAGGCAAAAAAAAAAAAACAACAAAAAAACATAAGTACAAGTGCAGTGCTCCTTTCCGTCTCTGGAAAGACCAAATTCTTAAGCCAATGTTCTTCACATAGAGAGAACTCAACTCACATTTTTCTCTAAAGTAAACTGTCTTCAATATAATTTTAGTGCATCATCTTTAAGATAGCAAACACATTAATCTTTTCCTTTATCATAAACTATTTTGACCAGTTTCTTGTTAATGGAATAAAACAGAAATGGAAACAATCTTATATGGAATAAAACAGAAATGGAAACAATCTTGGGAATCCAGAAAGGAATTACGAAAATAAATATTGACTTGTTTTTGAAACTTTTGAGTTTATCATTTTAATAAGCTAAATAATATTTCACCTCTCCTTCACTTAACTTTTACGTCTACCATGTTTTCTTCATTTCCCAAAATTTTCATGTTTCTCACTTTTTAAGTTTTCATTAAAAGTATTAATTTGCACTGGTTTGTGTACTTTTAAAATTCTTACATAAGATAAAATTTACCATCTTAACCATTTTTAAGTGTATAGTTCGGTGGTACTAACTATACACACATTTTTGTGCTAGCATCACCACCATCCATCTCGAAAATTCTCTTCATACTGCAAAACTAAAACTCTATATCCTTTAAGCAACAACTCCCCACGCCCCACTCCTCCCAATCCCTGGCAACCACCATTCTATTTTCTGTCTCTGTGCATTTAACTACTCAGGGTATTGTATGATTTGGAATCACAGAGTATTTATCCTTTTGTGACTGGCTTATTTCACTTAGTATAATGTCCTCAAGGTTTAGCCATGTTACAGCACGCGTCAGAATTTTCTTCCTTTTTAAAGCTAAATAGTATTCTATTGTATGTATATTATCACATTTTGTTTATCCACTCATTTGTCGATGGACGCTTGGGTCAATTCCACCTCTTTACTATTGTGAAAAATATTGCTGAATATGGATATGCAAATATCTCTTCAAGACCTTGCTTTTTTTTTTTTTTTTTTCTTTTAACAGCCAGCAATGGAATTGCTGGGTCATATGGTAATTCTATCTTTAATTTTTTGAAAAACCACTATTTTCCACAGCAGCCTATTTCACACTCCAACCAACAGTGCACAACGATTCCAATTTCTCCACATCATCGTCAACACTTATTAGTTTCTGGATTTATTTTTTTTTTAAGAGTAGCCGTCCTAAGGGCTATGAAGTGGTATCCAGTTGTGGTTTTGATTTGCATTTCTCTAATGGTTAGTAATGTTGAACATCTTTTCATGTGCTTATTGACCATTTGTGTATCTTCTCTGAAGATATGTCTATTCAAGTCCTCTGCCCATTTTTAAGTTGGGTTGTGGGTTTGTTTGGCTATAAATTATGAGTTCTTTTAATATTCTTGATAATAACTCCATGTCAGATATATGCAAATATGTTCTTCTGGACTGTCTTTCTGTGGACTGTCTTTTCGCTGTTGATTGTGTCCTGTGATCACAAAAGTTTTGCATTTTTGATGTACTCTAATTTATCTATTTTTTTTGTTTTCTTGACTGTGCTTTTGATGTCACATTCAAGAAATCAGCATCAAATCCAATGCCATAAGGCTTTTCCTGTGTTTTCTCCTGTTTTATAGCTTTATCACTTACAATTAGGTCTTTAATACATTTTTAGTTCATCTTGTATATGGTGTAAGGTAAGGGTCCAACTTCATTCTTTTGCATATAAACATCCAATTTTCCCAGTACAATTTGGTAAAAAGACTATGGTTTTGGCACTCCTGTCAAAAATCATTTGACCATATGTCCAAGGTTTATTTCTGGGCTCTCAATTCTATGCCATTGGTCTATGTGTCTGTGTTATGCCAGCACCACACTGTTTTAACTACTGTGGTTTTGTAATAAATTTTGAAATCAGGAAATGTGAGCTCTCCAACTTCGCACTTTAAAAATTGTTTTGGCTATCTGGGGTCACTTGAGGTGCCATATAAATCATAGGATGGACTTTTCTCTTTCTGCAAAACCCCAGTTGGGATTCTGATAGGGATTATACTGAATCTGTAGATCACTTTGGGTAGTAGTAACGTCATAACATTAAGTCTTCCAATCCATGGAATGGCTTTCCATTTATTTGCACCTTTTTAAATTTCTTTCAGCAACGTTTTGTAGTTTCTAGGGTACTGTACTTTCCAGTGAACAAGACTTTCTCCTCCATGGTTAAGTTTATTCCTACGTATCTTATTCTTTTTGATTCTATTGTAAATAGAATTGGCTTTGCTTTGTATACTTTTAAATCTTACATAAATGGCATGATTAAGTACTTGTATTTTCACAACTTTCTTTTTCACTATTATATACAATAATACATGCATACATATATGTGTGTGTGTGTGTGTGTGTGTGTGTGTGTATAGTGAAAGTGTAACAACATGTACAAGAAAGAGGAAGAGCACCTTCAGGATAGCTCTCACCCCTGGGGAGGGAAAGGGCAGAATGGGATGATGTGAAGAAGGAATTTAACTGTATCTATGATTTTTTTCTTTTTTAATAGGAGATTTGCATAGATTTGTACATTTGCTGTGAAAATTGGATATATTTTATAATTAAATTTTTTAATTAAATAAAAGAACTCTGAAAACTTAGGGTATCTGAAGCTTTATGTGAGCTGAACAAATATGGCTTTGCTTGTACCACCTCTGGGCTCATTAACCTAGGCTGTCATCTCTAACCAATTTTTTCTTGATATGGTAGTAGGTGATCTAAAAAACCAATAGTCACAGCACTCCCCTGAGACTCTAAAAGCAGGGGTTCCGCACTATTAAAATCTTCATACACCAATTAGCCTTTACTTCACACTATTTAACTTGACTACTTTCATAATACTGATGTTGCATGAAGCTCAATACAAATATGCTTAGGAGAAAGGAATATACTATCATAAGTACATTAGGTTTGATGCTTCTGATAGTAGCTAAGCCAATAAATATGGGAAGTAGTTTTTGATACTATATATCAAAGTGGATGTTTTCCAGGGAAATTTGTAATGTATTAATTGTGATATGTTTTATAAACAGTCCTACTTTACTTATGAGCTAAATAGTGAAACAAGAGGTAATTCTACAGTAAAAATTCAAAAACAACACTTGAGCTGTCAGGCCAATGGTCTCTACTTTTCCAACGTGAAATCTTAAACAAGCACAGAGAAATAACAACTCTAAGAAGTAACCTGTGCAATTTCCTTATTAAGGCAAGGCACTACTTAGAAAAATACAGTACTGAGTATCAGATTACCACTACAGTGGTGAGTCAGGACAGAACTGAAAATTATGCAAAAGTCTATATTTTCGTAAAGTTAACCTTCCCCCAGGAAAATGCTGTTATAATATTAATACTCTTTTCTATTCAATACATATAATTTGTTACTCAATTTGATGTACAGTTAACTGTCCACTTATGAAACTACTTTTTTTAAATGATCACATAGAAAGGAGAATGTAAAGAATCACATATATTCATCACAAAATGTATCATAAAACAATTGTTTAACTCCATTATAGTTTTTATTTTAAGAGAGTTGAGTGACATATACTTTCGTAACAAATGCTTTAGCAATTTGTGCATATAGAAGGAATCAAAACATTTAAATACACCCAAGGAGACTACCCTTAATTCATGAATCAATCTCCTTTATTTATGACTCTGACTACCACATAAGAACATCGGCTTCTCCACTATAACAGTTTAGCACCTACCTAGCACACAGTCAGCATATTATGAGTTTCTGTTAAATAAACGAATTCTCATTAATTCTTGACTCGTGGTATTTTCTAGCTAGGATCAAGAAACTGCCATGTACCTCAAACCTCAGCAGGTCTTATTTCAGTGAAATTATATCCTTTTGATTTTCATATCCTGTTTAAATCTTTTGATAAAAAGTCATTTTACTCAAAACAAAATGACATTTCAATGCAACTTAGCTATGAGAAAAGAAACGTGGATTGATACTCATTTCTCTAACTATACAGTAGTTTCTGTGGGTTCATGCTGAAAATAAAAAAGGACATAAGTTAAAATAGTAACTCTTCATGGTATTTTTCTGGCAATCTCAAGCAATAGAATTTAAACATATTGCTCATACCGCAGTGCAAACACTAAATCTTATTGTAACATTGTTCAGTACAGACAAGAATTAAACTAAGGATAGTTCTGTCATGGATACTATCCAAGGGTTTAAGTTCTTCAAAACCAAAGGAATGTTACCATAAGATAAATGTAGCCTCAAGAATGTCTCACAACATGAAATTTCAAGAAAATGTTATGTGAGGCTTCAGATTACTTGTTTTAAAAGAATGATTACCTACCACAGCTATCATACATTTAGAAGTATAATTAAATATACTATTCTCTATAACAAGCTAAAAGTATCTCAATAAGAAAAGAAAAATGATTCAGGTATCAAGAAGTGAGTTTAGAATGTGGCTACATCTGGGAATGTTATTTCCTAACTGTATTGAGAATAAAAATTTTCATTTACATTCAGCTTCCTAAAGAAGATAAAACAAATACAAAGCCATGTTAGATTCAAAAGATGAGAGTCACTAAAGATGTTAAAAATTGTGATATTCATAATTTCAAGATTACCACCATCCCCCGCAAAAAGAAGAGAGAAAACTTACAGAGAATGTTGGTCCACTGTTTGATGCTACAACAGTATGAACTTCATCACTCAATTTTATTGAAAGCTCCCAGTTAGCCACTTGTGGCTTAACAATAGGCACTCTGAAGTAGAAAGAAATGAAAAGGAGTTAATAATTTTATATTATTCTCTCTCAGTAAACTGATTTTCTTTTGATGTTAAGTGTGCAGAGTAAAACTGCTACCGACTGAATTCTAGAACATTTTATTTAGAAGGTTCTACCCTTGGAAAAAAAGATTTCATATTTAAACTAGAGAGGTTAAATACACACACACACACACACACACTCTCTCTCTCTCTCTCTCTCTCTCTCTCTCTCCTCTCCCCTCTCCCCTCTCCCCTCTCCCCTCTCCCCTCTCTCTCTCTCTCTCTCTCTGTCTGTCTCAGGACAACAGCAGTCATTCTGGGATAATTGTGGTACCATCATCTAGCCTATGAATTTAAGTTGCTTAATTATGGCTGTCCCTCAAAAATTAAGCTTTTTAAGCAATATTAATTTCTTTTCAATATTTGGTTACTATCCAAGACTGTCTTTAAAAAATTATAATGCTAATTTTTTCTTTTTTCCAGGTTTATTGAGTTATTATTGGTATGTAAAAACTGAGCATAATTAACATATACAACTCTGTGAGTTTGGACATATTTATTCACACATGTTACCATCGCCATGATCAAGGTAATAAACATTTCCATCACCTCCAAAAGTTTCTTTTGTCTTTTGTTTATTTGTTTTGATAAGAATACCACATCAATTATGCTGGTCTTAACACACAGGTATTGTCTTGTGTATGATTAATATTAGATAGTCTAGAAAAATTAGGTCAAGCAGCCAGAGACAAAAAACATTTTCAGAATACAAATGTTTCATATAGCTTTTTAAATTTACTAAATTTTAATAATTTTGAACTAGCCTAATTTAAGTATTCCCTGGTTATATTATTTATAGTTGGAAATATTTATTAGGCAATAAACATGCAATGTCCAGACTCTGGCTTAAGTAGTAGTTCTGAAAAATTGTTCCAGGTAGTTTTAAGTTAAGTCCCCCTTCCCCCACTCGACACAGACCCTGATTTCAAAAAGATTCTCTGCATAATCAACTAAAAGAAAAGTCATAGTCACGAAAACTTTGAATATAATCAAATCACCTCTAGATACAATATCTATTGCAAAATCATTCAAAATTTAGGTGAATGTTTGTATTTGGCCTACTACTTACCAATTTATTTTCCAAAGATGAAGAAATGTTTTAAATACTATAGAAGTGAAAAATTAAAGTAGAAAATGTATCAACACATCAATAACAATGCATGCTGTAGGCCTAGAAAGTTCTTTTTTGGCAATTTATAGAGGATTGCTTCAGAGAACAGACCCTCACACTTGAGAGCTGAAAACAACAGGGGAGCAGAGTATATAAGAGGGAGAGGAGGAGGAGAGCAGAGAGAAAATAAGGCATGACAGAGAGAGAAGGAAAGGCTGGAGAGCGCTGCTGCGCTCCAACTCAATCTCTATTTTGGCACTCTATTCCACGGGGCATTTGTTTATGACTGTCTCCCTCCATTGGCCTGTGAGCTCCTAAAAGACCAAGATCATGCGTTATTTTTATATCCCCAGACTCCAGCACAGGTTAGGGAGAAAAAGCTGAGGGGAGAAGTAGGAAAAAATCTGAGGAGCACCTACTATGCATGAAGCACTGCATAGGAGGGGCCATGCCACCCAAGGGGCATAGCATGAGCTACTAAAAAGAGTGAACCCTGACCTCCGAGATTACCTGGCTGCTCTTGGACTGTGCGATGACCTCACTAGAGTTCACTTTGTTCGCTTTCAAATGGGGTTAACACCCTGACCTCTCAGGGGTAATGCGATGACAGAAATACCCTCATAGCTAGATTATTGGGCAACATGACTTTCCTAAATCTTTGCTATCTTCGATAATTAGGTTACTCTCCTGCTCAAGAGAGTGGAACTCTCCTGTTCCATGGTTTTCTACTTTACATCAGGTTAAACCTTAATTAGCTTATCTATCATTCAAGTTCCTTAAAATTAAGGGCCCACTCTTTGCATCCGATTTTATTTTTTATTCTCTGACTTGTGTATCTGGTTGGGCTGAGCACTTAAATTGTTTCACAAAACCAGCCAAGCTAAGACAAGCAGGAGAGCTAAGCACAGTGGTTATAAATTCAGGCTCTGGTGACTTGCAGAAGTTAGCTAATTAATGGTTCTGCCATTAATTAGTTCTGTCCTTGAGCAAACTACTTAAGTCTCAGTTTCTTGTGTTTAAAATTAATATAATCAAAAAGTATCCACATCATAGTGATGTTGAGGATTAAATTAAATAATGTGCGTAAATTTTAACTAATATAATTATGCTTAGTCAAAACTCTAGGCCTATACTCTTGTTTCCTCTATAACTGAAATCCCTTTAAAGAAACTTTGAACTCTGTTTCTCAAACAGGTTTTCAAGAAGAATATTCTCTCATACAAACTGTTCCCTAATTATACTATAAATTCCAGTGATCTCCCTTCCACTTAACCTGTAATATATGCTTAATATTTTCACAATTTGTGGCCCAATGGAGGTAACTCTTTTACGTAAATGTAGATACCCTTTTTAGTTATGCAGCATGCCTATCTCCAGAGGACTTGAGAAGCTGTCGATCTTGACATCCTATTAGAACCCAGAAGACATTTTCCCACAGAAAGCAATCTTACAGATGGTGGAGAAATAGAGTAGCCTCTCTTCAGAGCCTACTATTTATTTTTCCATTGTTTTATTTTGATCCACATCTGTTTCATATGTGTTATAACCTGCCCCAAGAGGGACCTTGTAAAAAGAGCGCAGGCTCTTTTGAGTTAAAATGCTGAGGTCTAACCTCAGCCCATTCGCTTACAATGTACCAGAGAATTCATTCCATCCTTTTGAACCAAAATTTCCACACTTGTAAAATATGGATCAGAGAAGAGTTGGAGAGGTGACAGGGAAAGCTGTTGCTTCTTCTGAACACACAACTCTTGAAGTGGCACTTTTCTAACAATTTCTGTTAAGGTAATATGTTAGTGGATATAGGAAAAAGGCTTCATGGTAAAAGCAAGAAAAAATGGTCCAACTGGAATCTCTTTATGAGTTTACTCTTCTACAAACAAAATGTGCTAAGATTCTTTCTAGCTTTCCATAAGTTTGAAGTGGTTTGTTTTGTTCTGTTCTTAAATAAAATGGACAGGTTTGGACATATACATGCAACGTAAATATCAATAAGATCTGTAGTAGAAATAAATTATAATAAACTATAAAGATAATACATACCAACCTAAAAGTACATATGCTCTATTTCTGCAAAATCATTGAAACTACATTAACAATGATTGCTATCAATTCCACCTGCACGAACATGTTTATAATGGTAAAAATTATCTATAGTTATACTTTAAATTTTAAAAAAGAATTACATGTATCCAGTAAATCCATAATGGTATCAGAGAAGATTTTTATAAATGTCTTTCTGAAAAGAGGGAGGAAAACTCTTGGAGCTTCATTCAACTCACCATAGTAATGATACCTAGAAAACAGCTTCCTTTACTAAAATATTTACCTAGTGAAAGAGGCTGCCATCTGATAAAAAATTTTAACTGTACAACTTATTAGTTACCTGCCAAGTTGATATAAGCTACTACTCTGAAACACACTCTCTCAAAAAAAACAAAACAAAAAAAAAAAACAGTAAAAAGAAGTTCAGATAAATAGCTAAGCTACTCTCAAAGCAAATCAAATAATAGCTCTTACCAGACCTGAGATTATCATCAGCCAACCAGAATAAACATGCTCAATAAGACTAAATTTTTCTGTATTTTATGCCAAAAACTATCAGCTGATTATCACAAATGTTGATGCTGATACATTTAGCTTACTGGAATATTTTAATCAAAAAAAAGTGTAAGTAATACTAACTCAAACACATTGCTATTACATATCATTTTTTAAAGCAGATTTTATGCAAAAATAACAGCATCTTTAGTTAGCAGGGATTATAAGCATTTCAAAACCATATTATCAGATACTCAGAAAAGCCAATCGCTATTTAGGAATGAAATTCTGAGTTAAAACAATGTTAGTGGTCAAAGAATCATTAAGCAATCCTTCATCATAACTTTCACAGTGGGTGGCCTGTAAAATGATCAAGAATAATATGCTGCATTCCATAGCCACAGAGGTCAGCTTCTGCATACAAATCTTTGCAGGAAGAAAAAGGCCTTCAGAAAAGTGGGCCATTCATCTGAACCAAGTTCAGAGAATTTCCAGCATGGTGAAAAGATATGTTATGCAAGCACATAGATGTATTCAGTGGGGGCAGACAGAACCAGCTACATGGAGACTACAAAGGAGCCCTCCCATGGCTCATGAATAAGTCGAGGAAATGATCAGAAAAAAAAAAAAGGAGAGATGTTTAGACAGATGGCCCACTTTAAATGCCTGAGACAGGGCATAAGCAATTTTAATGAAACTTTAGATCTGGCATATGAATTGTTTCTTATTTCTTCCAGGGGAAAAAAAAATCTAAAGAACACAAAAATTCAGCAATTCACTAAAAAATCCACTTTTAGCAAGTTGGGATGAAGGAAAAGTCACAAATAAAAGTATTATTAGTGAAATAAATTCTTCTAAAATTCTTCAGAGCCATCAGCTATCAAAATGGATATAAAAAGCATAGAATGAACAGATTAAAAGAATTTTAAACAGAAGTCTACTGCCAAACCAAACAAAAATCTAAGCCTTATTATGTGAGAATTTACAACACTCTAACATTAAAGTTCATCACTGCAGAAGAAAGATAAAAGCAGTATTTTCAGAGAATCTATTCAAAGCTAGAAACTGTCATAGCAGAAGAATAAAATTCTGCCTATATGCAATCTAAAATGTGGGCCTTCACATATATGTCCTTGTAGAGGAGAATGTGTCACATAATAGTGCCCTGGAATAGTTAGGGAACACATTCGTCCAAGTTTAGTGTCCTCAACATTACAAATAATCACACAAATAACACCTAAATCTAGCAACAAATAATAACATTGTTATAATCTTGTATATCTTAATACTGTGCACACCCTATTTCCTTCTTCCACCAATAAGGAGTTAGGATCTTAATTTAAACTTTGGGCACAACTGGTCAGAAAAGGCAATGTAGTACAGCCATCACTCCAGCAGGCCTTAGTGTAGACTGACCACTGACCATAAAAGCTATGTGCCCTTTATAAGTTACTACCCTCCTTGTGTCTCAGATTCCTATCAGTAAAACAAAGATAAGAATACCTAACTCACATGTTGATTAAATGAAAGGAATAGGATGCTTAAACTAACTAGTGCTTGGCACATAAATGTTAAGAATAATCATAATCATTATCATAATTTCATACAATATCTAAAATCCTCTTCTATTATTTCAACAGTTTTCTTTAAATATCAATACACAATTTACAAACAGTAAAAGCCACAAACCGTAAGATCCACCATCTATCTTTCCAGTGGAACTGTCCCCTTCCCCTCTGTAGTTCAAGTATGGATTAGACTAAAGCTTCACATAAACAGTCTCCAAAAATAGGTACTCTTATGTGTGGCTTTTTTTTTTTTTTAGTACAAAATAATGTTTTTGAGGTTCAAATTTTAGGAATTAAAATGAGATATCACTGTATCTTCTAACATGATAGAACCTTGTTCAAGAATATTCTTCTCACAATTATAAAATGTTTATATGATTGCTCAAAATTAATGACAGGAATAACCTTTGCAAGTAGAGATGTCAAAAGTTCCTGTCTACATTGCAGGCAGAAGTGGTACACATGTGTGAACCAGTTTTCCTCCTCTGCCTTTGAATGTATGTGATATAAAGTTAAAACAACATAGAGAAGTTCCAGTTACTGTAAAAGTGACAGTCTAATTTATTTCCAACTTCTTTCCTCCTCCAGATAACAATTATAAACTCTGAAGATATAAAATACATAACACTTTTTTAAAATTTTTGAATAGCCCATGACATAAAGTTCACAAGTCATAAATTTAATCTACATGAAGTATACAATTCAATGGTTTTTAGCATATTCACAGAATTTTGTACATACCGCTGTAAGCACTTTTAAAACATTTTTCATAATCCCATTAGGAAACTCTGGACCCATTAGCAATCACTCCACATTCCCCCTCCAACCTCTGCACTACACAAATACTAATGTGTTATTTCCATAGCTTTGGTTATTTCTAGACATTTTATATAAATGGAATCATAAAATTTGTGGTCTGTTATGACTGCCTTATTTTATTTAGCATAAGGGTTTCAAATTTCATCCATGTTGTAGGAAGTAACAATACTTCATTTATTTTTACTGATGAATATTCCATTCTATAAATATAGCACATTTTAATATTATATATTCATCATTTCATGGTTTCCACTGTTATGAAAAATGCCACTATGAACATTTGTATACATTTGTGTGGACAAATGATTTTACTTCCCTTGGGTGAAATATTCCACCTAGGAGTGGAATAAATAGTTGGGTCATGTGGTAATGCCTTATATTTTGAGAAACTACCAAATTATTTGCAGGTTGCAACATTTTACTCATAAATTCCCACTGGAATGTATAAGCATTCCAATTTCTCTATATCCTTACCAACTTTGTTATTTTCTGTCTTTTTTATTATAGCCATCCTAATGGGTGTAAAGTGGTATCTCGTTGTAGTTTTTTAATTTTCCTAATGAACATCTTTTCATAGGCTTGTTGGCCATTTGTAAATCTTATTTAAAAAATGTATTCATATTCTTTGCCCATTTTTTCATTGGATTCTTTTTATTATTGAGTTATAAGAGTTCATATATTCTTGACAAGTCTCCTATCAAATATATAATTTGCAAGTATTTTCTCTCATTTATTCTGAAGACTGTCTTTTCACTTTCTAGATGCTGTCCTTTAAAGCATAAAAAGTTTTAATTTTGATGAAGTCTAACTTATCTATTTTTTTCTTTTGTTGCTTGTGCATCTTACATAAGAAATCATTGCCTAACCAAAAGTAACAATGATTTACTCCTATGTTTTCTCCTAAGAGAGTTGTAGCTCAGCTCTTACTTTTAGGTCTATAATTTTTTTTAAGTTAATTTGAACTTATGATGTAGGGAGGGGACCAACTTCATTCTTTTACATAAAAATATCGAGTTACTCCAGCAGCATTTATTAAACATATACCCTTTACTCATTGAACTGTCTTCATACACTTATTTAAATCAACTGATCACTGGGGTACGAATTTACTTCTGGACTCTCAATTATATTCCATTGATCAACACCTCTATCCTTATGCCAGTACTACACTGTCATGATTACTGTGGTAAGTTCTGAAATCAGGAGGTCTAAGTCCCTCAGTTTTGTTCTTCTTTTTCAAGTTTCTTGTGCTGGTTACACTGGGTCCCTTGCATTTTCACATGAATTTGGGAATCAGATGACTATATCTACAAAGAAAACAGCTGGAATTTGGTTTGAAATTTGGACTGCATCAAATATGTATATCAGGTGAGTATTGTTGCCATCTTAACATTAGGTTTTCTGATCCATGGACATGGGATATTTTCCCACTGTTCGTACTTCAACAACTATTTTTGGCATACAAATCTTGGCTTTTTTTTAATTGTGCTTAGGAATTGTGTTCTTTTTCATGCTACTGTAAATAAAACTTTTAATTTCATTTTTGGTTTATATAAAAATAAAATTGGTATTTGCATATCATTCTTACAGCCTACAACCTTGCTGAACTAATTTATTAGTTCTAACAGATTTTTTGGTATGAATTCCTTAAGATTTTCTACAGAACATATAATCTGCAAATAGTTTAACTTCTCTTATACTTTTTATTTTTCTTGCCAAAGTGCCCTAGCTAGAAACTCCAGTACAATGCTGAAAAAAAATAACAAATGTCCTTCCCTCATTCCTGAACTTAGGAGAAAAACATTGTTGCACACCATTAAATTTTTCATAGATGGCCTTCATCAGGCTGAGGAAGTTCCCTTCTATTCCTAATCAGTTGAGTGTTTTATAGCCTAGAATATAAAATGATAGTTATGGTCTATCCTGGAAAATGTTACTTTACATGTACACTTGAGGAGTTGCATATTCTGCTAATGGATAAAGTTTCTATAGATATCCATTAGATCCATTTGGCTTATAGTATTGTTCAAGTCTTCTACTTCCTTCTTGACCTTCTATCTAGTTGTTCTATCCATTATGGAAGTTAAAATATCCAACTATTATTGCTAAATTGTCCATTTCTATTTTTTTCAGTTTTGCTTCATATATTTGGGAATTGTGTTGTTGAGTATATATACAGCAGGTCCTTGAGTAACATCATTTTGTTTAATGTTGTTTTGTTATAACATTGATCAGAAGAAAAAATAATTGATTCTCAACTGGGCCTACTGTCTGTGTGGAGTTTGCATGTTTTCCCCATGTCTGCGTGGGTTTTCTCTGGGTACTCTGGTTTTCTCCAAAATCTCAAAGGTGTGCACAAGAGTTGAATTAGCCTGTCTAAATTGTCCCAGTCGGAGTGGGTGTGGGTGTGTATGAGTGTTCCCTGCAATAGAAGGGATCCTACCCAGGGCTTAAAGGACATATTTCCAAGAACTCATCAATGATGTTAAGTGAGGACTTTCTCTATGATCATAATTGTAATAGCTATCTGATGGGCTGACCCTTTAGTATTATAAAATAACCCTTTTTGTCTCTGGTAACTATTTTTGTCTTAAAAATATTATATCTGATATTAGTAATATTAGTATTACAAATATAATATTTGATAAGTCCTTCTACCCTTTCCTTCAACCCACTGTCATTAAATCTGAAGTGTATCTATTGTAGAAAGCATATACTTTGATCCTGTTTTTTATCCATTCTGCCAATATCTATCTTTGATTAGTGTGCTTAATCTATTTATATTTAATATACTTACTCATCAGGTAGGATTTATATTTGCCATTTTGCTTTTCGCTTTCTGTATATTATCTTTTCTGTTCTTCTAATCTCACCCTTAATGCTTTCTTTTGTTTAAACAGATATTTTCTAGTGTACCATTTTAATTCTCTCGATGTTTCATTTACTATTTTGTAAAGCAATTTTCTTAGTGGTTACCCTGGGGATTACAATTTGCACCTTATCTTTAACACTATAGTTTGGATTGATGCCAATTTAATTACAATAGCATACAAAAAATTTGCTCTAAAATAGCATTTCCTCTGCCCTCATTCGTCTTCTTGTTGTCATACAAAGTACAAATCTGTATATATTGTGTGCCTAACTTAGATTTAAAATTATTGACTTGTATAGTCATCTTCTAAATGAGAAAAAAAAGATGTTACAAAATAAAAGACACATTTATACGGTCTTTTATTTACCAATGTAGTAATCTTTAACAGTGCTTTTTACTACTTGATGTGTATCTGAGTTTCTGTTTAGTGTCCTTTCATTTCACCCTGAAGTACTTCCTTTCTTGTATCTTGACAAATGAGTTGGCTAGGTTTTGTTTACCTGGGAATTTCTTAATGTCTCCTACATTTTGAAAGAATGGTGGTGCTGGATATAGTATTCTTTGTTGACTTTTTTTCTCCCAGCACTTTATATATGCACCCCATTCTCTTCTGGACTCTGTGGTATCTGATAAAATGTGAATTCTTAATCTTATTGAGGATCTCTTTTACATGATGAGTCATTTTTCTCTTGCTGCTCTATTCTTTTTGGTTTTTGACAATTTAACTCTGACGTGTGTAGGTGTGGATCTGAGCTTATCTTGTTTGGAGTTTTCAGAGCTTCTTGATTGTGCAGATTAATGTTTTTCAGAGAATTTGGGACTTTTTAGCTATTATTTCTTTAAATATTCTTTCTGTCCTTTACTTTTCCTCTCCTCTCCTTCTGGGACTCTCAGTATGTATATGTTGGTACATTTGATAGTGTCCCACAGGTCTGAGGCTCTGTTTATTTTTCTTTCTGTTCCTCACACTGGTTAAAACAACTGACAGGTTTTTGAATTTCCTGTTTCTTCTGCTAGCTCAAATCTACTGTTCAGTCCCTCTAGTGTACTTTTTCATTGTAGGCATTGTACTTTCAGCTCTCAAATTTTTATTTGCTTTTTTATCATTCCTACCTTTTGATTGATATTTTCTATTTAATGACACATAATTCCCATACTGTCCCTTAATTCTTCGTATATGGTTTCCTTTAGTCCTTTGAACATATTTTTAACAAGTTATTTAAGGTCACTGTATAATAAGCAAAATGTTTAGACCTCCTCCTGGACAGTTTCTATTGACATTCTATCTTGTGAATTGGTCATACTTTCACATTTCTTTGCATGCCTTGTAACTTTTTATTGACAACTTGACATTTTGATCATGTTTCAAACTTGCAAATGAGATTCCTTCCTTTCACCAGAATAACAACCTAGTCTTTTCTGCTCATGGTCTTCCAGGTTGATAATTACCTGTTTAATATCTTCCTATCCTACTCTATTCTAAGTTTCTTAAAGAGCAGGAACTGTTTTCTTATTATTCTCAGCCCAAGCACCTTACAACGTGGAATACTATTTGTTATTTTGGGAATGATCTAATAACTTTTATTTTCAGAATTAGAGTTATCATCATTAAATTGCATATTTAGGAATTTACTGAAAGAACTTGATCTTTGTGAAGTGAATGATCAGGACATAGTCATCCAGATCAATGTTATCTATATCCAGGGTCATTAGTTACATATGAGCATAAAGATATGAAACTATAGTCTGACACACTGTTAAAAAACAGAAATTCCAAAGAGCACTAAATCAAGGATCAGAGAACTGACATATACACTTTAAAAAAAAAAATTAAGGTAAAAGATGGTTTAAAAGGGGGAAAAAAGGCCACTTAATTCAGTTTATCGTACACATTAATACAAAAACTTTAGTGACTGTATAAGATATTTAATAAGCTGCATCCGAAGACACTTAAACAACAATGCTTTCAAACAACATAGTTTACTAGTCTCTGTTCTTCCTTTTCTTACACATTTCTTTATATTTCTTAGAATATTTCAAATTTCATAAAATTTACTCACAGAAAAAAATGTCACTAACTATTATTTGGGATAAAGATGAAAAGGGAGCAATATAAAGAGAAATTTAAGTACATTCAATTCAAAGAATAATATCTAAATAGATGTATTTTCATCTTTACTAATCTATCATTATTATTGAATTATTTAAGGAAAAGGTAGTACTAAAGTGATAAACAGATATTAATAAACAAAATGCCCAAATCAACCTCTTAGAAAAGACTTTTAATCCTACTGTAGTACACTACCTCATTCATCATCAAATATATAAATCATTATGGTATAAACACACACACACGCACACAAATAGAAAAAAAAGCTTTATACTGAAAAATCAAGTAAAATCTTCAAAAGATATATTTGTCCATTTGCACCAATTCCATTACTCTTTTAAATGTGTACTTATTTCACTGACAAATCTCTCTAAGTCACCTTTAAATCCCGTTTTGGAAAAGGGCTATGTATACAAATATACAAATATCCCTCTATTGCTTACAGAAAATTCCTTATACAGATTAGCTAATTTGTATTTTTAATAGCAATCTCTGAATTATGTAAATTAATCATTTGACATTTTATTATGAATGTAGAGTTGATTTAGATTTGACTCAAAACTCAAGGATTTCATTATCCTGTAAAATATATCCAGAGTTCAAAGTATTTAAGGGGGTTAAACAAAATGCAAACATTTAATGCAACATTAAGCATGTGAAATAAAAACTTGATTGCCTAAAGAAAGCATGCTATGCTGTTACCCTGGTGACAGGTTAAAAAAGAGACTGTGAGCTGAATAGCTGTATGATATGAAATTAAAATGTTTCACATTGAACAATCCAAAATGAATTGGGAAAGGTTAGAGTAGAGGAGAGAGAAATCAATTCTCCAATGGCAATGTTGAATGGGAAAGAAGTATGAATAGGATTTGCCAGTGGGGTGCAACAGCTGCCAAATATCCTGCAGCCAAAGAATTACAATAATACTGATGAAGTGTGCAAGAGCTTTTGGAGTCATTGCAGGGATCAGAGAAATTCTCCTACAATAATGAGGCTATTTTATCTTCCACTCAGCTCTTATAGTAGAATTAAAGAAAGGAAAAACATTTTAAAATGTGATATTTATTAAAAAAATGTATAAATATGACATCTTATCCATTTAATATTTTGTGCTTCATCTCACACAGATTTCTAAATCATCCAAGACAGTCTAATTAAATAAATGAAACTATCATAACAGAGATAGTAAAAAGTAAGGCAAGCTTAAAGAAAAATTATTAGTGTTTTCTCCCTTCTTGCTACTTTGGTGGATTTATTTGCTCAAATTAAAGTAGATATTTCAAAAGCATAGGATAGCTATGTATGTTTATGAATAACACCCAAAGTACTATTTTTTATTAGTCATCAGAACATCAACTACACTGTTATAATGAAGTGGCTAATCTGAGAACCAATATGAAAAAAGTATAATATGAAAGTTGTGTTTTAGTGTCATAGATGGTGTAAATGTGTTAATAATTCTATATGTCCTTTTAAATTCAGAGACATTTAAGCAAAAGAGTCAATATATAACTGTATAAAAATACCTGCTTTCACTTGGGAATTATTTTCACATGGCTACTTTTTGTTTCTTATGCTTCTTTTCCCAATTATCTTTCAAGTTTAAGGTCATATTTCAAAACTATATTTTTATCTTTTTTTATTTCAAAACTTTAAACTTTTATCTTCTGACTGAAAACTTAATAATGGCTAAACGAATTATAAATCTAAAACCAGAAAAGGACACTTTTTTAATAGCAAGAAAACCATATAATTGCATCTATCAGGTAAAAATCACTAAAAAAATAATTCTCCATTTTATCAGGAAGCCAGATGAGGAATGAAAATGCAATACGAATGTAGACACAAAAACTGCAATTCAAGTGCACATAATTTCCCATTATGCTACTGTAACTAAAAGAGTTAAACTGATGACAGGGTCTATAAAACCAGTTGAGATACTCGATATGTTCTATGAAGTATGAGCTCAAAGTGCTGGTTAAACACTGACTCCATACACCCAAAGTAATCCTCCACAAAAATGAATGCTTCATTTTCAAAAAGCTTTCAGGATGAAATATTTTCATCAGCATAATCATAGCCCATAGTGAAGGTGTTTCTTTTTCTAAGTTTTTAACCTCTGATCAAATATCAAGAGAGAAACTAGAAGGTTAAAGTAGAAACCAGAAAGTAAAAGCATCTGCCTCATGCAATTCAAATAGGATAAGAGCTGAAAAAAAGATTTTGGGAATCATCCAATCTAACAGTGCCATTTCTCAGAGGAGGAAATAGAGTCAGAGATTGAAACATTTGCACAAAGGCTTGCACCATCTTGATACTTGGTAGTAGCACTAGGACCAAATTCCTGACTCTCAACCTTTCATTCAGTGCTGGTTCCACTACACCACACCAACCACCCTGAAATTTCAGTGCCAGGTAAAGAGCAGTAAAACCCAAACAAAACTGATTTCATTTTTCTAGCGCATATGGCAATACAGGAAATGTAATAAAATAAAAGAATTCTGGGTACCATCTACAGTGTTTAAAAGATATGGCATGCACAATCACACTCTGCACTGCCAAGGTCCACTAATATAACATATCCAATTTAACCACCATTTTCCATTTAACATTCTTAAAAATTGCTCTTGTCAAGGTTTCCTATTACCTCCACACTGTTAATATCAATGGTTAATAGTCATTCATCATATTTGATACATTTCAGTTGAACACTCCTGCCTCCTTGGTACCCTTTCCTCACTTGGTTCTCTGAACTCCAACCCTGCGTACTTTTCTACCTATCACATCTGCTGTTTCTTCTCAGACTCCTTTGCTGGATCTGCCTCATCTTCCTGACTTGTTAATGTGGAATATCCAGGGCCTTTGTTCCTAACTGGTCTCCCAGGTTCCACTCTCACCCTCTTATAGTCATTTACAAAATGGCAGACACAATGATCTTGTCAATACATATGTCACCTCAAGCTCTTTGCTCAAGACCCAGCAATGGCTCTCATTTCACTCACAATGAAGCCTAAACCCTTACAACAACCTAACACAACTCCACCTCTCTACTCTATAGCTTACTTACTCCTCTCAAGTTGTATTGGCTTACTTGCTGTTTCTCAAACAAGCCAGGCATACTTTGACCTCAGGTGATTTGTTTGCATTTGCTATCTCCTCTGACTGAAAGGTTCTTCCACCAGATATTCACATGACTCCCTTCCTCCTTCAGGGCTTTGCTGGAATGTGAATCCTATCACCCTGCTAATCCTTCCTGCCATCTACTTCCCTGTGATCCAAATTAAAACTGCCAACTACCCTACCATCTACCTCCAGGATGCTCTATATCCCTTTCCTGTTTTGTTTTTCACCAAAATATTTATCATTTGATATACTACATATTTTACTGATCTGTTTTGTCTGTCTATCCTCCAAGTAAATATAAGCTTATGAGGGTAGGATTGTTTAAATCATTTCTTCCCTGCTAAATTTTCCAAATTTTCTACCTCAACTCTTATAAGGATCAATAAGGAATGGAAGAATACAACCTTAACATAAGAAAAACTATTTCAAACCAACAGCTAACATACATGTTGATACTGAAACACTCAAGGTATTCCAGCTAGTCAGGAATAAAACAAGTATATGTCATTGCCACCACCCTTAAAATAGCATCTTTGTCATTAGAGATTTTTTAAAAATTAGGGACAGCTGAAACATAACGGGCATCAAGTATTGTGTATATCTTTTGACAATGACAAAAACTCTTTAAGAACTACTATTATCTCCACATTACAAATGAGGAAACTGAGTCCAAGAGAAATGAAGTCCAATTTATTCTAAGATTGGCTAAGGATTGGCAGAACCACAAAGAAATCCAAGTATCTGGCACAAAAGTCTCTGCTCTTGAACATGAAACTACTGGAAGTTCTAGCCAGTAGAATAAGACAAGAAAAATATTATAACTCATAGAAAGGAAGGCATGGACTACTATTAAAAGATGTAGTGGTCACTCTATTTGATTACTCATTCATTACATGTTTCGCACTAGAAAATTAGTCCAAGGCAATCATGATAATCCAATTCCCTTTTCAGAGACTGGTTTAGGAATGGGCAAGAAATTTACTTCTGGGCAATGAGAACTGAGAAGTAGCTGGCTAAGTAACACCTGAGAAAGGTTTCATCACTTCTTAGAGACAGACACATCCTCTGAACCTTATCTAGATTTGACTCCTAAAACTCTGTAGCTATCCTGTTATCATAGCTTTATGATGAAGGCCATCCACAGAAGGAAGAAAGGCTAAGAGAACTGTAGGGAAGTGGCATCAGCAGATGAACATATTGAACTTTGTCCTTCTGTCCTCTAAACCTCCTGTTAAATTTGAGGTAAGAACTGTGTCAGTTTGAATCAGGGTTTCTGTTACCTGTACACGAAAGCATCCCAGATGTTTCAAGAGATTATACGATTGCCTCTCTTAAAATGAAATAAAGTTATTATAATGGATTTTTAAAGTTAGAAAGAAGAATTGTTATAAAAGAAATGCAAAGAATAAAATAGTCAAACTCATGGAAACCAAAACTAGAATGGTGGTTGCCAAGAGATGGGGGAAGAGGAATGAGAAGGGATGCAACGAGTATAGAGTTTCAGTCCTGCAAGACATCTAGAGATCAGTAGCACAACATTGTGCATACAGTTAACACTAATACATGTTTTTACCACAATAAAAAAGAAATACAAAAAATCATTAGCTTCTCTTTATCAAATCAATAATCATTTAGAAAATGGGAAAAAGATCCCATCTATAATAATACAATATATAAACAACCTAGGAATGATAAAACTATAAACTACCTAAGAATAAGAAATGAACTCTTAATAATAAGAAAAATTATAAAGTTTTAATGACAGAAACAAAGAGACTTCAATAAATAGTCTTATATTTTTTGAAAAGTTTCCATGTTTAATGTCATTAGATCCAAATTTATTATACCTTTAAGGCAATTCCAATATCAAAATGCTCAGCCAGAAAAATGATCAATAAAGTTTCAGAAAAATAAAAAATTAATGACATAAGGATAGAATGACAAAACAGTAAGATAAAGAGAAAATACCAGAAGTAGACCATAATATATTTAGAATTTTGCATAAGATGAACATGACATTTAATAATCCAGAAAGAAAGGATAGTCAAGTCAATAAATGGGATTGAGTCTACTGGTTAACTATATAAAAAAGTAAAATTAGATCTCAACTTCAAATCACCCTTCAAAATAAATTTGAAATACAAAATTCCAATCTAATAAACTATAAAAGAGTAGAAATAGAATATAAGTAAATATGGTATAATCTCAGGTGTTTTTAAGAATAAAAGCAAAATAAGAAACCACAAAGAAAAAAATGATCTGACTACATAACATTAAAAACAACTCTAATGGTGCCTCATTTGCTGGATTATAATATGAGACATTTCATTATTTACTTCACTGAAGATAATTAGACCCTAAATTCTACCTTCTCATATTTATAGCTACTTAATATTAACAAATAAAAAATGCCATTTCTTTTCTTGATAGTTTTATGTTTATCTATAAAGTACTTACTTGGTTTTATACAACAATACAGAATTCATTTTATTTATAAAAAATTAGGTGAGAGAATTTGGGTATTAAAACATAATTAAACAAGATCAATTATTCTCACAAAACTGTATGAAACAGGACAGAATACATATTATTCCCAACAGATAAGCCTAAGCTTAAGATAAAATAATATGCCATAAGGTCACATTACTAATAAATGGTACAATCCAGACTTATGACTACAATCCAGACTTATAATTCTAAATTTTAGTCTTTTCTACTAAACCACAGGATTTATGTAACATATGCACACCTACTTGTATACATGTGGTGTGTATGCATGCAAACCACACAGTGAGAGAGAGAAGGAAAAGAAGAGAGGATGAGGGAAGGTAAGGCAGCAGAAAGAGAGTTAGAGGGAGAGAGAGAGCACATGCACTGTTATTAACTGAATGTTTGTGTACCCACCCCCACCCCCAAATTCATATGTTGAAACATAATGCCCAATGTTATGGTATTTGGAAAAGGAGGCTTTTGAGGATAATTAGTGAAGTACTCATGAATGAGATTAGTACCCTTATAAGAAGAGGCCAGGGAGTTAGCCTGCCCTCTTTCGCCATGCACTGATACAACAAACAGGCTTTCTGCAACTTAGAAGACAGTCCTCACCAGAACCCAACCATGCTGGCACCTTGGTCTCGGACTTCCAGCATCCAGAATTGTGAGAAATAAATGTTCATTACTTAACTCACCCAGACTATAGTAATTCGTTATATGGCCCAAAATGACTAAGACACTCACATATATTTCTATCTTGCCATCCTTGGAAATATAAAGAGATATTACTTTTAGGGGGAGTAGGTCGAAATATTTTATAAATAAATTATCAAATCACAAAAAAGAAACTCATTTCATAACATACACATAAATGAATTCCAAATGGATTAAAGAGTTAAATGTTGATTTAAGTGTTTAGGATTTTGAACACAACCTCTGGGGAATGGTAGAAAAGGAATCAAGCAAGCAAAAAGAGGTCGACGAAATCTAATAATTTACTATATATCTGCAGTATAACAAAGAGAGCTTTTATAAATCCTGTAGAATCAACATTTATTTTCAAACACCTTAAAATAGATTTAATATAAGAAAACAGAAACACTGCCCATATCGCCCTTGGCAAGGTTTAGCCTGGAGGACTGACATCTAAAAGGGAGGTCAGGGCTTAATCTGAGCCACATCCCCTGCCAAATCCTCACAACATGCAAAGTAATAGGGGGATGCAGAACAGCTAGGGAAGAGATTTGGTTGCCAGCCATTCTACCACCAGGAAAGTTGCCCTGGCTCTCTCCAGAAAGAATAATTATACAATGATAAATTAGTCAAATAGCTTAACAGAAAGATTAAATCATGGAACTGGGAAAATTTGAGCAATAAAGCATAAGAAAGGCTGTAAGACAATCTGCATGGTTATAAAACCTACCAAAGGAAAGCAATAGATACAGACATACCAATGGGGAAAGGAGAAAGTAGAGAAATTTACAGAAGGCAGAATGACAGTCTTACTAGCTCTCTGAGAAGCTTGTGATGGCAGAAGTGGACTTGAGTCGGAGTAAAGCAAGGGGAGGGCCTAGCTCAGAAAGATGAATCCTGATTTGTGAGCAGCATTTTGTCCTAAGAAAACTGGCTTTTTGAGCAAAACTAAATAAAGGACTACCAAAAGGAACTAAATTGTTTTCTTTACTGTTTTTTCTTTATGTTTTTCTCCAATTATTGTCAGAGAAATTATTATAACAAAGCACAATGACAATAAAATAATTTTAACTTCAAATAACATGAAATGATTAACACAACTTTCAATATTTCATGTCTGTTAATAAAAGTGTTTAAGAATAATTATATAGAAAAGTAACTCCATGGTAAGTCAGCATGTATTTATGTAAAAACTTACTCATGCTCACCAAATTTAGAGTCATCCTTAGAAAAAATTGCTATTGTTTATGATATTAACTTTTTTTTCTAAAATGTACTGCTATCTTTTTACTACCAAATACAATGGGTACATATTATTGTCTTTTTCCAAGTCATAAATGATGAAAGAGTAAAACCCATAGAGAAACTGGGAAAATAAAATCAGCAGCCAAAACAAGCAATACAAAGGAAGGGCTGTAGGCTACTGAATTTGGAAGCATAAACATTACATGAGTACACCCATGACAGAGAAATACGCAGCCAAACCTAGAGACTGATCTTGGACTCCATTCCCAAGCCAATGATGAAAACATGACTCTGAAGTCAAAATGTGAATATTCAACCACTTTATATCAGCTATGGTGCCAAGTACCTCTACAGCAAACAAGCAAAAACAACTGAAGTTCACTTTGCCCAAATGAGATTATGCTTTGTCAAAAAGACCAATATATTTTGCTATATGTTATAGATCTCTGTTGTTATAGATGTTAGCAACTTTTCAACAAACTGGCATACTAAATAAATAAGTCCAGTAGAAAATAAACTCACCAAAAATAAATAATTATTTGTTATATAGGAAAAATGTACACAATTATCTACATAACTAAACTTCTGGCCTACATACTTCATTCATATAATTTTTTGGAACTTCTAAAGGGTAATCAGTTCAACAGTAATATAAGAAGAAAAAGATTCTAGAATGATGGCAGAGTAGGAAGCAACAGGAACATGTCTCCTCACCTAAACAACAACTTTACTAACAGAATCTGTCTCATAACTAGTTTGGAATTCTGGAATCCAGCGGAAGGCTTGCAACTTTCAGGGGAAGAAGTGGATGGCAAAATACAGCCAATTGCAGCTCTGAGCACTCTAGCAGCTACTCATTACCCCACCCCCAGGTATATGGTAGATAGCTATACACTTATTCTTGAAGCTTACACATAGCTGTGAAAGCTAGAGTGGGCAAAAAGGACCCTATCCTTCAAATACAGGGGATCTGTGCTTCTAATTGCTGCTTCTGATCACAGAGATGAAGACAAAGAGATAGGTAGCCAGTTATTGCACTGCCTGCACTGTTGCAAGCCCTTCTCCATCTGGTTGAAGAGACTGCCAAAACATTTAAAGGGCCAGTGCCCACTTCCTCCCTCCTTCCTTTCTTGTTTTTTCCCCTTTCAGAAGCCAGACATTAAATACTAAGACATTTAAAAACAACTGCATACACGAAGAAAATTAGAAAGTGACTACACACCCAGAGAAAGGTTCAGAAAAGACCTGAGAAAACTTAATGTTTACACCTCAGGCTGATACTTGGCACAGAGAAATCCTACAACAATCAAATAAATAAATTTAAAAAGTAATAACAACAAACAAACAAATAGTAAAACCTGAGGAAGGAGAATAATCTGATTTCCAGAGCTACCATATTATTAGATTTAAATGTCCAGTGTTCAGCAACAACAACAAAAAATCACAAGTCATACAAAGAAATGGGAAAGTATGGTCTATTCAAAATCAACAGAATACTGCTCTGAAAAAGACCAAATGACAGATATACAAGACAAAGATTTTAAAACAACGGCTCAAAGAACTAAAGGAAGACAGCAAGTTAAGAAAACAATGCGTAAGTAAAATGAAAATAGCAATAAAAAGATAGAAAACCTAAAAATAAATGAAAAAAATTCTGAAGCTGAAACATACAGTAATTGAAATGGAATACTGACTAGAGGGATTTCAAAGGCAGAACTGAGCAAACAGCAGAAATAATCAGCCAACTTGAAGACAGGACAATAGAAATTAGCAAGTCTAAAGAACGGAAATAAAAGATTGAAGTAAACAGCCTAAGGGACCTGTGGGATACCATGAAGCCAACAGACACATGCATTGTGAAAGTCCCAGAAAACAGAGGGAGAAAGAGCCAGAGAAAATATTCAAAGAAATAACAGCTCAAAACTTCCCAAATTTGATGATATGAAGATGAACATCCAAGAAGTTCAATGAACTCTAAGTACAAGAACCCAAAGACCCACACCAAGACACATCAGACTTTCAAAAGACAAAGACAAAGAAAGAATCTTGAAAACAGCAAGAGAGAAGTGAGTCATCATATACAAGAGATTCTCAGTAAATATCTCATAAGATCGTAAGATTATCAGTAAATATCTCATAAGAAACTTTGGAGGCCGGAGGCAATAGGCTGATATATTCAAAGTGCTAAAAGAAAAAAAGAACTGTCAACCAAGTATCCTAAACCCAACAAAATGATCCTTCAAAAGTGAAGGTGAAATTAAGACATTCCCAGATGAACAAAGGTTGAGGGAGTTTGTGATCAACAGTCCTGCCCTCCAAGAACTGCTGAAGGCAGTTGTGCAGGTTGAAATAAAAGGACACTAGAGAGTACCAAGAAAACACATGAAAAAATAAATATCTCAGAGATAAATACATGGATGGTTATAAAAGCTAGTAATAACAGCATCTAACTCCATTTTTTTTCTCGGCATGATTTAAGAGACTAATACATTTAAAGAAACAATAATGAGACTAAGGGCTAATATTATCGTAATTGGTCTGAACTCTACATTTTGTTTTCTACATAATATAAGAGACTAATCCATTTAAAATAATTATTGGTTTATGATTTTGGACACAGTCTGTATAAAGATGTAAGTCTGTGGTATCAACACTTGCATCCAGGCGACCACTGATCTGTCTTTACACTTTGGCCTTTCTTAGACTTTTCAAGTAAATGAAATCACACATTATATAGTCTTCTTTAACTGTTTTATTTCCCTTAGCATGATTTTCTTTTTAGATTTATGCATGCTGATGCATGTATCATTACTTCATTACTTTTTATTGCTAAACAGTATTCTATTGTATGGATATAATACATTTATTTAAACACTCACCATTTGATCTACATTATTCTAATGAGTGTGTAGTGGTGTAGCCCTATGATTTTTATTTGTGCTTCTCTAATGACTGATGACATTGACCATCTTTTTCATGAACTTATTTGCCATTCATATAACTTCTTTGATAAAGAGTATATGACAAATTTTTATTCAGTTGTTTAGCTTATTTTTGAGTTTTAAGAGTTACTTATACATTATAGATTCGAGTGCTTTATCAGACATACGTCTCTGAATACATTCTGCCATTTGCTACATTGTTTTATGATTTTCTTGATGGTGTCTTTTAAAGAGCAAAGGCTTACTTTACATATGCTTCAAATTCTCTGTAACAAATAAAAAATATGTTTCCAAAGACTAGGAAACAAAAAAAAAATATATAGTCACAACATAATATTAAGTTTTAATAGAAGTGAAACTATATTCTACATATGATTCTAATTATGTGTATATATGTACATGTATGCATATTTAAAATCATACATATATACACACAACAAAATACATATCTGTAAGGGAACATATCAAAATGTTAAAAGTGGTTATTAAAGAGCTTGTGGAATTATAGGTAATTTTTATTCTTTTCCTTTTAAACCTGACGATTTTTACCAATGAAGTCAGCACTCTCCAAAAAGAACGTGAATACACTTCTTAAAGGTGAAAACAGTTCACCATTAGCTACACCCAAGACTTCTAAAATAAGCAAGGTCCAAATAACATCTGAAGGTCAAGGAATCAAGATATGAATACTGTATTTACCAAAAGAATAAAAAATAATACAAGGTATGGTTCTGGCATTAAAGCAAAACCTTGAATCTTTCCTATACACACATCCCTCCTAAACAACACTGTTCAACAGAGCTTGATGGAAATAGAACTGCAATGATGGAAAGGTTCTTTCTGATGCCCAAAACAATAGCCACTAACCATAGTACAGTAGTGGCTATGGAGTACTGAGAATAGAAATGCGGCTAGTGACTACACTGATATTGACACTGAAATGTGACTAAGAAACTAAGTTGTTAATTTAATTTTAATTCAAATAGGCACATATATAGCTAGTGGTTACCACACTGGAGAGCACAACTAGGTGGTGGGGGTTGGGGGGGACCAGATTCATGTCTCTATTGACTATTTTCCTCTTCCTTCCAGTCATTTAGTAATTTACTGACGTTCTATGTTCTCTAATCTTTCCCTAGATAGATACCTACTGAATTGTCACTTTAAAAAAAAAAAAAAGATAGTTGATTAAGCTTCCTGTACTTCCTCTTGAGAATGAGAACAAATGAAGAGTACCAGTTACTCCAAGATTTTCTGAGTAAAACCACATTAGCCATTAAAATATAGCCTAAACCCAATTTGGATTTTCTTCTAATTCATCAGGGGTAATGTGACTTTCTGATCTGTACTCTTCGGAGCTGCCTGGTCACCTGCCATCTTTTTTTCTTTTTTATCTTTATTATTCCTCTTGTGGGAAAGCAAAAGAAAAAAAAACAAGTTGAAATAACACAATTTTATCAACAGTATCACTGTAGCAAGTAATGGATTATATCTGTTAAAGGAGGATTACTCTATCAAGTACATAGATATTCGTAATAAATAATCCTGTCACTAAGAAGCATTAATATCACAATGATTTTCTTTTATTTGCCCTTGAATAAAACATGTTTTCCTTCCCCTTAGGTTACTGGGAACCTAAAAGGTACACTTAAGGCTCACAAATAACTAACTCAACATGGTTTTAATTCCATCGTATATCTTACTTATATCAAATGAGTTTCATATATATATAAATGTATATATATACACGCACATATTTTTTAACTGCTAAAATTCATTCCTAAATTTTAGTACTTTAATACTCTCAAAACTTTTTTCAATATTAACAAAGTAATAGGACAGAAATAATAAATACAAATTATTTGAACAGATTTCTTATAAGGTTTCAGAATATCTCCTTACCTCTAATAATATCCAAATTAAAAGAGCCAACATCCTTTCTTACTTTTGGAATTTAAAAAACTTCATTTGAAAATAAAAGCAATATCATTTTAAAGCACTGTGACTTTATTACAATTTTCCAAACACTCATAAGTTCCAGAAATGAGATGAGATCTTTCATTAGCTATTTACTATATAAAGCATGTATTTTTTGGCTTATTTATTCTGTTTTAAATGATATAAGATACCTTGAATTTCCATATTCTTGAAAACGTTGTGCTCTTAACTGGGATGCCACAAATAATGAGGATGCTATCGCCAATAAGTGGTTTCTCTCATTCTCTGTTAACTTGTGTCCTGAGGAAAATTAATTAGCCAATCAGTCACATTTAGAAATGTTAACATCTCTGCTTCTACCTTTTAGAATTATTAGGTATTTAAACAAGTATTTTATCAAATATCAATTATGAAGCTAGTATATCAGGCACTGGAGACTGCAGGGGAAACAGGAGAGAACACCATTGTTTAAATAAGACAAAAACTCTTGCTCACTGGAAGCTTATAGTCTAATTTGGAAAAAATATATATGTATTAAACATGCACAGAAAATGATTACACATAAGAAACCATACAGAGATTCCTAGTAAAACCAACGCTCCTCACATCTGCTTCTCATCACTCTTCAGCCCCAGGTTTACTTCTAAGGAGAGAGAATAAAAGACAAGTAGAAAACAAGTGTTGTGGTCAAGGATACTGGCTAGGCCACATTTTGTAGTATGAAGGATTAAAAAATAATAAAGGTGTGATACTCTTGCATGCAGTCAGGGTTTGAATCTCAATCAAGCAGCCAACCAATCAATCTCTCTCTCCCTCTTTAATTCCCACCAAAATATAGCTTTACTGGGGGGAGTGGTCTAGCCTAACAAGGCCTAGGAAGAGACCCCGGTCCAGCTGAGTGTTTGGGAATCTGTTCTATTTGTGTAATTCCTTAAGAAGAGTGTGAATCAAGGCAAGATGTGATACTCCAGGGTCGTCTACTGTCATCCTACCCCGAACACACCCGATCTTGTCTGATACTCCAGGGTCTGCAGGTTAATCCCCTTGAGAGCTGTGTAATCTCAGCACAATTTCTAACACTATTTATTTACCACAGTGCTATACACAGATCATGGAGTATGAAATGGTATCCAGTACAGCCAATTTAAATGCTGGGTTATCAGCAGTAAGATACTACTTGTACTAGTCAAAAGAGAAAAAAAAATCGAGTAGTTAAACTTATTTCAAAGAAATAAATTAGAACATTATGTCTAAAAAAATCACTCAAAATAGAAATAATTAAAAATATTCATAATTAGGATATAAATACTTTCCAGATTTGCAGCACATTTTTCTTCATGAAACTGAAGGAAAGGGAAAGCCACAAAAATCCATCCCTATTTAAGACAACCCTAGAAGTTCCATAAACTGTAACACCAATGTGGGATTTATCAGCTGGTTTTGGGAATTCAGTCACAGGCCCCTCAAGGGTCTGATAAACCACACTCATAGGCTTTGAAACAATCCTGATTTCTCCCAACACTTAAGCAGTAATGAAAACACCCCAATTCCATAATTAATTACCCTCTATAAGGATTAAAGAAATTTGGTCTCAGTCTTCTCAAAACATAGTCTATGAGAACAGTTCTCGAACTATGACCTGGGGACTACTGGTAGTCCCCAAGAGCCCTTTTGTGGTCTGCAAGATCAAAACTATTTTTATAATAATGATGATTTATTTGCTTTTTTCTCTCATTTTTTCAGGAGTCTACCATGGAGGTTCCCTGATCCAAGAGATATATGACAGGTGATGACATCATTGCTCTTGTGTCAACATATAACAAATTACTATTACTTTGAAAATGAATCAATAAATATTTTTAAAGTTCCTAAATTTTAATTTATAATATGGACAATATTAATAATATACGCACAAAACCTCTCTTTAGAGTATAAAGAGGACAAGTGCTTCTTAAACTTCGCTGTGCAACAGAATCACAGATTCCTGTGCTGCATCTGCAGACACTGACTGGTGGTTTAGTCTGAGGTGTGGAACGAGAATGCATTTCTAACAAGCTCCAGCATGATGCTGATGCTGCAGGTTCATAGATCTCACTTTGAATAGAACTGTTTTAGACTCATGTTTATCAAACTGTGTAATATAAACCACTCAGTATTTTTCATGTGTGTGTACAAGGTCATGATGTAGAATATATTTCATAGTGGTCCACAGTCAAATAGTAACTTCTCTAGAAACATCTGCACATCATATATCAGCAGAGAAAAAGGCAATACATTGTGGGAATCCCATAAACTGCAAGATGTTGAATCAGTGTTTCATTTTGTCTAATAAGTTAGCTGTACTGATTCAGATAATACTGAGAAAGGAGGTTCCCAAATAAAATCCACCATCATTCATCACATCTCACATGCAAATTGATACAAACCAACTTTAATCCTTTCATTGATACTGGAACTGATTCTTGAATTTTACCAAAGACCGTTTCTCAATAAATTTGTCCGATATGAGTGCTGAAGACTTGTTTACTTCTACAAGTAATGTGAAGACTTGTTTACTTCTACAAGTAATTCTCTCAAGTGATTTGAACAGAGAAGTGCTGCAAAGATCATCTACCTCATCCTCCATGGAGTGTGGATTTCTCCTTTACGGCACAGTTTAACAGATGTCATCTAAGATCTACACAACTCTTCCAATAATAGGACACTGGCAAACTCTTTCAAGAATTTCTAAATCATTACACAGTTCTCATACTGAGTCAGACTAGTTCTTTGTGACTTCCATTCAGGTTGGGGAGCAAGTGCTACAGGGCGAGGTAGAGTTACTACATTCAGTATGTCCATGTTCACTCAGTCTTCTGTCTAACTGTGTCTGGTGTCCCCCGGTAGAGAGAGTATATTTTACTCTCTACTGAGAAGGATCTCAAAGCTTTTGCCAGGATGGAGGACAGAAAGTCACCCTGCTCTGAGAGTGAGGGAAGGGATAAAGAGATTTAAGACTAATAGTCCTACCTTTAGGGATTCCCCAAGGTACCCCAAACTAATAATTACTGAGACTTCTTAGGGGTACCACAGTGATAATGAGCTATTTCTCAGTTTTTCACATTGTCAGCTTAAGATACAACTTTTTAAGGTTGCTAAGTCAATTAAGAATCATCTTACACTGTAAGTGCTGATATGAAAAAAGGATACACATACATGCTATTATATGCATTAAATTATGTTCTGCAAAGATACATATGAAACTGTTACTGTGGTTACCTTTGGGGAAAGTGACTAGAGACCAGAGGGGATAAGAACCATACTGATGTACGAACATTTTTTTAAAAAGCATACAAGTAACAGAGACAATCTAGAGATGGGAATTTTATTTCTTTCCATTATATTTCTCTGGATGTAAACTCTAAGTCTAATAAATGTTACCTTAAAATTTTTTGAAAATCATTTTCCAGCTTTTCATCTTCCAAAATTCTATCTCCTCTCTTTATGGGCTTATGTCTTTATAAAACTCAATCTAGTGTTGGGGGGTGGGGGTATATTTAAGCCATAATCTTCAATTCAAATTGGTTAAAGTACTTTCTTCAGTAATTTCCTCAGAAAGGGTATGTAGTGACGTTTCTTAATCTTTATTTAAAAGTATCTCTTTTCACATTGACAAATGAAGGATACCTTAGTTGGATATAGTATTCTTGGGTCAAGCTCTTCCTATGAAAGAGATATTTAAGACTTTCTAATTTCCAGTTTATAGAATCTTAAGATGATCTCATTCTACACATTCTTTGCATACGACTTGCATTTTTTTTCTTTTTAGAAGTTTTAACAAGTTTTATTTATTCTTGATATGCCTAGTGGCGTTACTTATTAAGCCTGCCTGAAACTCAGTGAATCCAACATAATATTGTATGCCATTATAATTGAGAAATAATTTTTAATTTTTTAATTAAAATTTACCTTTGTCTCTTCATGAAACTTCTATTATGTACATGTAAAGTCTCTTGGATCTTCCCTCCCCGTCCCTTATTTCACACATAACTATTCTCTTTATCTTTTTGCTATGCATTTTGAAATACTTCTTCCATTTATTCCTTTGGGTGACTAATTTGGTTCTTAACAATGACCATCCTTCCTTTCATTTTGCTAAAATATTTTATTTTTAAACATCAGGTTTTACTTCATCAAAGTCTTTCTCCTCTAATGAATATTCTTATGCTTTCTTACTATTTTTCAATCATTTGAATATCATATCAGCAGTTCTAAAACTGAGCATTGCCTGTCCTGCAGGATTCTTCTAGGTCTTTCTCTCTTGATGGGTAATCCTTTTCCTTTGTACACTGATGACTCTGTTTGTTCTCAACAGCTCAAAGGGTTAAAAGGAAGTTCTCTGGTAAATGTTTACTAACCAATTGGGGTACAGAAGAAGTATTTGCCAGTCTCCTTATGGTAAGTACTTTCTCCAAGGCTGATTTCAAACTACTGACATCATATCAAAGAGAATGAATTAGGAGAAGATGCGCATAGTGGCTCTCCAGGGGCAGTATGATGGCCCTACAGCCTATGAAATAGAGTCTTTGGAGATGTGTTTCAATAGTGTAAGGCTACCTTGCCCTTGAAGCCATCCTTCATTCCCTAAATCAGAATTGGTTTCTTTATTCTCAGTTTTCAAGGTACTCTGCTTCTATCTTCCCTTAGTACTTATTTTACTCTGTTCTATTATCAGTCCTTTATATGTTTATCTCTCTTGTGACGTAAGCTCCTTAAAAGCAGAGAAAATACACTATTTATTTTTTACTTTCTTCTAGAGCCTATATCAATTATTTGTCAAATGACTTTAAAGACTGAATTATTAAAGGCAATTCTTCAGTCCATATATTACAGCGTCACTTATAAAGGTAAAGAAATATTTGACTTAATTCAATGGGAAAAAGTATAATGATATATTTCTTATGTTGAATTGAATTTTTGTAAAAATTCTACAACTTTTCAGAAGAGAAAGATAATTCTGATCATTTCTTTTGATGGAGCTGGTGCCTGCAGTGTGTTAAGGCAGCAGAGAAATAAGTTTGAGATGTTCATTACAGGCCAACTGAAATTATAGTTCTTGACATACGTTCTTCATTTTCCCTTTATTTCAGAATCAAAATACCTTGTTCCCCATGTTATATTTATTTTTCTGAATCAAAGGAAAATAGCTTTCCAAACTTAGAATCTAATAAATTGACAAGAACAACAAATCCTTGTGTATCTTATTTTTAAATTTTAGATACAGTCATTTAAAGTTCAGTCTAAGAACCTTCAGTAACACTGTCCTAGTCTACTAATAAACTTGAGGTAACGAACATATATAAGAGAAAATTTTAATGCGGTCATAAAAATAGGCACTTGCCTATGCATCATGCCTAGGATATCTGGACAGATGGGAAGCAGATGGGTAATCCCAAAGGGGCAAAATGACCCAGCCTCAAACATATGGAGAAGATCCTGGATTAACTTCAGTTGCCACTTCCTGCTGCTCTTTCAGGCGCATATATCAAACAATCAAACTGATACAGTTTAATATATTTAAGACTTGCTCTGGGGGAAAATGAGTAATCTGAAGAGGAAGATCAGAAGATAGCAGCCATTTAGAGAAGAACTCACATGAAAATAATATGAAGTAATAAAATAAGAGGCAGACATGAAGAGTGGTAAATATAAATGCATTTTTAAAGTCGTTATAGGCAATATGACAACATATCACACACTCTGAAAATTTTTGTGATTTATGACTTTGAATCCTAGCACAAATGAGTATTGAAAAGGAAGTTGAAAACTCTAAGTTCAATTCTTTTCATTCTGTTATATTATTGGTTATGTAGCCTTAGTCTCTCTGTGTTTTGGCTTTCTCACATATAAAATGAAGGCTAAGGTTAAACATTGCTAAAGGCCCCTCTAATAACTTATAAATAAGAATGTTAAAAGTGTGTTCTTGCATAAGCTAAGAAACAGAATTACAGTGTTGTTGCTGATAATTCTCTACCAAAAAAAAGCAACGTAATATATTAAATTTATCACAGAATATTGCAATGTTATGTTTTAGGTACATTTCTGAATTCCATTAAGAATTTGGGACATTTTCTATTACTGCTAAATGTACAGCACACAGTAATCAACTCCAACTAGAATTTTAAATGCCCCATTATCTTCTCTATAGTAATGAGATATAATATCATATATGTATATATAAAAATGTGTGTATGTATATATAAATAGCCATGCCAGCATACATTTGTTCTAAATGTACCCTAAAGTTTTGGTCTGTTGTCTCCTTCTGCCTACTGTTTCATGTCATATCTCCTTCACAGACACATTAAGCAGGCCAACATAAAAGCATATGGAAATCCTGATTGAACTTTGAAATGACTGTGTCTAAAATTTAAAAATAGGATAAACAAGAATTTGTGTATTTGCTAGGGATACAATAAAAAGTAACAACACAGGTGGTCCCTGGCTTCAATGAAAACAATGCATATTAATGAAATAATCATACAAATATAAAACTGCAACCATATTAAGATTGTATTTTATATTTTTAAATTTAAAAGTTCAGGAAAAATGCCCTGATGATTCATTAGTCTTTAAGTTTGCCAAATACAAACATTTCATTTTCCTTGGTACTAGTAATAAAACCCAGTAACACTACAGTTTTGAAAGAAGAATCAAACCAGTAATCCTTAATCTTATGAAAATTCTGTATTGTAAATTCTGAAGAAATTGCTTTGTAAATGTATTCAATAGTTCAACTACATGAAGTTAACCTGAATCTATATACTGTTTCCAAAATCACTAAGTCATTTTATATACTAAAACACTTTAAAATGGGTATAAAAAACAGTTGAAGTTTGTGAGGGAATATCTAATCTTCATATATCCCCAAGTTTGATTAGAAATATATGTAGAGGCTTCTGGCTTTCACCTACATAACATTGCTATTAAGTCTCGCATAAGTCCTGTTTCTTAGTATCACTTTAACCATGTTTTCAATGCTCACTAAATGGTTTTCCCTGTCTCTTACCTTATGAGCAATTTCCTACTACCTAGAAACAATCACTGATAACTTTGCAGTACTAAATTTCACATTCCACTGATTATTTTATTCAAAATTCATTTTTTCAGCATAAAAATGATGATCTTCTTAGACATATTCATTTTCATTAATAGGAATACCATTTGATATTCTGAAATTTTCCATGTTAATTTTCATAAATATATAGTTTTAATTATTAAAGAAGAGTTCCTGCATATACCTTACATATATACCTGCATATATCAGCAGAGACTATAAATCTGAATCGACTTTCAGAAACCAGAAAATCAGGTATGCTAATGCCCTGGTTATATGTTTTCTTCAAAACTGGACTAGGACAACATTCTACGTAGTTTAATTCCTCACCCAGAAAAATGACAGATTATTACACATTCCTTAATCACTGGTGAATGAATACTCATAATCATGAATGTCAATAGTCTAGGACATTCTAAGTATGTTAATAAAATACAATATAGGCCAAAGGCTTTAATTTCAAAACAGAAAAAAGTATATATTATAATAAAGTATAAAAAATAACTTTAATACACTAAAATACTTCGATGCATACAAACCTTTAAAGCCATCAGGATATACATCAGAAAGAAATTTAGTGTTGATGTCTCCTTTTATAAAGCGTGAGTTGATTATCACCTCTCGAAGTAATGCAATATTATGAGTAACACCTAAAAATAAAATGATATCAGATTGAGTTGGAGAACAATAAGTCAGTTAAAAATCTAATTCTCATTATCAGGAGGAATTTATCATCAGTGTCCTATAACCTAGCAAAAACAGTAAAAGATTATTCATCTCCTTCACTGCAAGTAATAACAAAACATATCTGAACTTGAGATAGCAATAAAACTCTAAATGTAAACTTAAGATGGTGATTGCTAAGTTAATTCAATGGGGAAATAAATGTCTTTTCACTAAATGGTAGAACAACTAAATATATATTTTGGAAAACAAGAAAATGAACCTCAACCCTAACTCACATCCTACACAAAAATTAACTCAAGTTAAATCACAAACCTTAATGTAAAACCTAAAAGTGTAAGACATATTATAAGAAAATATAGGAGAAAAATCTGTTATCAAGAGGTAGTAACAGATTTTTAGTGCACAAAAACCATGAACCATAAAAATATCAACAAACTGTACTTTATCAAAATTTAAAAGTCTGCTCTTCAAAGGATGTAGTTAAGAAAAATGAAATGGCAAACCACAGGCTGAAAGAAAATATTCACAACACACATATCAAAGAACATGTATTGGAATACAATAATAAGATGACAAACAAACCAAGTAAAAAAATAGGCAAATATCTGAACGGACATTCACAAAAGATACACAAATGGCCAGTAAGCACAAGAAAAGATGTTCAACATCATTACTGCTAAAGAAATACAAGATATCCCCAAACACCAATTTAAGTGGCTAAAAGTTAAAAGACAGGTAATACCAATTGATGATGAGCTGTGGAACAAAAGGAACTGTTATACACTCTGGTGGGAATATAAATTGATACATCTACTTTGCAACTGTTTGCAAGTTTCTTTTTAAAAATTAAACATATACTCACTATATGATTGAGACAATACACTCTCAAGTATTTACCCAAGTTAAAATAAAACCATATGCCTATACAGCCACTTAGGCACAAGGGTTAATAGCTTTGTTTGCAAAAGTCAAAAACTAGAAACAATCTAAATTAACAAAATGTGGTTTGTCCATAAAATGAAGTTCTACATAGCAGTGAAAAGAAATGAATCACTAATACATGCAAGGATGAATCTCAAATTTATTATGCTGAGTTAAAGACCAAAAATAATACATACTATATTGAGCCCATTAGTATAAAATTTTAGAAAATGCAAAACCACCTACAGTGACAGAAAGATCATGTGGTTGCATGGGGACAGGGCTGTAGAGAAGGTGGATGATTATAAAGGCCATCAGGAAACTTTTGAAGGTGACAGAAATGTTCACTATCTTGACTGTGGTGATGATTTTACGGGTGTATATATGTCAAAACTCATCAAATTAAGTACTTTAATATGAGAAGTTTATTATATATCAAAGGAAGGGAAGAGGAGGCGAGCTTGTGATCTAATAGGAAAAACTGAGCCTCGTATACAAAGTCTATTACAAAGCAAAGTTCAAACAGGTAATTGCCACAAGAGGGACAGGAATGGTATCAGGAGAGTTCTATAATATAGAAAGACTTTATGAAGGGTGTTTTTGATCTTGGTCATGTAGACTACAAAGATATTAAGTAGGAGTAAAGTAAAAGGTAGTGTGAAGAGACATTTCAGATGCAGGGAAAGCAGGAATTAGAATCGGGTTTTTCCACAAGAGCAGGGCAACTAGAGCATAACAGAACTGCCGCTGAAGTAAAACAGAGACATTTATTAATTCATTTCAGCTTCTTTAGCCCACTTCTGTGTAGTTCTAATCTGTATCATTATGCTGTGTAACAAACCTAGAAAGCCTAATTTTGAACTTGCTATTCAAGTCTCATAGAATCCTCACTTTTACAAGAATATCTCAGGTTCAAGTACCAGGTCTACCTCTCACCCTGAGTAAACTATTTAAGCTCTCAAAGTTTTAGATTTCGCATTTGTAAAGTGGTGATAATAGAACCTATTTTGTATGATTGTCATGAGTTACAAATGGGATAAGGCTTACTGCAATGCAAGGCACTCAAGAAGGTGCATTTTCATCATTGTGCTCATTATTACCCCTTTATATGAGAATAAATATATAGAAGACAATATATTTTGCCTACCACCTATTTTTGTAAATAAAGTTTTATTGTAACACTGCAGTTTTACAAATGGTTGTTTTCATGCTACAACATTGGAATCGAGTTGCTACAGCAGAGACCTTGTAACCCACAAAGTCTAAATATTTAATCTCTGGCACTTTACCGAAAAAGCTTCCGACATTTGCTATGTTTTAACAATGTCGATATTCTGAGCAAATTAATCTATATCTATCAACATTTATTCTACTCATGCCACAACTAGGTATATCACAGGAAGAAAAATGAGAATAGTATAGTACCTGCTTTTGGAGAACTTTCAGTAACCAGTGATAAAATTTAAAAACTACAAGGAAACAGAAAACTTAAAAAATAAGAAAACTGTGATCCAGAGAATATGAATAATTTATCTAAATTTAGTATAATATAAATGATAATAGTAATATACATTAAAAAATGTTTAAATACAGAAGTATATTGTGACAGACTGCTGGTTTCCCCTAAAATATCTTTTCATTTTTCCACAGTAATAGAGTCTTAGCTGAACAAAAAACCACCCAGATGAGTCCATTTTCATGTCTTTCTTGTAGCTAGACATGACAAACTAATTCCTAGACAAGAGACTGTAAGTCAAAGTGATATATCCAACTCCAGACTCACTTACTTTAAAAAAAAAAAAAAAAAAGAATTGCTTCTTTGGGCTTCCTTTTCTTCTCTCTTCCTATGGGCTTCCTGAGAGGGCAGGAACTCAGATTGGCGATGCAGATGAAATGGAGCAAGATGGGTGTGCACATGGTGGATGTGTGTGGGTGTGTGTCTATATCTCCCAGAATTACCACAGAACATTGACTTGCCCCATCAGCATGAACTAGCCAGACTGTTACATGACAAGTAAATAAACTTCTATCTTATTGATACCTCTGTATTTAAGATTCTTTCTTACAGCAGGTTTATCCTGTACCCTAATGTATACATATGGAGAAGGGCTTAGCTTTACATTATGACTTATCTCTAAGCCAACCAATGTTAACAATCTAATATACCCTTCTAAGCATTCTTCTATGCATCTCTTTGTAATAGATCATACTAGCAACGACATGAAAAATTCTGAGCATCTCTGTTCTCAGAAGACACTATGTGCCTAAAATTTTATAAAATCCAATTTTCAATCTATTCAAACTATTTTTGAATAGTTTCAAAACTATTCAAAACATTTCAAGAAACTTAAAACATTTCAAGTTCCAAAATTCAAATATTAATATTATTCCTTTAGCTACAAACATTCCATAGAAGAAGTTACCACATATAGACAATAATTAAATAAACATCTTTTATAGCACAAGCCCAGGAGAAATGCAGAGATCCTGACCTTGCTCTGTGGGTAATGACTCAGCCCACAGTCAATAACTAATGTTTCTAAGGGCTTTTTAATTATGTTTATTTCTATGGGGAAAGTATCAGAAGGTTATAAGAAACTTCTGATGAAACCAATACACCTTACAAATCATTGCAAAAAAATATGACATTTGCCTATATTATATTTGGATAGACCAAAATAAAGGGCAATTGAAGGTAAAATGCTAGGATAGAATGCTTAGAAAGACAAAATAGGTAGGCATGAATTTAATAAAATTCTTTCAAGATTCCCTGAAAGAGGTCAGGCTATTAAAGGTAAATGAATCCCTTTGTCATATATTTTACAAACACAAAACTAAAGCACTTTTGAAGAATAAAAGGGTAATGGCTTGCCAAAGAGATTGGTAGATATAGGAAATGAGAGATGTGGTGTTCCAGGAAAAGCAAAGTATTTGGGACCTACATAAATTTTCCTGGCTTGGAAAGAAAATAAAAATGCAGAAGGCCACAAATAAAGGTAATATTGGGAAGAATTTTCATTGCTGTAAAAATCAAATGGATACCACCAGGTGTTTCTATGAAGAGGCTGAAAGGACATCATGGCTAAAGTGTACGTGCAAAGCAGGGAACAGGGTGTCTGAAAAGTCAAACGGGCATCTGGGGTCTGATAGCCGTGCAAAGCAGGGAACAGGGTGTCTGAAAAGTCAAACGGGCATCTGGGGTCTGATAGCCATGCAAAGATTTTACTTCACCTTGAGAGCAACCAGAAGGGTTGAAACAGGGTAGATATGACTAGATATGTATATTCCAGGAATCATTCAAGCTGCTACTGGAACTAGGATTGGGGAGGAGCAAGAGTGAAGATGGGAAAAACCATTAGCTGACAATTGCAGGAGACATGTTGAAAAATAACAAGGCTTCAGAACACAGCTGGGGTATGGACAATACAGAAGGAGAAAAGAAGCTGAACTTGAGATTTAGTAAGCAGATAGGGCTTGGTGATTTAGTGGATATCAAGAAAGGAGGAGATGAGTAAAGCACAACACCCAAACTTTTGGCTTCACAACATTACAGAAGATGCCGTTTACAGAAAAGGAACAAATTGAGAGGCAAAGTTTGGGGCACATTACATTTGAGATGCTTGCAAGGTAAGATTGATGATGTCTAAATAATTAGAAGAGCAGGCAGATTAGAATGCACATACATGAGAATACAGAAGTCGCGGAGGTGGACATCCACACCAACGTGTCCAAAACAAAATGGGAAACAAATGCAAATCAAAATCAGCAATATGTAAATTATTTGTGTATAATTTACAGAAAAAAATGAAAGTTAGAATATCAAGGTACAGCTGTAATTTTATTTCCCAAAAAACGGTGTTCTTACGTGCAAATTAACAATTCAGAATGTTTTGAATTATAAGTAAATAACTTAGAAAGGCAGTCTAACTATTGGGATTTTAATCCTTACCTCCTCCAGTCAAAGACAATACTGTAAACTTTATATACTTCACACTTCATGTTTAACCTTACTGGCTTTCTTGTTACAGCCTAGTGCTGGTATAAATTTTCTTGCTCTCTGTGTGGCCAATGCCAAAAAGTTAAATACAACATAGTTTTCAGAAACAGTTATTGATCATTTGAACAAAACTAAGATTATTTTCTGATTCCAAGTGATCACTTTGTGACTGATGACACACAAATAATTTAAATGTATGCATTTTATAGGATAAATGATATGTTGTAGTTTTCTTCCATTTTGAAAAAGATGTGCTGATTTTAGAAAATGCAACTCAAAAGAATTAAAAGTAAATATTAACTTGCATTTTGGATATCAATGAACGGAGCCACTGAAGCACACAAATGAATCACAGACTTTTAAAAATCTTTCTACTTGAATAGTAAATACCGCATGAAAATACATACTTTTATCTCGGTAAATGATATTTCAGGAATAAAATTAATACACAAAATCATTTTCTCTTTAATGCTATCTGAATAAAATATTACATATTACTATGCAAAATCAAATCATTATCTGTTTTTCTTTCCTAAGGACTATCAGGTAAAATAATGGCTAATGGAAAACAACCAAAATAATTCAAGGTACCTCAACTGCTCCAAAAATTACTGTACATTAATCAAAAAATTATTTTATGCCTAAAAACTCAAAGATTAAATAGGAAAAAAAAAATCATTGAACTGCTCAAACACATCCTACAATTTTAAACTTATAATTTGTACTTAGTTTACTTTCTTTCCATGTTCCAAGAAAGACAATGCTGTTTAAACTGACCTTTGTTTGAACAGTAAGCAAATAGTAGAGGTACTCTCTGAGACTTGGGTTATAACTTTAATGCTATTATTAATCACATACTCATAAAAATTATGACTCTGAGTTTTAGACTGGGAATTGAAGATGACCTCTACCAAAGTTCATGAGGTCCCATCTGTAAGGGAAATCACGACCAGCACACAAAAGACAGGACTCCTAGGAGTGGCTTTCTCCTGACTACCTGCTGCTTCCAAAACACTGGCCAGACATTTGCTTCACATACTGCCAGGATCAAACGGGGGCCAAAAGCCACTGCTTATTTCATGGGGACACAGAAATTAACTTTAACCAAATTACATTTTTCCTCTAAAGATTCTTTAACTTAACAAAAGCTCACGATTAGCTCAGGGGAAAAAAAAATCATATTTAAACTAAGCAGTTATCAAACTGGACAGTAAATTGTCCTTCTCTGTCCTTCATACTTTTTAAATCCCTTTATCCTTTAGAATTAGTCAGATGAATGATATATAAGTACCAATTGCAAATGCATCTGTTTTTATTCCTTAAATGTTAGCACTGCAGAGGGTAGATGCATGCTCCTCTTGCCTATTTTTAAAACTTGTTATTTTAAAATAATTACAAAAAATTCACAAAAATACAAAAGAATTACTATGTATTCTTTACCAGATTCTCCAAATGTTAACATTGTTACCTCAATTTAACTCTCTTCCCAACACAGTGATATTTTTTCTTAAACATTTGAGGGTAAATTGCAGACAAGATGGACTTAACCTCTAAATAGTGTATATTTCCTAAAACCAAGAGAAGTCTCTTATGTAATCACAGTACAATGACCAAATGTGAAATAACACTGATAACAGTATCACTGTCTAATCTAGGACCTTATTCAAATTTCACCAATTGTCCCATTTATGACTTTCACTATAAAAGAAAAACATTTTTTTCTGGTCCAGGACCTAATCCAGAATGACACACTACATTTAGTTGTCATGTATCCTTAGTTTCCTTTATCTGAATAAGTTGGTCCACTTTCCTTTGTGTTTATTGACCTTGACACTTTTGAGGAGTACAAGCCATTTATTTTGTACACTGTCTTTCAATGTGGTTTGTCTAATGTTTTCTCATGATTATATTCAGGTTATACATTCTTGGCAAGAAGATCACAGAAACAAGATGCTCTTTTCAGTGCATTATATCAAGAGGCACATGATGTTAATCTGTTTCCATTACCAATGATGTTCATTTTGATCATTTGGGTAAGTTGCTAGGTTTCTCAATTCTAAAGGTACTATTTTCCCGTTATAATTAAAAATCATGAGTTGACATGGATACCTCCAATTTCGATTCAACACCACAGGCTTCATTCTATCCTTATCCATTCCCACATCTGTAACTCCTTTCTCTGACACTGAGAAACTTGGCTCTTCTTATCCACAATACACATATTTATTTCCTCAGTCCCCAAAAGTACATAAACTGGTTTCAGAACTGCTAACACATGAACTAGGAAAAATAAACCTACTAACTAGAGTTTAATATTTGTTTATGTATATAGTCTTTAGTTTGAGGGTATCTAGTCAAAATACTGTTAAAGTTATTTAGGTGAGCTTTTTTCTCTTTCCTTCAGCATGATTATATCATTCACTTAGTTATGTCCATTTCTTTTTGTTTGGTTTCCACTTTGAGTGTTTTCCCCAGAACATCAGTGATTCAATTTACTTATTTTGAAATATTCATATGGATTCAAAAGTTAGAATTATACAAATGTAAAATCAAAGAAGTCTTTCCCTTCATGCCATGTATTTTGTTCCCCATCTCCCAATCGTTTCCACCAGGTCCTCGCTCCACCTCCTGTAGGAACGGTATCTTATTAGTTCCGGTCTTGGGTATATGTGTGTGTTTCCACAGATGAGCAGATGCATGTATATATTCTTACTTCCCTTTGTCATCCACTAATATCTATTCTGCCTTCCCTTCATAAGAGAAATGCTACTTTTGAGCTTAGTATAAGGACACCTTGATATCAACTATATTTCCCATCTTCCCAGCAGCGAGATGTGACCATATGACGAAACACCAACAGGATGGAAGCAGAAATAAAGGGTGTCTTCTAAAATATGCCCTAAAAAAAAAAAAAAGTGAACTCCCCTGCCACCTTCCTGCTGAGGCCTAATGATTGACTATGAAAGCAGCCACTTTGGACCCCAAAATGAAAGCCAAACCATCTGCTTTGAATGCGAGAGTCACCCTGCTGGTCCCTGACAACTTCCTTTCTGAACTATTACATAGGAGAAAAATTAAACTGCAACTTTCTTAGGTCACTTTTTTTATTCTTTTTGTTCCAGCTGCTTAGACTACAGGCTAACTATGAAGGTCCTCAGGTAGGGAGAGGATGATACATCAGTAGGAAAAAAGAAAGCATGAGAGAAAGTAGTATAAATCAAGGGTCCACAGAGGTCCGTTGGAAGACACTAAAGGGTTTTAAGCAAAGAAGTGATAACTGGGTTTATACTTTTAAAAGTTTATTCTGTCCATATTGAAGAATGGATTGGTGCAGGTAAAGAATATTTATAGAGAATTCATTCAGGAAGTGATATGTACTAGTCCATGATATAGACAGTAGTAGCACAGGACAGCAAAGCCAAAGAAAATAGAATTAGAAGTTATTTTGATGAAGTGTACAGACCCAGCCCCCTCAGAATACATTTGAGACCACTTTTCTGAGCCCAAGTGCTCCCCCTTCCTACAGGGTATTTCAGGGACTCTTCCTTCATCACCAGAAGTACAATCTCTTCTGGCCATCCCTCACCCTCAGAACTTCAGCTGACCCAACTATCCCCACCTCCACAAAACATTTCCGTCCTCTTTTCCAAGCCCTTCCACCTCCGAGATTGCCACTCCATTGTCAGGCTACTGTAGATTCATTATCTTCATAGAACACTTCATTTACCTCCTTGCTTCACCTAAAAACCTTCATACCCTCAGGAACCTCACTTCTCCAGCAAACCTCACATAACTCGTTGTGATCCACTGCCACTTTCAGAATGTTACCTCTTCTAATCCTTGAAGAAACTTGTTTTCTTAAGGTTTAATTTACCTGGTCACAAAATCACCTCCAATTCACTATCACCTATCAAACATCCTTACTGCAACCCAATATTCACTACAGAATTTGTTACCTGACTCATGACCTTCCTTCTAACCCTAGCTCAAGTGCCCTGTGTGGATGACACAAGCCTTCTATTTTAACTCTCTAGTCCAATACTCACATCCAAAATCATCTACTATTAACTGCATCACATTCAAAATCACCAATTCAAAATAAACTGCTTTCCAACTTTTACCCTGTATTTCTAGCTCACTTCCCAAGTGCCTTGACCAAACCAATATTAAAACTCCAATCTAGAATGTGAGCCATTCTATAAGAAAATTACCCTGGGCTCTTCTAAAATGTTAATGATACGAAATACAAAGATGGCAAGATAATCAAGAGACATAACCTAAACAACATATAAACTCCATGGACTATCAGTAGGATCAAAAAAGATTTAAAAAGACACTTTGAGGCATAACTGGGGAAACTTGAATATGGACAGTACATTGAATGATATCATGAAACACCTGTTCATTTTCTTTGGTGTGATAATGGTATCATGGTTTTGTAGGAACATGATCTCACCCTTCAAATTCATGCTGAAGTATTTAGGTGTGATGTGTCATGATATCTGCAACTTTCTTTAAAACAGTTCAGGGAAAAAATAGAGGAGCAAAGGGAGAGGGAAAGAGGAGGAAGAAGAATGAGGAGGAAGAAGTAAAAGGTAAACAAAGTGAGAAAGAGAGAGATGGAGAAAAAAAGCTAATGTAGAAAAGTTTAATAGTTAATCTAGGTGAAAAGTGTACAGGTGTGCAATGTACTAGTCATTCAAGTTTTCTCTAGGTTTCAGAATGCCTACAATAAAATGTCTGGAGGCAATTTATCAATAAAAAACCCTGTCTGATAAATCTTTTGAGCTAAAATATAATCATATACATATACGTACACACACACATTTGTTTCAATCTGATGTGTATACATCTTTGTGCTCATCCAAACACAACTAAAAATATTTTAGGATGGGAAGGTGGTTTACACTAATGAGACTGCACTACACATTACTCTTCGAATTGCTTTTCTACTTTAACAACACACATGGACATGCCTTCAAGTGAAAACTGCATAGTATTTTATAGCAAAGGTACACAGTAATTTATTCAATTATTCATCCATTTGGTAGACACTGTGGTTGGTCAGGATTTTGGCTACTACAAACAACATGCTGTTGTAAATGTCCTTGTAAACATCATCTCACAATTCAGTCTTTACCTCTACAGTGTAGATTCCTAAAAACTGAACAGCTAGATCAAAGGGTATGTACTTTTATTTTAACATCTAATGCCAGATTGTTTTCCCAAAAGGTAATAGCAAATCACACTCCAAAAATGACTGAATGTGCCCATCTCTTATTTCACCTACAAAGTTACCAGTCTTTTAAAAAATGCTGCCACTCTGGGGCATTGTTTAAAGGAAGCTAAAATGAGATACTCTCAACAGAGTCAGGCTTGAGTCCTAAATCAGTACTAATAATACTTTCAAAGGACCAAAAAGAGAAAGGCAAGAAAAGAAAGATAACCTCACCACATGTGAAGTCTCACTATACTTTTTCACTCCACTATTAAGGCACCTACCAATTTATATTGATTATCTTTTTGTATTTTCCATTCCAAGTTTACTAGAAACTCCTTGAAATAGGAATGGTTATCAATCATTCATTAATTCATTCAACAAATATTAATCACCTACCATGTGTTAGGCACTGCTAAGCACTTGTAATACACAAGTAAACAAGATAAACACCATCACTGACCTGATGTACCTAAGATTCTTATGGGATAATCCAACATTTAGCAACTAATTACACAACTAATTCTTTAATTACAGTTATGGTAAATGCTTTTGAGAAGCAGTAGAACAGAGTACAAAGAAAGCATATAATAATCCAGCACACAGAACTGGGAATGACCTAAAATGGGGTTTTGATACTGTTAATATATGATCTTTTCCATGCTATTTATTCATAATTCAAATGAACTTATATTTTACAGTTTAAATTTGATACTAAGTCCATTCTTCTGAAATTGATGATAATTTATGTTGGGCTAAAATAAAATGATCTTTTCATTACTAATGGAAAGTTGTAACATTTAGCATATAATTTATTCTTTAAAGGGAATATAACTTTGTTGTAATTATATAAATGTAATGGCTTCTCCTAATTCAGTTATCACTAAATACCTTAAAGACTTGTAGAAACACACTTTGTTAGGTATTAGAAATATCCTGTACGTACATGAGGTAACAAAATTGTATTTGCTAGAAAATATTCTATAATTTGCTCTCTAATTCATAGAAGCAAAGAGCTATTCCCTCTACACTCAAGTTTGTCAAGTGTAGGCCACTGTATTTTATATCTCCATATATTTTCAAGTATCATACTTCAAAAATCCAAACACAATAATATAGCAAATTTGCTGTCAAACTGCACTGACCAATGGTTCTGAAGTCTTCAGAATAAAGAACCACTTTACATATAATACCTGCCTATAAAATACTAAATGCTCACCTAGGAAAGATCATGAAACATAAGTTTAATTACATAAGATATATATGTAAAGCATAGAATGGCTAAAGCAAATAAAATATATATTTTTAATTAGTATGTCAGTTTAATTAATCCAAGCTATTCTTATTTCATTTAAACACATAGTAAGCAAACATATCAAATTTGCTAAACAGTAAGTCTTCAAGCTGTTTTCTAGAACTGGACACCATGTATTAAAATAGGACTGCAAATGTTTGTTTTTACCTCGAATAACATAATTATCCAGTGCATCTTCCATTCTCTTCAGTGCTTCAGTTCTATCAGAACCATACGTGATTAGCTAAAAACAAACAAAAAAAAAGATTTATATAGATACATAAATCAATCTATGTACCAAACAATTCATGCTAGTGAAAATTAAAATATTTCAAAACAGATTTCTCAGAATATCGTCTGAAGTTTCACAGTGGTTCAGTTTTTAATATAAAGTATGTAACTTAAGATTTTTCTAAGTAAATTATTAGAATATTAGAATCAGACTTTTCTCCTACATTTCATAGTAAAGATTTAAGATTTTTAAAAATGTAACAAAAACAAGCATAAAAACATTTAAAAAGGAAGATATCAAAATGTGAGCATCTGGGCTGGTGGAAGATTACGCAAGATTTGTTTTCTCGTTCCCTATTTTTCCATAGTTTCCACATTTGAATAGCTAAGATTTACAAATAACATAGCACAGAAGAAAAGGGTTCTTGTCCTAGAAAACAGAAAGGTCTTACTGTTCTATGACTTTTGTGCCTATTTATATGTATCTTATACAAATTATCAGTAAAATAAGACCCTAATTATTCATGAAAGCGTTTTCTGGGTATTACATCAGTCGGTTTGTAGTTTGCAGTTATTTTAGTAAATTTTATTAGCACTTCAATATCAAGCTAGTTTGAAAATTAATTTGCATGTCATTTTTCTGTACAAAAATGTATTTATCTAAAAATGAAATCATGTCTATTAAAATAATCTACAATTTTTTGTATTTTTATTTTTTAATGAAATAGTGTTTCCCTAACCAACAAAATACCTGAAGTTCATTTTAACAATATGAGTATGAAAACAGGTGAAAAAAAGAAAAATTAAAAATGATTTGTTTATACTGCAACTACATAACAAGGTACAATTAGGGAAAATCCATCTTGAGAAACAGAGTTTTTGGTTAAAAAAAAGTCATTCTTCAACACAGGTCTAAAACTTCAGGAAAAATAGGGTTTTTCTAAAGAAAACCCATAGTTTCAACTCCTACAGACAAAATTTTACATTTTATAAGATCTTAAAATTCTAAAGATTTAAAGGTCTATGGAGAGTTGTTCATTCATTGCAGAAAATCAATTTCAAAAAAAGTGAGCAGAAAGATATCTTATACTCATATAATTTTAGTTATGTCAATTCTACATAAGTAATTAGTGATTTCTAAAATTTGAAAAGGTAAAAATATACACAGCCTGCCATTCATTACTTTTATTGAAGGCAATTTTCAGGAATGGCCAAAAAAAACCTTAACTCCTTCTCACTGCAAAGTGCTGCCTTGGAGCCATTGGTTAGATAAGGTTGTTAGGGGGTGGGAGTCGCAGGTGCAGTTTGATTGGATTGGAGAGGAGGGAGAGTATCAAACTAACATGTTGAAATTTCTCTTGAAAGAAAATTGGTTCTGCTTTCCCTCTTCCATCAGTGCATAAGTACTTATTCAATTATAGCACATAATTCATATAAAGGTCCAATTTCAGACTTTTTAATTAAATACATCCATTGACTTTTCAGAAGAAAACTGAAAGATCATTAAGAAATGGAACTAACTTTTGAAATCATTGGATCATAATAAATGCTAATATCACTTCCTGGTTGGATGCCACTATCAACCCGGACCTGGAAGAAAGAAAAAATGAAATTAACTTCATATTGTACAGATACTTTTCTAACAACAAATTTAATTTCCATGGAGCAAATAGATGGATAATTTCAATCTCGAATAACATTTCGGTTTCCAGAAAATCTAAAAACAATCTAAAAAATTATAGGGACCAAATTATCTTGATCTGTTAATATGCAGTACAATATATTTTTTGTTATCTCACTAAACGAAGGAACTAAGAAACGGGCGGGGGGGGGGGAGCCTTTATACATCACTATCCCGGGATGCATTTGTAGCTATTTCATGGTGCCTCCAACTGAAGCATAGCATGAATGATGCCCCTTCTAATCACACTCCCCACTGTACCCTTCTGAGAGTTGCAATGAGGACCCCGTCAAGCCAATACGGCAGGACTCGGGAGCTCTGCTCATCAGCTCCATAGGAACACTGGTCTTGTGGCTTTCATGTCTGTAACACTTTCCTTTTTTGCTTCACCCTCTCAACTGTAAAACACTTTTTTTCTGTTACTGTTAGTCCCCTGAGACTTTAATGTTTACACAGCTTTTCTCATGGCTTTGCTTTGTAAGGACACAGCCCCAATTAGAGTTCTGATTTTGCGATTTTCATGGGGAAAAAAAAGCACAAGTTCAAAATATTCTTTTGAAGAGCCTGATTGCTGTTAACCAGCCAACAAGTTAGTTAGTACATCGCTGATTCTTGTTTTCATCTCCCAGTTTGATACCAGCAATAAGGCACAGAGGTTAGCCATGTAAAACTTTTAAAATGAGCAATTGCTGAGGATGAAATATTTATTAAATTATTGTGCCTAAGTTTTGGAATCTGAAGTATTTAAAAGCTAATCAAAATACTTAAGACTGTCAAGCATGTCCTAGGGGTCTTGAGGATGGAAGAATTCAATCGAAGCTGCTAGAACAGCAGGACTTTGATGCCCAACATTGTAAAGGGGTGGGAAGAGAAGAGGGGAAGCTCACGTAGCTCTTCACCTGTGGGAAGAAGCCTTCCTAATAAACAGCAGCTCATCTGTCTGCAGCAAGGCAGAAAAAGGTCAACTCAGCGGCTGTTAGGCCTTTAATATTTTAATTTAGGTAATTATCAAGGGACCACATGTAGAACCTCTTGTCTAGAATATCCACATGAGGGTATGATGATGGCTTTATTATACAGTGACATCAAAAGATAAAGCATAGTTTCATTCTCTTAAAAAAGTCAATTATCATTCTCTGTAAGATTTTCGAAGATAACATTACAACTAACCCAGAGTACATTTATTTCTGTATTTGCAAACACAAACAGAAATATAGTTAGCTGTGTTTGCATTCATATTCATATAAATAAAAATCTTAATTTTAAATGAAAGCCATTTGGCACACTTAATATACGTGGCTTTCTATTTTCTGAAGACATCAGTACATAAACTGAAGTTCTACAACATTCACAGTATCAATAAAAACTAGAAAAGAATTAATGAGGCAACTCTGGAAGCAATAATAATCTATCTTCTCCCCAGATTTAAATAGCCCCAAAATGGCAACTGGCAATCAAATTACAGAACAGAAAAGACATCTCTGAACTTTCATTTTATTTTCTTAATTTCAGTGGCAAAAAAATTGAGCTAATTTTACCCCCATATATTATTTAAAACCATAGCATGCTTGCTATAGCTGTGTTTAAAAATAGAGATTGGTACAAATTCTAAAATTTTTGGCTTTAAACATATCCTACTATTCACTATATAAACTGTTAGAAAGCTACTGTGGAACTTTGATGTTCAAAGTGCTGGTAAAATAACAGACAATAAAGAATATTTATTACATACTAGTTCATACCTTAAAATTTTAGTTACCTTGAATAACACCATCCTAAGAGTTGTTATGTAGGGCTCTTAGATATAATTGTCTTTATTATTTATTAAAATTATTATCACAGAAGACATAGCATTTCAATTTAAAAATATGTAGAATAAAATCAAGACATAATCAACACATATCTTTATATAACCAAATTAACATTTCCAATTTAAAAGTGTAAAAGTATGAAAACTCCCACTTACAATTTACTGTTTATGTATCTTTTGCCAAATAATCGGCTTTTTAAAATTTCGAACAATTAATTAAAAATAAAATCAAGTCTCCATTCCTCCATGTGAAACAAAGGCTATACAAAAAAAATATATTTAGCTTTTTGCACTAAAAGCCTTAAGAATAAAGTCAAGTGGAATTGAGCAGAATAAAACTGTGGTCTGAAAATAACAAATTTACAAAACATGGTGACCAAAGATAAAAAGAAAATCTTTATCTTTGCCATATAAATTTTAGGCTTAAACAAGAACGTGAAAAGTATGGTTTAACTCTGAAGTGTGACCAAAATGGATAGAGCCGCAAAGGGTTTCCTGAATTAAAACCAATCTAGTTTAAGAAAGCAAAGAGAAAAAAGCACCACTGCCATCAGCACCTATGTATGAGAGTCTCAAACCACTGCTTGGAAATCTCTGGCATAATTTAACTGTCTTTTTTCTGTACCAACAGTGGACCCTGTGAAACTATCAGTCGTCTCCCACCCTTCATTCTCCATTCACCTCTCTCCCCTCAGCACAACTCCCAACCCGCCATGTCTACCTGACAAGTGACAGCCCAATCTGATTAAATGCTTCCAAGGGAGGGGACTCGTGGGCCTCCATGACAGGCCAAAAGTGATCACCATGGAGATACATAATTACAGCTGTCAACGCATCTACTGTCCTGCTGACATCAATTTGATTGCTCCCAGCAATAATGATAGACAAAGCTTAGTGTGCACTCTCCCGCACCCAATCACTTTATCTATTCCTTGGTCCATTTAGCTGACATGCAACATTCACACAAGCAAATAACAGCAGTAAGCAGAACATTTAAGGCATTTTAATTGTTTTTTCTTTCTATGGATGGCTCACAACTGCAAATGTTATTACATAAAACTCCTGCTGCAGCATTAATTGAAGAAAGATTTGGAGGGACAAAGACTGTAGGGGGTATAGTTTGTCCATTATCACTTGTACTTTCAACAGGTCTCACATTTGAAAATTGCAAATTGCAAAAACTTGCGAGGGCAAAATGTTTGACATCCTGTTAGCTATTACAACATGGTGAAAACTTCTAACAACTAGAGTAATCATTATGAATTCTTATTTAATACTTTTTTGTTTGATTAAAAAAATGTTTAGATGTGTCCCTATGATACTTGTTTTCTCATCTGCTATTTAACGTCACATAATGCCTGTTAAATCTTTACAATTTTTTTTCTGCCTTCAGGCTTTGAACACAGCATGGAGTCTCCTAGCCTAGGAAGGGTCAAGTCCCTTTAGAAAGCACATGGGCAAAAACAATTTAAAAAGTGAAATAAATCATATATCCAATAACATCTTCAAATTTAGAATTCTTCCTGTAATCTTTCACCATCTTCATGCCGGTAATCAAACTGAATAATCATATTCACAGATGGTACAGCCTTGTCATCCACCGCTAACATCATGTCATATATATATGCACTTATTACCTTGATTAAAAGAAAGGGTATGTCCTTGTTCTTTTTATGCAAAAAAAACTATCTACAGACAACTATTAAATATAGAAAAACTATGGAACAGACAGTGATCACTTTAACTGGTATAAACAATATGTACTTCTTAAAGTCTGTGACACTTAACAGAATGAGGTAGTTGGTTTTCCTTAATCCATTTCAATTAACAAGCTAATTTTGTGCTTGAATTTCTTGACATCTGACTATATAGGGAAGCTGGATTAGATTTATTGAAAAGGTTAAATTATAACAGAAAAGTCATTTCCCATTTTCCATACTCTTTTTATTTATAATTTTTCCAAAGAATTAGGAACATTGTAAACTATCATTTATTTAGAAGTTGAATGTCCCCAGACTTCCCCTGTCAAGTGAATTCTGATGTTCCTGCACATCATAAAGTACAAAATGTTAAAAAAACAAAAAACTGAGATTTCCCATGAATTTCACTTGTCCTTCAATTTACACCATTTGGTGTTGACATACTTTAACATACAAGTATAACATAAATCAAGATTTTTAACTATTTACTTGGTATTACAGCTTAATGACTTACACCAGGTAGATGTACTGGTTCTTGGTACTGAGATAATCTCCCAGTAGATGGCAAACCAAAAGACTTGTAGGGGTCCTGAAAGTTCAAAGGAGAGGAAACACAGTCTTTGAATATAAATCAGCACAAGTAAGGGTAAATATTTATACAATAAAGAAGCATTTACAGGTCTATTTTCAATATACTGTATTTACCAAGTCACAGATTTCAGAATATCATTGTCTTATACTCACTCTAGACAACTTAGAAGTGTATTTAAAAATCAAACAGAAGTGTAAGCAGAATTTAGTCTGACATTCATCGTATTTTATTGAAACTGGTAAAATTCCAACTTCTTATAAATCTTAGAATGCCTTGGGCAAAAATAAAATAACCTAGACATTATATCAAAACATAGTCAAGTTCAGAACAACAAATGTAGTACACTGAAGATATGTGTTTTCCTTACTCTCAAAACAGCTCACATATGGTAAAATTTGAGAATTTTGTTCTTCAAATAAAGACCTGAAAAGAAACTTTGCACATGCTGCTAAATATGTGCTCTAATTGCAAAAATCTTAGATCATCGGAATAAATAGTACATAAGTTCAGTGTCATAACAATAAGGAAGAAAAGAATGCCACTTAAAATATAATAAAAAAACAAGAACAATAACAAAGCCAAAACATTTCTCAAAATCCTTAAAAAAAACACTTCAAAACAACTTCTGATATTCTTAAACACAGATACTGCTAATTTATTTTTTATTTCAACAGACTTCGATGTCTGAAAGTAAAAGATAGTATAAATGTTTTCTTGTATTCTAGTTTTAATCATTTCAAAGAAGCATTTTCAGAGTTGACAGCTTTATCATCTGATTTATATAGTTATAAAATAATGTAAAAGTATTGAACTGAGAATTTATGAGTAAAATCTATAATTAAAATTATGAATAAAAAGTTTTATCAAAAGCTTTGCAATTTAAATTTCAGTTGTTACTTTTACGTAATCATAAGGGGCAAACTTTTAGAAAAAAAAGTTTTTGGAAAAAATTTAAGTAAATATAGAATTAAAATTAACATGTAACAAGAGTAGGCTCTTAAAAAAATACACACAGAAATGTTTATTTCAAATATGGTTTGGAACAAGCAAACCAAAAGCAAACAAAATAAAAACCATGTCCCACTGATGCACAAGAATATTTAATGTTTTCTTATCCCTTAAACTGATTGGTAGCTATTTCTCCATCCAGGAAAGATACATAAAAATTAATTAAACTCAATCCTTTACAACTATTTTGGACTATGTCAAAATAATCTAACCTTTTTTTCTGGTTCAATTCTGGATTACATAATCAAATACTTGACACAGGTTATAAAATCCTAACTTCACCTTGTTGTTTAGCTATACTTGGGGTCCTATGACTTGAGATACAATCACTATCCTTCCTCCCAGCATCACTCATTTTACCTCAGCATAAACCCGACATTCAACTGCCCAGCCGTTGATGGGAATATCAGCTTGTTTGTGTCTGAGAGGGTAACCCCTGGCAACACAGATCATTTCTTGGACTAAGTCCAGGCCAGTAATGCATTCTGTGACAGGATGCTCAACCTGCAAGGCCAAGATGTGCCAGTCAATGGGTATAGGAAAAAGTAAATAAATAGAAATAAGTAAGAACAATTTCAACAATTTCTGGGTAAAATAAGGTTAATTACATTTAACATTTAATCATACTTGACTAAAAAACTAAGAATAAAATTAAAAAAACAAACAATATAGTACAAAGTGTAAGAAAAACGAAAACCTAAAAAGTATTTGCAAATCATCTGTATTACTTTTTCCAGTTTTAATTAGATGTGGTCTGGTAATGTTCAACACTTCAAATTTTGAAACTAATTTGTAACCCAAAATTACATATTTTAACGGCAGTCCTCAACATGGCTAATAATCAACCTATTCTGCTACACTTAGCATGGCATCTATAGAGGCAGCTCACGATTTTTCAAAACACTAGTCTAGCCTAAGTCTCACTCGCTTGCATGCTTTCACTAACCTGTCCTGACAAGCAACCAGATTAGCGTACTCTTACATCAATGCAGTGTAGCAGAAAGGAGCAGATGGATCCTGCAGGTTGTTTTCCCTCCAGACTTACGTGGGGAGTGCTTAGCATGCACAATAGCAAAACTGAGCCAGTGAAATCACTCTGCTCTCTCAGCAAATTGCTGATAACTACTTTGGATGATGCTGTCATGGGGATCCCTGGCCTTCCATACTAACACATGGGATACACATGTACAAAAACATGCACTGACATATAGGGATACTAACAAGAATATACATCATTGTAAATTTGATCAACGGCTTACAAGTTTCTAATATTAAGTGAGCTAAAAGAAAGCCACTTACGGGTAAAGAGCAGATAATCTTTCACCTAAAGACTTGAATAAGTTTGAAAATTTGAAATAAGACTTTGGCCACATACACTGCTTCGATACCATTTCTTTTCTCATAAAAATTGAGCATGTTCTACATGCACTTTACAATAGTTTATCATGACATGTCATATTTCATATACTCTGAAGCAGGAAAAGGTCAGTGAACAAAAGAATTGTCTTCCTATCTTCAACTACACTAATTGAAGGACAGGACTTAGTCATTATAATAATCTTGAAGCTTATCATAAGCAGACAATGCCTGGGTCTTTAAAAAAAGCTTTGTAAAAATAAACAGATGGCATCCATAATTAGCTCTGTGTGTGTTATGAGTTTGTTTACAGTTTCAACAACATTTTAAGACATTTTGACATAATTTTAATGACAAATCATCACTAAAATAAGCATCAACCCTTTGTAAAATAAATGTGACACTAAATAACGATCTTATTAGTTTAAAATATATATTTTTGAAAGCAAATTATGGTTTTGTGAGAAACAAGATCCTATGTGATAAATATAAGAAACGAACGATTGTAAAGCCCTCTATTATTGCTAGAAACAAATTTCATGTGAGAAAGCATCTTAACACTCTATTCAAGAGGTGAACCTACTAGGTGCCAAGGGCTTTGTATTAATATTATTCACACATCTCTGTTAGGTGAGAAAACAATTTTAAAAGCTAAGTGAATTATTTCATTTCATCTTTATGTGTCTAGCACCCAGAAAAGTACATAATACATCCTCAGCAAATATATATTGAATGACTGAATGAGCAACAAATCCAGAGTCACACCTATAAGTATGTGGTAGAGGTAGCATTGGAATTTAAGTCACTCTTAAGATGATTTGACCTTCCTGTTCTTCTTCATGGAAAAATGCATATGAAAGCATATATTAAATTTAATCAGCTATATAATTATGTGCTGTTGTCTTTTATAAAACATTATGAAAGTTTAAAGAACCAAATTCATTATAAGGCTCTATGCTACCTTAGAAGACCATCCTATAACTGTATAAAACAAAAAGTACATTAGACCCAGGAATGGAATCTAAAATGAACCCACTTTAACCCAACACAGAGGTATGTAACAGAAACATAACATTTTACAATCTAAATTAGTGAGCTCCAAGTATTTCAAAATAAAGTAATTTTAAGTAGATAATCAAAAGAACTGGCTGCTCAAGGCAAAATCATTACTTACATATTTTTTTTCCAATATCTACTTAGGTTCATGTATTGCTAAAATCTACAAAACAGTCTAACACACCTGAATTTTTCCTGGTAACAGAAACATCTTTTTAAAAGTAAAACATATAATTTTAAACATTTTTGAAAGAAATCTTTCTAAGTACACTTTAATAGAATTCCAAAGTTATTCAACAAGATATGTGAAATATCTCCTTTAGATCCTGTGTTATTATTACCAGGAATCTTGTAAGTGTAACATAGTTTAAATCAACAATGTATATCCCCCATCCCTGAACTTAGAAATAGTCTCCCTCTGCAAGTTCAACTCAATACTTTAAGACATCAGAACAGAGATATACAAAGAGACAAAATGGCTCCTAGACCAAAATATAATTCAACAGAAGTTTTAAAATGGGGATGAATATAATGATGTTCTAGTATATAAATCTTGTGATTTAGTCAGCAAAAGTAAGGTCTAGCAGAAAGACGGGAGGGAGGTTGGAAGGGAGGAGAAGGAAAGAACGGAGAAAGGAAGGGAGGGGAGGGGAGGAGAGAGAAGAGAAAAAAATAAGAAAGGACAGGACGGGACACTTACGGGGACAGGACAGGAAAAAAAGAAGAGGAGGCAGGTTAAGAGAGAGTAAGCCTTACCATGTTAGAATTTCTGAATCCTCAAATTACTGATTGGGATATATTCATCAAGGTAATGACACTCCATAGGGTCTGTTGATACCTGATAAATCAATTTGTACAGGCAATTTCCCTATCTCACCATGAATCTTTTGTTCAAAATGGTACAAACAACTATAATCATCCAATGCCATATTATGAGACATAATCACAAAGACTAGAATGAATATGTATAGTTCTATATGCCTATGTTGGATGGTCACAATCAGCTAGCTTTTTATAGTTCTCTTTGCTATATTAATTTAGTTTTATCTTTTGATAACCATCAAGTTGTCACTATTATCAGTGTTTTTGACATTTCTGCTACTCCCTCTTACTAATATGTTGCTTCAAATATATTTTCCAAAAAATAAATGAGATTATCAAACTTGTTGGTGAGGTAAATTAGGTTTTACTTCACCTCTGAGTTCTTAATGTATCAAATTTCAATATTAATGAACAATCTTTCTGGCACTGTGTTGTCATTTACCTTCATAATTCTAAAAATTATAATCATAAAGTCTTAGCCTATTCCTCATCAAATACAAACTAAGAAGTATCTAAAACTAGTGAGTAAAAGTTTAATGAGATATTTCCAGTCTCAATGTATCTCCCTATAAGATACATATTAATGAAAATGGGAAAAATAGTAACTTTATGGTGGAGAAATGTGAGACACCACCTTAACCAAGCCAACATTACCAGTAACAGGATAAACAAGAGTCATGTGTCTCCTATATGATGCTCACAGAAGGACAATATCATTTCTGCAATATTCCTGCCAAAAATGTCAAATCTGAATATAATCGTGAGAAAACAGATAAATGCAAAAGAGGAGCATTCTTTAAATTAAATGGCCTGCATTTGCAACAACATAGATGGACCTTGAGACAGTCATGCTAAGCAAAATAAGCCAGATAGAAAAAGTTGAAAATCACATGATGTCACTTACATGTGGGATGTAAACCTAAAAGCAAAAAATGAGCAGGACAAACAGAGACTCATGGACATGGACTACAGGCTACTGGTTACCAGAGGACTATAGACTAGTGGTTACTAGTGGGTTGGGGAAGAGGTAGGAGGTAGACAGGGTAAAGAGGGTCAAATATAGGGTTTAGGGGGAGGGTGAAGTGGGTAAAGAGAATCAAATATATGGTAGCTGAAGAAAACTGGACTTTGGGTGGTAAACACACAATAGAATTTACAGATGTCAAATGATAATGGACACCTAAAAATTATATAACTTTATTAACCAATGTTACCCCCTCAAAACTTAATTTTTAAAAAATAAATGGCCTGTACTCAAAAAATGTAAGATCATAGTTGACAAAAAAATTAAAAAATAAAAAGACTAAGGAAATGTCCCAGGTGGAGAGAGAGGAAGGAGACATGACACAGAAATGTAATGTAGGATCCTGAACCAGAAATTTTTTTCTTTTACTATAAAAGACATTAGTGGGACAACTGGTGAAATTTAAATATGATCTGTATATTAGATAATAGTAATATGTCAATGTTAATATCCTAATTTTAATAATGGTACTGTGGTAATGCAAAAGAAATTTTGCATTTTAGGATTTATATATCCTTCCTAATTTCTTGATTTTAGAAAATACAGACATATTTAGAGAAAAGGTGCACCAACTGTTTAAAATGCTTCAGGTAAAAAAGACATGTAAATGTATAGATACAGATGTAAATAAAAGGGTAAAACAAATGTAAAAGTTAATGAAGCATATTTAAAAAGTATTGGTGATATTTAACAATTTTGCAATTTTCTCAGATGTACAATTCTATACATCAGAAATAATTTCAAAATAAGTTAATAAAATTAAAGCAATGTCATCAGTTTTTGTTTTTATAACATTAAACATAACTGACTTAATCAACATTATTTTTTCTTCAACCAGAATCCTCCCAATGTTAAATAAAAATAATCAACAGCAGATAATTTGTTCAATATATTTTCTCTGACTTAAACTTTTAAATATTTTATTGTGTTATTTACCTAATAATTCCTAAAACTTTAAGTATAGGTAACTGGGTATCAGGCAAGTATTCCTCAAAGGAAGATTCAGGTAAATTTTAATTACACACTTCAAATGAAAAATTAACTATGAGGAAAGTTTAAGAGGAAAAAGTCACAAAAAGTGTGAAGCCATATCGATAAAATATGTATTAAGTTGGCTATTATAGAGAAGAAGGGTAATGAAAAGTATTCAAAGTTCTTTGAAAGGAGGGATATTTGGTTGTAATTTGTCAGCTGGTGAGTGGTGGCTCAATTGCTTATTCAATGCGGAAACTGTCCCCAAAAGTGGGAGATACAATGTATATACCATAACTAACATCTGTATGGCACTGAAATTCTGAAGTTCTAATATTTAAATAATGTTATTTTAAGTTAATGTAATTTTAAAATAAATCTTTATTAAATATATCAACTCTAAACTGACAGATATTACAAAGACCTGGTTTGTGAAAGCTATCTTTTATAAAACAGAACATAATTCAACTCAGCAAAGCAGTATAGGTGTGATTACCTGTTGAAATATGAGGAAATTGTCCTGTTATATAAAATTGGGTTTCATATGATATTTGGCATAATAAGTCTCTATCTTTTTAGTTTGTTGTTATTTCCACCTAAAAGGATAACTGATGCTTTTATTTTTGGTTCTGCTCTTTTGCTTCAGAGAGATTCTTTGTCCAGAACAGAATCTAACATATACCTATTAAAATTCTGAAGCTTTACCTCCTGAGAATACAGGATTTCAAAATAAAGATCTAAAGTTATTAGATTTTGATCTAGAGAACTCAAAGATAAAAAGCAGGTTGGGAAACAAGCCTCAACACACCACTCCTATAAACTCACCTTGAAAATAATGGCTATATTCAAAAGTGGCAGTGAAAACTGAACCAATCTATTATAGAATTTCCCTGTTGACCCCCAAACAAATAATCGGATGAAGAAAGGATAAAGGAATTATCATGGGCTGAACTGTGTCCTCTGCATCCTCCAAATTCATATGTTGAAGTTCTAATGTTTAGTATCTCAGAATATGACTTAGAGACTTTAAAGAGACAATTAAATTAAAATGAGGTCATTGGGATAGGCTCTGATCCAACATGACTGATGTCCTTATATCAGGACACAGACAGCAACACAGAAGACCGTGTGAAAACAGAGGAAGACATTCATCTACAATGACAGAGGCCTCCAGTAGAAACCAACCCAGCAAGCACCTTAATTTTAGACTTCTAGCCTCCATAACTGAGAGAAAATAGATATCTGTTGTGTAATCCACCCAGTCTGTGATACACTGTTATGGCAGGCCAAGGAAACTATTACAAGAACAAATTTGAGAAAGTAAAAATTATGTAACAGTTCAGAACTCAAACACACCAAAATAGTTCACAAAATGCTTTAATATAGAAACCTAACTGAAAGTGATTAACAAATTTATCTAATCATATCTGTATAATAATAACTTCTTTCCTTCAACTTTATAATAAAACTCAATAAATATTAAGGTAAAGTACAACTTTGTAGTCTCAGTTTCCTAAGAAAATGACATCAAATACTCCAGAACACCCCAGTTCTGGCTTACGCTGGCTTACGCTAGCCAGTCTGAGAACTGGCCTCTAAGACTTTAAATATAATCAAAAGGTTACCTGCCCTGATATAAAGCGTCCCTTCTGTCAAGAATGGAATTTTACAAATTAGTTATATACCCATTTCTCTATAATTTCTCCTATTTCCACCAACTATGCTCTCAATCAGACACTCCAACTCCACAAGAGACCAAACTCTTTTAGTGTGGAAAGTCTTGAATATTTTTTTAAATCTAAAAATGCTCTGAAATTAGAATATACTTGTTTAGTTATACGAGTTGCAATAATTCTTAATTTTTAAATAAAGAGTAAAGTGCTTACCTAACATTTAGCAATCAAGTTGCTAAAAATGAGTTTCTAAAATCCTTCTAAAATATAAAGGTCCTATATTATGCAGAATTATCACTAATGGGATGTTGGAATATCTGGCCTCCAAAGAATCTGAACAATTCTATTGCACTTTTTCTTCCAGGGAAAAAGTAGATTCCTCCTTCATTGTAGCAATGAATACAAGCTACTGACTAAGGTCTCACAAAAGTAGGATGATTTAGTTTTCTGTTCTCATAGATATGAAATCGCTACATGACCATGTTTGGGCAATTAAGATCATATTCCATTCTATTTTGGAGTTTTCTAACTCATAAACTTTGTAGACTATATAAAGGCTGCATTTCCAAAAAAAAACTAAAATCTAAAAATAACCTAGATTTGGAAATTACAACTTACACACACATACACACACACGAAACAGTTCCACACCATCCCTGTATACTCACCTTTAAAATAATGGCTATATTCAATGGTACTGCCCAGTTATTAATTAATTTATGGCTCAGTTTATCATCTGGAAAAAAATAATAATAACTGGGCTACACTCAGAGGAAGGAGTAAAAATTGGTGGAAGAAATATCAATAACAAGATATGTAGACGACACCATCTTACTGACAAAAAGGAGCAATGATCTGAAATGACTTTTGATGAAAAGAAGAAAATGCTAAAGCAGAACTGCATTTGAATATCAAGAAAACAGAAATCGTGACTACAGAGAAAATACACAACTTTAAATGAAGACATTGAAATTATTAAAGATTTTACTTTCTTTGGTTCAGCCATCAATTCAAATGGAGACTGCAACCAAGAAATCAAAAGAAGGCTAGGACTCAGTAGGGCTGTAATGGAAGAATTAGGAAGGATCACCAACAGCAAAGATGTGTCATTAGAGACCAAGGCTAAGATCATCCACACCCTCGTATTCCCAATTACTGTGTATGGATCTGAAAGTTGGACAGTGAAGAAGGCTGTTAGGGAAAAAACTGATTCATCTGAACTATGGTATTGGAGGAGAGTTCTACAGATACCCTGAACTGCCAAAAAGATGAACAAGTAGGTCTAGCAGTAAATTAAACTTGAAACATCGCTGGAGGCAAAAATGAAAAACCTAAAGTCGCCCTACCCTGGGCACATCATGAGAAGATATAGTTCTTTGGAAAAGACAGTAATGCTGGGAAAACAGAGGGCAGCAGGAAAAAAGGAAGGCCAAATATGAAGTGGATTCGAGAGTAGCAACACAAGCACACACACTGATATACAACTAGACTTACTAGGATAAAATAACATGATTTCTCAATTATGTAATTCAGTCAAGTACTCAAAGGAAAAGATGATCACTGGGATCAAATTAATTGAAATTCAGATTAGTAGCCTGGAAGAGAAACATAAAGCAATAATATTAAGAAACAGAACACAAATACAAAATGAGAGTAATCATGAGAGAAAAGATATAAACCTTAGAGGGTGTACCAAACCTGCAAAAAACAGGAGTTCCAGAAGGAGAAAACTAACAGATGCGGGGAGAGGAGGTAGGGAACAGTTAACAAAAGAAGCTTTCTCTGAAATGAAAAAACAAATTTGTACACTGAAAGAAGAATGGAGTAAAAGGCAAAGTTGATGGATATAAACATACATACCCTGATTGAGAAAAAAAATTCCCAAATTCCAGTGATTAAGAGAAAATTGGGCCACCTTTCAGACAGCAAGAATGAATTACCTACAATAGAAATCAGAATACATCAGACATAACAGAAGCCAGAACACTGTAGAATGCATAAACCATTGAAAGACAAGAACAGAAACCTAAGAATCCTTTACTCTATCAAAGTATCATCCTCCTTTCAAGACTAAAGAAATATATTTGAGGATATGGCATTTCAGAATATATCATCCATACATTGCAATTGAGGAAATTTAATTCCATGTAAATTTTTTTCTAAACAAATGAACTAGGGCAGAAATCTCAAAAAAAGGGGAAAGAAAAAGAAGCTATAGTAAATTAAAGGCATATCTAGGGGTGTGTATATAGAAGTTAAAAAGGGACCTTGCAGAGAGAAAAACTATAAGGAAAAGTCAAAAATAGCCTAGAAGTATGAATTTATCTGAAGATTTTTAGTGTTAAGAAAGTTAGAGGAACCCATTATACCATCTATCCAAATAATGGAGATAATGCCTGTCTGCATAAGAGGATAAACATAAATACAATTCTAAAGGACCAGAGAATTTCCAATTTATCAATGGGAAACAAGAAGAATAATTAGTAATTTAATTCAAGTAACAAATAAAAAAAAGGGAAACAAAATATTAGTTATAAAACATAAGACAAAATAAATAAAATCAAGTATTTAAAATTAAAAGGACTAAATTTTCATACTAAAACAGGACAGATTGGAGTCTTTTTTATTTAAAGTTAAAAACAATTATGAGTGTCAAAGAGAGCTTTAAAATAAAAGCAGCAAATAAAAATGAAAAGTGGGAAATGTAATAGAATATGAGTCAAGGTAGAATTTAAGATTAAAAACTTTAAACAAGATAAAGATATATGTAATGATAAAGGGCACACAATTCATGTAAAATAGTCATAAACCTATATATATCAAATTATTGTAAATATGTAAACATTAGAAAGGCGATGAAAGCTTAGAGATGTATACTGAAGTAGTAATCAATGAAATTACATCATGTCTGAGATTTTTGTTAAATTACTCAAGCTAAAGGAGCAAAACAAGGATAAGAAGGCAAACATGAAACATTACTTGGAAAGTAAACATGAAGCTAGGTTACAGAGAGATTCTTGAGACTTTATTCTTGTTATTCTTAAGTACTTCATGAAAATATTTGAAAATTATGAAGAAAAAAAGAGAAAGACACAAGGAGAGAATAAGAAAAAGAAGAAGGAAAAATGAAAGGAAAGAAAGATGCAAGAGTGAAAAGAGCCAAAGAAAGAAATGCAAGCTATATTGGATGCAAGAATTTTTAGGGTAGTAAAACTATTCTGCATGATACTTGCAATAGTGAATATGTGTCATAGAATGTACAATACAAAGAGTGAACTCTAATGTAAACTATGGACTTAAGTTAATAACAATGTATTAATATTGGTTCACCAATTGTAACAAATATACCATACTAATATGTTAATAATAGGGGAAACTGGGGAGAGGTTATAAAGGGGTATATGGGAACGCTTTGTACCTACCATTCATTTTTCTGTAAACCTAAAATTGCTCTAAAAAAAACAATATCTATTTTTTAATTATGATGAAGAACTTCATATATCTCTTTCTAAATCAAATAGATCCAACAAATAAAGAAAAATATATAGAGGGACTAAATAAATCCCTAACTTTAAATAGCTTAATTTTTAAAAGATAATACTACCTCATTAAACACTAAAGATCTACCATAGAAGGGACCAGAAAGATGTTTAAAGGCCTACCACAGAGAAAGACACCAGTATCTAATGGATTAGTATCTGAGTTCTAATTTTTAAAAAACAGATGATGCCTATTACAGTCATGTGCCGCAAAACGATGATTCTGTCAAAGACAGATCGCATACATAACAGTGATCCATAAGAGTATAATGAAGCTGAAAATTTTCTATCACTTAGTGACATCATGGTGTAATGCATTACTTAGGTGTTTATGGTGATGCTGGTGTAAACAAACCTACTGCACTTCCCATCACATAAAAATATAATACAATTATGTATAATACATAATATTTGATAATAAGAAACAATTATTTTACTGGTTTATATATTTACTATAATACATTTTTATCATTATTTTACAGTGTACTCTACTTATTAAAAAAATTTTTTTTCTCTATAAAACAGCATGCCATGTTCCACTGGCAGCAACCTCATACATCTCATGTTTACTGTGTCTCCTGATGGCATCTTTTTCTCTTGTGATTTAATGTCATGTTGTTTTGTACAATAACATGCTGTACAAGGTACATGTAGCCTAGAAGCGATGTCTATATCATATAGCCTAGGTGTGTAGTAGGCTATACCATCTAGATTTATGAAAGTGAACTCTGTGATGTTTGCACAAAATGACAAAATCACCTAATAATGCATTTCTCAGAACTTATCCTAATCATTAAGCAGTGGATGACTGTATTAACTAGACCCTAGAAAGAGAAACAATATTCCTACAGTTAGTTTCCAAACATACATATAACTTTATTACTCAAATCAGGTAAAGGTGGTATTTTAAAAAGAAATAAAAATTCAAAGTTATATCAGCACACAAAATCCAGCAAAATACTAAAGTAAAATCACTATGAGTAATCAAAATTTATTCCAGGAATGTGAAGAAAATGTATCAAGAGTTCATAACATTAATAAATTAAAGATAAAAGCCATTTTTCCTTATCAGTTGTAGTAACTAGTAAACAACCAGCAGTTTTGACCACAAGAAGAGACAGAGATTTTACAAGCTTCTAGAGGGAAAAAAATTTTTTTACCAAGTGATCAGGAGTCAAAATATATCACAATATCAACAGCAGAAATTAAAAGAAAGCAAAACAAAGCCTTCAAAATGCTAAAGGAATATTATTTCCAATCCAGAATTCTATACTCAAATTCTAGGGGGAAAAAAAAAAAAAAAAGAAGAAACTCTTTTAGGCAAAGATTTCTTAGGTATGACACCAAAAGCACAATCCATAAGACAAATTTGGTAAACTGGGCAACTTCAAAACTTAAAAATGTTGTGCTTCAAATGTTACTATTAAGAAAATAAAAAGATAAGCCACAGGTTGGGAGAAAATATTTGCATATAATATATCTGTATCAAGAATATATAAAGAATTCTTACAGCTCCATTAATAAGATGATAAATAAACCAATTTAAAAGTGGCCAAAGGATGTGAGCATACATTTCAACTAAAAAAGATATAAGCACATGAAGAAAGATCTGATATCACTAAGCATTAAGGAAATGCAAATTAAAACCTCAATGATAGTACTTCATATCCACTAGGATGGCTATCATCAAAAATACAACAAGCAACTAGGAAAATACTCAAAAATATATGAGAGATACAGGATTAAATTATTATATAAATCAACATATAAGGCAAAATTCACAAAAATTAAAAATGAATATTTTTAATAAAAACACTTGTAATTCAAATGAAATACAAATATTGTATTAAACTTTATGTTTATCAAATTGGCAAAATAACAATTTAATCATGAATGCAAAAAGAAAACAACAACAACAAGCAACTATTGTGCAAGAGGATATGGAAATGTGGAGAAACTAGAACTCTTATCCATTAGTCATGGAAATGTAAAACGATGCAGCCACTTTGGAAAATAGTTTGACAGTTTCATAACTTACCACCCAGCCCAGCAATTCCACACAAGACTTATATGTGAATGTTTACAGCAGCATTATTCATAATACCCATAAATTAGCAACAATTAAAATATTCAACTTGTGAGCGGATAAGTAAAATATGCAATATCCACACAATGAAATACTATTCAGCAATAAAAAGAAAAGAACTATTCAAACACACTACAGTAAAATGCTAAGGAAAATTCAGACACAAAAGACCACATATTGTATAATTTCATTTATATAAAATGTCCAGAAAAAGGAATTCTTTAGAAACAGAAAGTAATGTAATGGTTGCCCAGGCTGGAGATGGAAAAAGAGAATGACTGCAAATATGCATAGGGATCTTTATGGGGTGATGGAAATGTTGTCCAACTTCTGCAGTCAGTAGCAAAACTCTGTAAATTTACTAAAACCCATTGACTCGCCTTAGTCTGCCTAGCCTGCTATAATAGAATAACATAAATTAAGTAGCTTACAAACAACAGAAATTACTTCACAGTTCTGGGGACTGAGAAGTCCAAGATCAAGGTGATAGTCAATTCAGTGTCTGGTAAAAAGCTACTAGTTCATAGATTGCAGTCTTCTTGCTGTGTCCTCACATGGCAGCAAGGGAAAGTTGCTCTCAGGGGCCTCTTTTGTAAGGGCAAGAATCTCATTCATGAGAGCTCCACCTTCATAACCTAATCATCTCCCAAAGGTCCCACCTTTAAATAGCATCACACTGAGAGTTATATTTCAACACATAGACTTCAGAGGAACACAAACATTTAGTCTACTGCATTTATATACTTACAATGGGTGAATCTCATAACACACAAATTATACCACAATAAAAATTACTGATTTTTTTAAACAATAAGTTAATGGAGAGTCATTTTTGCTCAAATTTTATATAATTTTGCTACTATGCACTGGTTCTTAGAAAACTACTTAAAGATATGCTTTAAGGAAAAAAAGGAATAAACCAACAGTGTTTATTTAAGTCAAAGATCCAGGATAAAAGAAATACAAAAATGAGAAGTATAAGAATTCCTCAGGACAAGATGGGTAAATCTCAGCTAGAAACCAAGACGCAAATGTAGAGGACAATCAGTTCAGACTACAACAGGTCAAAGGAAACTAGAAATTTCCACCAAAAAAAAAAAAAAAAGAGAGAGAGACAGAAAACTCTGTGTGTTTGAATATAATGAAACACAGGACAAGTTTGTGGATAAATTCTTGATAAGCATATGAAAAACTAAGCAATAAAAAAAGGAATTTTTAGTTATAGAGAAAACAAAATGGTCCATAATCTGAAGTGACAACGTGACTGCTATGAATAGTGTTCACACTGTGGTCATAATAAAAATCCAAACACTGAGCTAACCCAAATGACATAGTGATTGTGAAAGGATGGGAAGTGTGCATTTGTGCAGTAGGTGTGGGAAGTAGGACAATGGCATATGTCATCTTACACAAAGGAAAGCTGATAGAAAGAAAAATCAGTAAGGACCAATACTGATTTATCTATTAAAAAGATATTAAAAATATTAAAAGAATCAGCTAAAATCATTAAAATTGGCCAGAACCATCAATGCCAGGATCTCCTATAAGAAGAAGGCAATAATTATCCCTAATTCAAAATAGAGAAGCAAGAGTTTTCTCCTGCCTTTCCTTCCCAACTGGCTGTTCCCTACACAAAACTGTAGTTCCCGACACTTATCAGTTCAAAGAGCCTTCCTTCCCTCTTCCAAGTAAAGGAAGGCTCCTTTATTTTTCCTTTCTTTTTTCTTTTTCTCTTTCTTATTTTTTTTTTTCTGTAGGTTTTGGTAGTTACTCAAGAGTTGATATTGTGTCAAAAAGCCAGTAACATTAATTCAGCAGTTTTAAACACCATACTTTTATTCCAGGTGAAAGTTTTTCAAATATAAAAATAACCTTATTACTCATCTTAGAATTCAATGAATACAGCATCTATGGATATCTCTAAATAATAAGTGCTTGGTTCAAAAAGGAAAAAAAAAAAAAAAAGAACAAACCTAACCAAAGGTGAATTAAAATAAAAAAAAACTGATTAATCAAGAAGCTATAGTAACATGCTGATGGTGACAATGAAAGCAAGTTAAAATACAAAACTAAGACGAAAGATACTGTGAGACTCATACTTATAGGAGAGCAAGTAATGTTATAATAATGTAAAACTAATAATAAAAACAGCTAATGAAGAGTTAGAGAAGACAGCAGGGTTAAAAATAAATGTCAATTTCCATTCATTTTTGTAAAAGGGAAACAATATAGTCTTTGAAATTAGGATATGAAGAAACTTCATGACAAAAATATAAATGGTTTTCATAATGATTTTTCTTATTAAGAACATCCCTTAGAAATTACTATCTCTGGAAAATTAGAAACATTTATCTAATAGTTCAGCAATTTCATCATTTTAATTTCTTTTTCTTCTGTTAAATATAAATAAGCTAATTCAAAAACATACGGAAGAATAAGAGTAATGAGAAAGAAATAGGCCTACTAAATACAGTATTATAATATATAGATATCTACATGGTACTACTACATAAATAAACAGCAAGGTTAAAAATAGAAAAGTCAAGTAAATAAATATGCATACATATGAGAATTCAGTTATAATAAAGGTGCCTTCTATTACTGCAGAAAAGTGTGATTATTCAAAAATAGTTGTGACAATCAGGCAGGCATTGGAAAATAAAACTCCAGATGAAGTGAAAATTTCACCAGGAAAGATAAACTAAGTACTAGAAAAAATCATGGAAGAAAAATGTTTATCATGGAGTAGAAAAAGCCTAAGTATATCAGACTACCAAAAATAATAGAAGATTTAAAAATTCAATTACAAGATTTAAAAACAAAAATTTCCTGCACCAGAAGCAAAAAACAATATCCAAAGTCAAAGAGACAACAAGAGAAAAATAGCTACAAATAATATCTGTAATGTTTTTATATCTACATTTATTTGTTAATCCTGCTAGGAAACAAAAGTTTCTGGATCAAAGAAGAAACCATTATTGTGGTGATAAAAATGTGGTATGAAGAATTTACTTTTCCAATGTGTACTCTTTTCAACCATTTAGATTTTTTCTTTTACTAAGAACTACCAATTCTTATTATTATCATTCAATAAAATAAGAAACTAAAGTTATTCATGCAAAATTACATATATTTTAGTTCATAAAATTTTGTTAAAATAGCATTTTAACAAAATTCTGTTTTTTGGTAGAGTATTTCTACTATCTATCCATATCTTTCATATTCAGAAAGAAACAGGTGAGATGTGTGTGGGTGGATATATATATGAGTTTCTACCATAAGAACTGAATACACACCATTCCAAGCAAAGCAAGTAACATAATAAAGGCACGCAGAGGTCAAACTGAAGGCACATTCAAGGAAAAGAAAGGAATCTCTTAACTAGCAGAGCACTGGGAGATGAAAGCCACAGGGAAGAGGGATTAGTGCTGCTAAAGTATCTGAATTTTATCTATAAGCAACAGAAAACTGGTGACTTAAAAAACAAATAAACATACAGAATATTCTGATACATAAGTTCTGACCATACTGAGAACAAAACCGGTCAATTGAACGAAGTATTTATGACAAATCTGGAGACTTTTTCAGTGTTATATCTCTTTACAGAGAAACTCTATTATTTCAAATTTCACTCTTAAGGAAATCTAGCAAAATGAAGATGCTTCTCACATTTCTGTTACCAGAAATACAAAAGTGTAAGTTCTCAAGCTAGAAAAAGTGATAGTTCAGTCAATAAATTTCAAGGAAAAAAAAAAAGAAAATTATAGCCCTCCAGGCTCAAACTGAAACACTAATTAGAGATAACACGTATCTTAGAAGATAAAGAATTTGGTGAATGTGCCTTAAGTATTATAATGTAAGGTTAGTAAGTAAAGAAAATCCAGTAAAAAGAATATTTGATTTGTTTAAGCAGTATCAGAAAAAAGTCTTTGAAACATGTAATAATAATGGCTTTCTGTATACTATGAAATCCAGGATTCTTTTTCATGTCCCCAGTTTCAGCCTCTCACTATCAAATACACCATCACACAGATGCATTCCTAAAAAATCAAATTAATTTGTCTGGTAGTTGACAGGATTAATGTCACTGGAAGTAAATGCAAGAGAGAAAGCAATATTAAACATTAGATGGGAAACAAAGGTATCAAAGTGTGTTATTAAATAATATAGAGTTTAGTATTGGCAGATCTCATATCATAAAATTTCTTATGAATTTAATTTTTTTCCTGAAATTCATTTATAATCTTTTTTGAGAATATACAACATAATTTTCTGGCAAGCCATCCAAGATACAAAATGTAAAGATAAATACCTAAATGATATAGATTGACTTCATAGAATTATTTGATATAAATACCAACTTTTGGAGGTCCTGTATCGAAAACGAGACAAACTTGAAAAAACTTATGGGCTGAGATAAATGAGCCACAAATAAATGGGGAAAAAAAATCACTAGAACACAGAAACAAAGTTTTCTAAAAAAAAAATCACTCGTTATTAATTCCATCAATTCTGATAAAGCAACCAAACTAAATTTAGTATCTCTTGTATATGGAATATAATACAAATGTTTTATAGTCATTTCAAATTGCCCTCAGGATATTATAAGCTATTATTCTCATTATGATACAATAAAGTCTCCATTTTAATCAAAAACATGATTTCCCACCTAATTATCTAATTAGATAATTTCGTTATAAAGACATTTTTAATCAAAATTAATCTCCAAAAGGCAAAATTCTGTCACTTCTAATCATATTCACAATAGAGAATAAGCTAAAAAAGTGATTTCAAAAGAAGTATCTTAAGTTTTAAGCAACATCTACTGAGTGAATAACCACATAAAGTCTATAAATATTTATGATATTAGTATCAAAACACATCTGGATACATAATTTCTACTATAGTAAACAAAAATCAGTCCCATTATTTGGTAGTTATAATTTATTATAACTACAGGGTCATATTTTTCTTTTTTACACATAACTTATAGATTAAAACTTTGGTGACCATATTCATTTGAAAATGGTGAACTGGTACTTGACCTTCACTCTACACTCCTTCTACAGTACTTTCCTATACTACAGAAGAAAGAAGGTTAAGAAATCTATTCCCAGGCTCCCTTCCAACTGATATTCTCAATGCAACTGGATGAGGTTCTGAATGTGTCAATGAAACACATATGTATGAGATTTGGAAGGGAAAAGTAGGGCAGTAATGAAGCATAAGGCATCGTTCTGTGGGTTTCCCATTGTCAAGAGTGAGTGTGAGTGTAGGAGTTTCCTGAAACAGTATCCCAGCATCCACTTTCTGGAGTTTGTTTCGGAGGGTGGGTGTTGAGACTCAGGGCACATGGTTATCTAATCTATAGGCATAATGTATCCCTAAATCCATCTTCTTGGGACCTGTGCTCACAATTACTTGGGCCTAGGTAGCAGCTGGCAGATGGGTCTTTTTAAAAAATATATCAAAGAGTTAAGAATATAGGAGAGAATTATCAGCCAAAATCCAAAACTGAAAACAAAGAGACAGAAGTCTAACACGTCACATCATTTTAGCCTAAAGTCATTTGACATTCCAGGAAAAAATAACCATGAATCTAAGCTATACTTCTGGTGACATTGCAACATTAAAAGTACAACCACAAAGACCAAGGATCATCAAAAAGAGGACAATGATGAACAACCTCTACTTTAAGTGGAGGCCATCAAGAAATGCAACCTCAAGATAAGAATGAACTGGAATAAAATCAACCATCCTCTAGAACAGCAACTGGACTTTGTATGCCCTTGGGAGTCTATGGAACCTCACACTTTGAACTTGCATTACTGTAGTCAGAAATCATAACTATTCACAGGCATGTGCCAGAAAAAATGAAAAATCTCTATACAAAAGAATTATCACTCTAGAGTTCAATTTATTAATAAGAACAATTTTTAAAATAATCTGTATAAAGATAAGAAGGCATACTAGGAAGCAGACATCACAACCAAGAAGTAGTATAGACAACAGGTACCACAGAAGTCATAAGGCTCCAGATATTGAAATGATCAGACGCATACTAAAAACAAGTAAATTAATTCTATGCAAAGAAAGGAATGCCAAACTTAAAACTTGGTTAGGAGATAAGTTTTGAGTCATATTTTTTAAAGAACAAAATAGAAATTCCAAAAATATAAATAAATAAAACTAGGAACTAAATGGGTTATTAAATACAGCTCAAGAAATAGTAAGAAAGATAGGTCAGAAGATGTCCAAAGAGGTTGAAAAATGTCAAAGAGAGGGTAAAAATGCCAAGGGTATATACTAAGAAGTTCTAACATAAACGTTTTTTATATATAAATAACTGGAAATCCAGAAGAAAGGGAAAGAGATTTATCAGAAGTGATAATGATGGACAATTTTCAAAACATGCTGCAAGGTACTAATCCATAGACTCAAAAATTCAATTCCAAATATATATGTACATTAATCAGAAAAAACTGAAGGAAATCTGAGAAAAAAAGAAAAATTTCTAAATGGTACTAAAAAAGTAATTATCCCCAAATAAGCAGAAACTGGAATAAGAGCTGAAGTCTCAACAGAAATAACCAGAGACACAGAAATCTGCAATGAGTTGAAAAAAATACTGGCCAAACTAAGAATTCTCAGACTAAAAATACTTTTCATGAGTAAAGGACAAAATAAAGTCATTGGTCGTCAACAAAGAGTTCACCACAAGCAAACCAGTGAAATAAGAAACATATCGGTCTCTGCGCCTGGTTCCTGACACAACACTCCAAAATCCCGCATAACATCTTGAGTGAAAAGAGCACCTTTTGTTCTAATGAGGTGACTCTTGATGGGCTCCTGAATGGACAGTGGTCTGTGAAAGGATCAAGCCAAGATTAAAATCTTGAAACTTTCAGTCCCATCTCCCTCCTCTGGAGAAGGAGAAGGGCTGGAAAATGAGTTAATAATTGATTATGCCTACGTGATGAAGCTTTCATAAAAACCCCTAAAGTATGACATTCAGAGAGATTCCAGGTTGGCAAACACACCCATGTACCGGGAGGGTGGCATGCTCCAATTCGATTGAGCATTGAGACCCTTCTGGACCTTGCCCTATACATCTCATCTGGCTGCTCACCTGTACCCTTCATCATAGCCTTTATTATATAATAAGCTAGTAAATGTAAATAAATATGTCCCTGAGTTCTGTAAGTTATCAAATTATCATATCTGAGGGGGGAGTCCTAGAAATCCCAATTTATAACCAGTCCATCAGAACTTGTTACTGGCACCTTCAGTCTTGTGTGACTGAGCCCTTGCGGGATCTGATGCTAACTCCAGGTAGATTCAACTGAGCTGTAGGCCACTTAGCTAGTCTCACAATTGGAGAGTACAGGAAAACATCCATACATTTAGTGACCACAAGTGTGACTGTGGTAGTAGTAGAAAGTAAAGGAAAAAAACAGAATTTTCCTTACAAAACATGTAAATTTCTTTTAGAAATTTCCAGAAATAATTTAAGAGAAAAGGAAAGGGTAAGTATGTGGGTAGAACAAAATGAGTGATGGCTGTTTAATAAATGTCCTATGAGGGATAACTGCACATTAAGTCGGGAGAGAGTAAAAAGATAAAAACTCCTCCAAGGTCCTTATACAGTGCAATGGGCAGGTGAAGGGTGCTGACTGATGTTAGACTTTTCTGAGTTAAGGAAGTATGCTATAATGTGTGTATGTAGGTTCTACCAAAAGATTAGAAATGTATATAACTCCCAAACTAATACAGGCATAAAATTAATTGATAGCTATTGCAAAAGCAAACAAAAAAAGAAAACTTACAGAGTTAGAACAAAAATATAGCATTTTAAAAGACTCTAACTTTAAACCCAAATATGTCACAATTTACATTAACTTTCTGTAGAGCGAATGGTCTGAGTACAAAACAAAGATCATCAAACTTAGCTAAAAAATTATACACTGCTTACAGAGACACAGGTAAAATGTCTGAATGCAGACAGGTAGAGAGCAAAAGGATGAAAAAAAGATATACCATGTAGAATATAACCACTGGGGAAGAGGCTGAAAACTATTTTGGGTTCCGACCATCAGATGCCTCTCCACCACCAGGGAAGGAGCAGGATGGCGGAGGTAAATGTGCCCCTAAAGATCCAAGAATACAAGGACTGAGTAAGACCAAGGCTGAAAGAGACCAACGGAAAACACCCTTCCTGCAACCATCAGCAGGCTAAGAAGGGTTCAGTAACAAGAAGAGTGCCCTCTAGGAAAGAGGCCAGAGAATGAGACAGACACATCTTCTGAAACACAAGATCAGAGGAAAATCCTAAAACTAAGGGTAGACTAGAAACCATCTGCAACCCATTGGTTCATGAAGGATAAGCACAGCAATAAAAAAAACTTAACCCCTACTCAGCTCCTGCCTGGAGTGACTCAACTCTACCTCCAGCCACAACGAAGGCCAAAGGGAAGAAAAGCTGATTCCACTTCCAGCCATAAGTAACATTTATTGCTCTCTCTGCTGTCCTACACCTCTGGGCTATCAGCCCCTAACTCTCAGCCCTAGAGAACCACTAAGCTATTTTTCGTCACTACAGACCACATATGTTTATCTTTAAACCTTTTCATTGTTAAATATAACATACTAAGAGAAAAGTGTATATAAATGTATGTACAGCTTAATGAATTCCTGACATATTTGTTTTTTAAATTATGTACTGCATTAAATAGTGTCTCTTGAAAACACATGTCCACTCAGAACCTGTGACTATGACGTTTTTGGAAATAGGATCTTGGCAGATCCAATCAGGTTATAAGGACATCAATGACTGGTGTCCTTATAAAAAGAAGGAAATTTAGACACAGAGAAACACAGGAAGAGAGAACGCCACATGATGACTGAGGTATTGGAGTTATGCTGCCAATAAGGCATGTAGGCAGGTACCAAATGTTAGGAGAGGAGCACAGAACAGATTCTCCCTCAAAAACCGCAAGAAGAAACCGAGACTGACAATACCTTGATCTCAGACTTCTGGACTCCTGAAACGTGAGTGAACACGGTTCTGTAAATAACCCAGTTTGTGATAATTTGTTATAGCAGCCCTAGCAAATTAATACAAATCATGTAAAACTGGAAACAAACTAAATATCCAGAGAAATAGAAAAGATAGTAGCATTTTCTTCTAAAGTGTATCTTACGGGAGTTACATAAAACAACAGGGTTGAATTTCCTAAGCATAATGTGGAGAAAAGAAGCCAGGTACAAAAAATTATATACAATCCCACTAAGTTAAAAAAAAAAAAAAAAAGCAAAATTATACTGCTTGTGTGTATAAATTTCAAAGGAAGAACGGTACAGAAATGCAAAGAGGTATTTCGAATTCAGTCAGAATAGTAAAAAGATCTAGGGAAGATGGTAAAGGAATGGCTGAGAAGCGGAGAAGTTGGAGGGCAGGGATCGAAGTACTGGCATTTTGGTACTTCTAGACCCAGCTGATGCTTATACAGATATTAGCTTTATAATAATTTGTTTGACTATGTTTGTGTTCTATGTACTTTTCTCTGTTGTTTATAGTTTACAATTTAAATAAAAGGAAAAGGGAAGAATGAAGAAAATAAAGCCACCAGTTAGTAATAGCACCAATACCTTCCTGAAACCTTGATAGGAACCGAGGAAATATGTCCCTAACGTCAACAGTCGCAGGGGCAGGCACTGGATTTCTCAACCTTGAAACTGGCAGAGGTGGCTGTTCTTCTGTAAGCCAGGTTGGTGGTATAGTTCTAAGAGTCATTCCTGGAAGGTCGCTCTAGATACCTTTCCTCCCTTGATCCCTTCCAAAGGGATCAACTTGTAAGCACTTAATCTCTTTCTGTTTATCATATCTACAGTAGTACCTCTTAACAGTACATGAACCCTAACTAATGGGGTTCATCAAGAGAGGTTCAGGAAAAAAACCAAGTGAGATTTCCTATACAAAGTTTTAACAGTAACAAAGCAGAAGGGCTATATACTGACCATTGAATTAACCTGATATTTATCTGTCATTCTGAACAGATGTCTTGGCACAAGCATAAAAACCAAATCTTTATTTAAAACTTTATAAAGTTGATTTTTAACATTTATAAAACAAAAAGGGGTGGGTGAGGAAAATTAAAGTATAGAGGCATGGAGAGGAATACAAAACAGTTTTTGTTACCTGAAGTCTCGTATTCATTTCCAAAAAATAAAAATTCTTCTTAGAGTCCACAAGGAATTCTACAGTTCCAGCAGAAGAATACTTCACTGCTTTGGCAAGGGCTACAGCTTGTTCTCCCATTGCTCTTCGAGTCTCAGAATCCAGAAAAACGCTACAAACACAGAAAAAGTAGTCTACTCTTTCAACAAAAATCAAGTTATCTTTTGTGATCATATGTATCAATTTAAGATTTCATATGATATGTTTTACATATGCTTATAATACATGCTTATTGTGTTATTAAGCACAACATGTTTAAATAAATCAACTTTGGATTTTGATAAAGCATTTGAACTTTCCATATTATATTGTAACTTCAACTCGTTTATAAAATATACCACTATTTCAGCTCAGTAGCTTCAATTAGTAAAATTTAACATGTATAGTCAGAATCACTTCAAGCTAAAATTGGAAGAAAAATAAATTCTTGGAAACTAACATACAATTGATCCTCATTAGTCATGGATTCTATATTTGGACATTTGCCTATTTGCTAAAATTTACTTGTAACCCCAAAAATTAATACTTGCAGCACTTTGTTGTCACTCATAAACAAGCTCAGAGCAGCAAAACATTTAAGATCCCTAATATGTGTGTTTTCAACTGTAGTCAAACAAGGTGACATTCCTCCTTCTTGTTTCAGATCTCCCTCTGTAACAACTGTTCTTTTCACAGTTTAGCCATGTTTTTCTCATGGGGAGAGGGAGTGATTTTGCTATTTAAAATGGCCCAAGTGTTGTGCTGACTTCAGTCTGGTGTCCCTAAGCACAAGAGGCTGTGATGTGCCTTATGGAGAAAACATGTACGATAGATGACCTTCCTTCAGGCATGCGTTACAGCACTGCTGGCCAGGACTGTGAATTCACTGCTAATGAATCAACAATACGTATTAAATAAGGTGTCTCTCAACAGAAACACATATAAAACAAGGTTATGTATTGATTACTTGGTTCTAACTAGAGACTCGAAAGAAACTAACCCTGTATTTTCCCTAAGAGCAATATTTCAGTATTCACTGAGTGTTTACAATGACTTTATAGAACATAACTACTACAAATGACAAGAATGGACTATACATAGTAAAAATCCTAAAAACTTTTGTTTGGCAATATAAAAATCACCTTCCAGCAGGCAAGTAAATCCTTACAATAAACCCTGAAAAAAATATTACCAAATAATTTTTGCATTTTTGCAGATTTTGCTTCTACGCAAAATAGGCTCTGAGAAACAAAACACTGACTACTTTTCTATTTGTGGATTATAACGACTCTCAGATGAGTAAGATTAAGATAATATTTTATAAAATTTTTATTCTGGAATAGTATAATGAACTTGCATGTACCTGTTTCCCACCTGTAATAACTCCTACTATATACCATTCTTGCTTTACCTACACTGCATGTCCACTTTTCTACCAAGTCAACCCATTTTTCTTTTTAGTAAATCCCAAATTAGGTATTATTTCATCCATGGAAATTTCCATATGTGTTTCTATGAGATAAGTACTCTTTTGTAATATAATCTAATTAAAAACTAATAAGAACTCCTTAATAGCATTTAATATCCAGTTAGTATTTAAATTTCCCTGATTCTCTCAGAAATATCTTTTACAGCTAATTTCTTTAAGTCAGGGTCCACATAAGGCCAAGCACTGCATTTGATTGGTTTTCACATCTTTAAAAATCTTTTACCTTGTAATGCCCTATTGCTTTTTTTCCTTTTCTTTTTCTTTCTTTCTTTTCTTAGCCAAAATCTGCTTATCTTCCTGTCTCATTCTTCACACTTTGGGTTTGGCTGCATGCACCCCTACGATGTCTTCTAACATTCATATTTTTCTATTTCTTATAAACTTCTGGTTAGATCTAGAGCCTTGAATAGATTCAGGTTGCATTGGTAGGGGAGAGGTATAAAGAATACTTCACAGGTGGTAAGTACGCTTCCTACCCTTTCCCTTTTGGTGATGTTAGGATTAATCATTGGATTCAGGCATAATCAATCTTACTTACATTTGCCTATTATAAATAAATAATAGTTTTGCATTAACCTAACAGGTATAGGTATAGATGACACTTTAACAGTAATTGGCTGACAAAATTAATGCAACCTAAAGAAAGAAACACAACTAAAGAATAACATCAAAACATTGGAAGAATCTCAAGTGCAGTTGAGTAATCAAGTACATTTGAGAATTTCAAGTGCATTTTTGCCTTGTCTGTTCTCATTTTTTCTCTTATCATAAGCTCTGCTAGTGATACCCACAGCTATAAGCAATCTCATCATTGCACTCTAAGCACAGGGATAAATTCTTATTCTGGAACTGAAAACTACACACTCCATTTATTTTCATATTTCACAGTACACAAATACATATCGCTATTAATGATCAGTTCTAGTTTTTTTTATTCCTACTGCTATAAATTTTTTTTCTTTAAATAGATAAGATGCTCATATTAAAATAAAAAAAACCTTACATTTCTAGGGAAAAAGAAAGAAAGGAAATAAAAATCATAACTCAAGGCTTCCAGGCTGTGAAAGATTTTTATCATAGGTAAGGCTTGAGTTTTGAATAAAAAGGGAAAGTTAATTATATTGAAAGTAATACAACGGAAAACACAAAATTGCAAAATAAAAAAAAAGTATCAGAGACCATTGTTTTTCTACCAGAATACATTGTCCCCTTCTTCCACATGACGAATTTTAGCTAACTTAAGCTCACAGTTACTTAAGGAAAAAAGACATTTCCCAGCCTCTCTAGCAAAGTGACTAACTTCAGATCACTGCCAAGTCATCAACACAGGCAGGTTCTAGGGAACTTCCTAGACTCCGTAAAGCATCCTTTTTGCCTTTTCTTCCTCATTACTTCCTACATTGTTTCTGGGCCATGAGGTAGGTGGCCATACCCGATGTAGGCTGCAGTGAACTGTTCTTCACAGAATGGTGGCTGGTTTTTAAGCATAGTGTCCCAAGAGACAGGAAGTAGAAGCTGGCAGTCTCATTAGGCCTGGGCGCAGGACAGCTTTGGGTAGTCTACTGGTCAAGCGGTCACAGAGCACAGAATCAAGGGAAGGAACATAGATCCCTCCCTCAATTCCACAAGGAGAGAGGTGACAAAGGATTTGGAGACCATATTTTAAAACCACTACAGCATACAATATTTTTAAAACTAATATAAAGTAGGATCTGATTTTTACCATTATCCTGTGATTAAAAATTCATTAATAAGCACATCTACTCTTTTCAGAAACTATACACCCATTATATCAAGGTACACTGGCTATGTGATTAAAGCTACAACTGGCTATATTCCTTAGAGCCTGGTTACTTAAAAAAAAAAAAAATGTACACTCAATTGGGGATTTTTAAGTACAAGAAAACTAGAATACAAATACCAACCTAGCATCAATTTAGAAATAAAGTTCCATGAAACTGCTATACCAAACACATGAAAGGTGACCTGGAGAAGTACCCAAAGTAGTTCTGATAAATCAAGGAATTTCTTAGAATCATGCCCCAGAACCCTTTTCATGGTAGGATAAATACAGGAAATTCAGGATCAACTTTATGAAACCACCACCAATAGGAGAGCCTAGCAGGCATGTATCCCAGAAATTCCACATGCCTAGAAACACCCACAGGGTCTGTATTACCTAGAAGCCTATGGAAGTCATAACAGGTTATCTGCCCAACTTTTTCTTCTAATAAAACCCCAACATTTTTTTCAAGTATTCTCTTACTTTCACGCATTAAAATACCAAGGAAGACCAAGTGGCAAATTCTTAATTATAAAAACATATATTAATATATTATACCATGACTGTTAAAGCAATTTTAGCCAATAAAATGGAAAAGAAATATAAAAGCAGATTATTATAAATGTTCATTGGGAGAAACTCTTACCTTGGTGCTTCCTCTACAACTTTCTGATTTCTTCGCTGAACAGAACACTCTCTTTCATTGAGCCACAAAGCATTCCCATGTTTATCACCTAAAACCTGAAAGAACAATAACCATTTGAAAAACTATATAGCCATACCCATATGGCATGTGGCCAATCAACATTTTCTCCATTCAACACCCCTTGGTTTTTAAAACTCAAACCTCACAGAACATATATGTTCCTCTTTTGGTTGATGCTAATGGAGGAAAACTTTATATTTACAACCCCTAAACTCAAAGCATTTTTATCAAAAAGACGAGGAAAAATTCTCATGTTTCATTTTGAATACACTGGGGGAAATATCAGCACTGATTGCACAAATTTGTGAAGGACACTGAGTGTCAATAAAAAGGATATATGTTCTAAATGTTTCAGGATTAAGGAGTAGATGCCTATTACTGAATATATTAAGTTCACAGAGGTAAAAGCTGTTCTAGAAACCAAAAAACTAGCATTAATTTTAGCCCCAAACAGTTACGTGACCTCCCTAGGTAAGTCATCCTGTTTCCTCATGCATTACCACTGGCATATAATATAACCTTAATATTTTACAAGGATGCTGAAAAGACTCAAAAAAAGATCACTATCATAAACTGTATAATAGTTAATATATGGCTGTAAAGTTAATTTTTAGAATTAAATATTTACTTATCTGAACTTCAAGAATGATTCCAACAAAGAAAAACATTACAGTAATGAAGTGTCAACGGGTGGAATTTTATTTCTATAACTCTTAAAGATGGCTGCATCAAGTACAACTAAAAATATTTCAGCATATTTTTTTATTCCAGTTGACAAGGAAATGAAAGTAGACTTAACCCCAAGAAATAATGCCATAACCAAGAATCCTCAGAAAAATATCCAACTATAAAATATTAGATTCATAAATAGAATCAAGAGTTTGTTTTTCTCTAAACTGTATATTTTTCTCTAAATGGTTCTTCTTTCTAGGTTGTCATTTACTAGGCTGTCAATAAAACTAATGTGACAATTACTTATTCCATTAAATAAATGAGGAGACTAGTAAACAGACAACACTGTAATAAAAAGTGCTCAGAAGGGACGTTAATCTTTAAATGCATCATGAGTTTTTAAAAAACCTAATACAGCCTTTTACAAATACACTTGTACTTAATATGGAAAAATCTCTCAGATATACTGCTTACTAAATAAAAAAGCTTCATTGTAATAGACTGTTCCACATAATGTAAAGACCTTTAGCATCCCTGGATCCAGGCCACAAAATGTCAGTAGTACCCTTGTTGACGGTGCCATTCGAACTGCCTGTGCACAGTTCCAGCACAAGAAAGGACACAGTCTGTAATAGCTCATGTAAAACATAACAGGTGATATATACTTCATAGACTATGACAGGATATTCAAGATATAGTAACCATAATATAAACTAGGGAACTTGGAGATAAAGAAGAAAGAGACGCTTACTTTTCAATAACTACTCTTTATCCTGTGCACAAATTACTTAATATAAATTGAAAAAATAAAATTTGAAGAAAATAAGTAAATAAAAAAAACCTTTCAAGTATAGATCAGATATGGGAAACATCTTTGTTGTCTATTTAAGCTACTGCAAGACACTTTCATCTACATTTAAAAATATCACCTAGGCTAAATGCCATGGCTAATTAAACTAAAAAGCTGATGTAAATATATAATTACTTAACGTAATTTAACAAACATTTATTGAGTGTTAGTAATGTGAAAGGCGCTGGCCTCACTGCTGGGGACGGCAAATGAATAAGAACTAGTCTCTGCCCTCAAGAACTTCTTGGTCTCTTATTCCCCTTCGTAAGGTATACAAATGTCAAATCACTACATTGTACACCTGAAACTAATACAATATTGCATGCCCACTATAATTTAAAAAAAAAAATTTAAATAACTTATAGGTCTATTAGAAAAGTCAGACAAGTAAAGGAAAAATAACATAGTCATCTAGTAGCAAATAAGTGCTAAATGGGGAATATAGAAAAGAGGGAAATTAATTCTGTCCCTAGGAATTACAGAAGTTACAGGAAATACAGAAAGAGCACCCCAAATACTTCCCTTAAATTACAGACTTAAATTATCAAACAGCCTAGTTAATACCTACACTTTGGTATCTAATGGCATCTCAACATCATTGATTTGTTCAACATCATAAAATGATTTCTTCCCTAGAACATGCACCTCTCACAGTCTTTCCCATCTCAGTAAAAGACAATCCCATTCTAATTCCAGGCCAAAACCCTAAAGACATCTTTTAATGACTTATATTTTTCTTACATGTCACATCCAATCTTTTAGAAAATCTGGTCTACCTTCACAAAATATCCAGAATTAAATCTCTAACCACCTTGACTACCAATGCCTTGGCCCAAGCTGCCACCATCTCTCACCAGAATTACCACAAGAATCTCTTAAGAAATCTCTCAGTTTCAATTACTGGTTTCCAATTGTTAAGAACCAGCCTCTCTTTAACTGCCTTGTTGAATGGGGGTATTTACCACGGGGCCATATCCATTTCTTGTCATTGTATGAGTGGGTATCACAGACTGTCTTTAAATTCACAAGCCTTCCCACCAGAAGAACTGCTTTTGAGGGACTACACGCAAGAATTCTCAACCAGATCTGGACCAAGTCTATAGACGAGATCCTGGTCTTGGAAGAAAGGTAAGTATATTCTGCTAAGAAAGGACATGATCACTGGAAGTGAGAGAATGGGCTATGGTAGCTAATATCCAAAGATGGCCCCCAGTACAAAACAAATCACAGTATTCACACCCTTGCATAATCCAATATGGTAATGACTCTAGGCTAGCCAGAGTAACTTGTGAAATATCACAAAAATTATTCTGTGCCTGTCTAAGCCTAAACCTTAAAACGGCAGGACAGCTCTTTCAAGCAGTTCTGACGACCAATGTAAGAAGTCTGGATATCGATATAGAAATGCCACATGGAGGAGCCATGTAGAAGTGCCCCCAAGACTACACAGGAGAAAGAGAGGCCCAACCTCCCCAGAGTCTCAGCTGGGCTCATCTTTAAGTTCACCTTCAAACGCACTTGATGTTTGATATTCCAAATGAGTCAAAGCCCTAACATGACTACTGCCCCAGTGTATAGACACCATGTGAAGCAAAAGACATGCCCAGCTGAATCCAATCAACCCTCAAAATGATGAGAAATAATTAAATGTTGTGCTGTTTTTCACTTTGGCAAAGCATGCATAACATACAATTTACAATTATAATCATTTTTAAATGCACAGTCAGTGGTATTAAGTACATTCACATTGTTGTTCAACCTTAAATGTTGTCTCAGATCATTGCATTTTGTGGTGGTTTGTCACTCAGCAACAGATAACCAAAACATATAAAATAAACAAGTGGACTTAAAAGGACACTAAATACAAGGTTAATATGTGAAACCAAATTATATTTCTATATACAAGCAACAATCAATAAGTAAATGAAATTTAGAAAAAATATTTATATTAGTATCAAATATCCAGGAATAAACCTAATGAAAGATAAACTTGTATACCCAAAATTTCAAAAGAGTGATAAAATTAAAGAAGACCTAAATAAATAGAGATTCTAGTCCATACATTAGAAAACTCAGTACTATTAAGATGTCAATTCTCCTCAAAATAATCTCTAACTGCAACACAATCCAAATCTTATCAGGTGTGTGTTGAATGGCAGGGGGATGGGAGAGTTATGATGGGTGCAGGGAATGGACAGATTGACCAGTAAAGTCTAAAATTTCCTTGTAAACACAAAGTACTTAAAAAGAGTCAAAACTGGGGGAGGCAGATGGGGTAAAAGGGGTCAAAATGTGGTGAGAGAAAGAAATCTAACTGTGGGAGGTGAACACACAATGCAATTATATACTTGAAATTTATTCGATTTTGTTAACCAATGTCACCATAATAAAATAATAAAAAGTGCATTTCAAAGTAAAAATAAACAAACAAACAAATAAATAAATGTGGTTGTTTATATATTCTGGATACTAATCTTTGATGATAAATAATACAAATAGATTTTAAAAAAAAGAGTCGAAATTATCTGAAGAAAAACAACAAATTTAGAGCACACATAGTACCAGATTTCTAGACTAAGGATAAAACCAAAATAAGACAGTGACCAAATGTCACTTAATTTATAACAAATGGTCACCATAATAAATGATGCTGAGAAGCTGGATATCAGAATGGAAAAAAACTTACTTTGACTCCACCTCACACAAAACCTCCCTCCCCAAGTAGGAACATTCAAGGAGAATAACAGACATAAATATCACAACAATAAAGCTTCTTACTTACACATGCAAAGTGGACTTAAACTGGACTTCAATAAAATGAAGAACTTCTATTCCTCAAGACATTATTAATAAGGCAAAGGTCTCATAAAATGGGTACATAACTCCAACAACTCAATTTTTTTTAATCTCATTTGAAAAAGAGGGGCAGGGCAAGGATGAAACTTGAGCAGTCACTTTACAAAATAAGATATCCAGATCATCAATAAACTTATAAAAAGGTAGTCAGCATCAACAGTCATCAGGGAGGCACAAACCAAAACAAAGATACTGTTACATGCCTGCAAAAACGGCTAAACATTTAAAACACTGTGAATACCAAATGTTGGAAAAGATGGCAGCAATGGCAATGTCCATATATTGCTGGAAGGAGTATAGATTAGGACAACCACAGTACCTACTAGAACTAGACATAGTCTTACCATGTAATCCAACATCTCTCCTCAGTATGTCCGAAAGAATGTACATGTCCATAAAATGACAGGAGCATATTCATAATATCAGAAAACAAAACATGCCGAGATCCACCAACAGGAAAATGGATAAACTGTGGGTTATTCAAACAATGGAACACCACAGAGCAATTTTTAACCCATGTCCCATTTAGAAAAATAAGTGCAGCTTGCTGCCAGTGCTAATTTAATTTTACATAAACACACTCTTCAAGGCTGAAGAAAATCTATTTTTCAATGTGAAAATGAAATATAAAAACTGTTCTTGGAGTTATGTCTAAACAGAACTTGTCTCTAATCCTACTGTAACAGAAATGTATACATAAATCGTACTTATCAAATGAATCTTGGCCAACAACTATTTGAGAATGATGTTAATATCACGTGTAGGAATGTTACATTTTCTAGAATTTGACATTTTCAGCAATCGAGAATTACTATAATTTGTAAATGGAAATACCACTACTAAAAACAGAATGCTATAACTAGAATGATGTCATTTGTTTCTGAAGACTCTCAATATACTAGAGAGGCGTGAAAATAATAATAAAAGTGAGTTATTTTGTGGCAAACTTTGGGGGTAAGGTTAGGACTGTTATCCGTGAGTTATTTTGGGGTAAACGCTGCAGCTGCAAGCACTGCAGGGGAGTATTCTCAGAGCGGATGGGAAATGGGTTAAAAGTGAATGATAACACGTCGCCTCAAGGAGAGATCTCCAAAATATGACGGTGTGTGAACGAAACCAGGCACGACCAAGTATGTATTGCTTGATTCCATTTACATGAAGTTTAAGAACAAACAAAAATAATCTATGGTATTAGATGTCAGAATAGCAGTTACTTTTGGTGGCCAAGGAGAAAGACTGACTGGGAAGTGGTATGAAGGAATCTTTTGAGGTAAAGAAATGTTCCATATATAAATCTGGATGGTTGTTACACAGATATATGTGTATATAAAAATTTGTATTGAATTGCATATATAAGATCTGTGGACTTTATTGTAAATGTGTGATATTTCGATATAGAATATCTAAACACAAAACATGCTAGCCTCAGAAAGAAATACATCATGTTTAATGTTTTAAAAAAACAAACTATATGAGTTTGCAAATTCTTCCCATTCTGGAAAATTTGAGGATCTACATGAATAATTCCTACCTATAAATAATATCCATGTAAGATGATAATTAAACACAATAACAGAATCTAGGACTTTGTGATACTATATATTATGTCCCATCAGAAGGGACAAGGGCAGCAAATAATCTTCCACTTAATTTGCTGATTCTCTATCCACAAAGATACACTTAAATTTCAATATGTATTCTAATATGATATTTAATTTAATAATTACACATCAACTGATAGCGATAATGTGTAATATTAGCACAAAGGCATTTCTGATAGAAAAATGAAAACTTCAGCAAATTATCTTCTTATTCTTCTATGTTTTATTTCAGAAACCTATTTCATTTTGCTGAAATCTACACCTCCACAACCATTTTAACAGTTGGATTAAAATTTTAATCTGATTACAAGAAATGATTTCTTCATCTCTATATAACCAGCTCCTAGCAGAATGCCTGTCACAGTGAATCACACAGTCATCTGGTGAACCGAAGTAATATAAGAGACACTTTTCTTTTAAAAAATGCCCCCAAATAGCCCCAATCTGAAGAGACTGAATCATTCTCTTAGCCTGGCCAGACATCTTGGGACAGCTTCTTTCTGGAGCTGGGCTTTTGTATCATTTCCCATCCCATTACACATTCTGGCACTTTGACAGAAAGTATACCAGATTCCAAAGGTAGGTGGTTAATTTATGTACATTCTGTATTTTGTAATTAGTCAAGTATATCAGAAAAACTCACAATCATTCTAGATAGAAGAAAGGATATGATTCCAACAGGAATAAATGATAATATTTTAACATCATAATTAGAAAGCATCTTAAAATGTACCAACCTGAATTTCTATATGACGAGGGTTATCAATAAATTTTTCTATTAGTAGCCTATCATCGCCAAAACTAGAAGCAGCTTCTTGAGATGAAAATCTAAAACCATCTCTGTAAAGGAGAACAGAACAGTCAAACAAAACAAATACAGTCCTTAATATAAATTAAATATAATTAAATGTTTATTTTGCCTTATTTCTGAACAAAGCAGAGAGAAATTTACTTAATGTATAAATAAGTTAACTTTGGCTGAACAACTGTTCCATTCACTAGCTCTGTGACCTTAGGTGAATGATTTAACTTCCCTGATCCTAGATTTTATATCTAAACAGGAATACTGACATTTACTTCACCAACTGTTAAGAATGATACATTTTTAATAAACCATACAAATTATATGAAATTATTTTTCATGAATCCTAATATACCCTAACTCCACAAATAAAATAAATATAAAAGTACATATCCATTTGACTCAAAAGTCAAAAGATGCATACAAAAATATAAAGGACTTGGCCAACTACACAACTGGGGCAAAACTAAAGCAAATATACTCAGTGAGAATGAACATATAATAGGAGGATCCTCAAGAACATTTCTTGATATTTTAAATAAACACTTTTAAATGCAACTCCCTCCCATACAACCATACGGATCATTATATCTTTTTTAAATTATTCAAAATTAATAATTAAAAGTACAGTTTTTGAAAATAAAAATATAGATTTAATTATTACTTTAAACATTTTATTCTCAAACTATAAAATTATTAAAATATTGTACTAAATTCACACACAATAAAATGGGCTCAGTTTATTAAAAACTCAAATTTGCTTACCTAAAACTAATTAAGTATATTATTTTCTACTCACTGATATATTCAGAATATAAAATTTCATTCCCTTCACATGTAATAGTTTCTTAAACTTCAAATTAAATACCTGTATTTAATGTACAACATTAAAATTCTTCTAATTATTTAATATGCAAAGACTCCATCTGGCAATATTAGAAATACCTCATTTGAATTTTTTGCTTAAAAACACAGCATTACAGACAAACTGACAAAAAGATATATTTCAAAACTTATTGCAAAAAAAAATCCTGTTTATAAGAGTTCTCAGGGAAAAGGTATCAGGTTTTCTTAATCTTTATTTCCTTGATTTAGGGGAATAGAGTTGAGATGTCAACAAACTACAAATCACAGAGAAACTATAGCACAATGAATCACTGCTTCAAATACCACACAACCAACTTCTTATTAGATGGGATACAATGATTCACAAAGAAAAAACGCAGTACTTTACAGTTTGTTTCTGCTATAATGAATGAGAGCCTTCGTTCTGCATTTAAATGAAGAACACCAAGAGGGAAAAACCAAAATCACCCAAATGAAGTATCAACATTGAAAGCATCACTAACATATTATGGAACTCATGGAAAATTGCATTAAGAACATAATTTATTACACTCATTCATTCAATAAACATATACTAACCATGAAACTATGTGCGTGGTGCATATTTAGGTGATGGAAATACAAAGCTAAAACAGAAATTGCCTTCACTGCCCTTAAATTCTAGTGGGATACTCTGAAATGCAGACATGCTCAATTTTCCATTCATGCCATAACATTCCATTTAAATTTGTATAAGGAAAAGCCAGGAATTATTATGAAAATATATAAGTATACTTTCAACAGGCTTCATCATTCTCACCCTAACAAAATAACAAGAAACCTTATTCTTTTAAAAATTTGTCAGACATCTTAAAGATTCTAAGAAAAGTCATAGATGCTACTTACTTGAAAAAAACTTAGGAAAGATCTTAAAAGAGGGAGACACTCCTTATGATAAAATAGTAAAGCAATCAATGACTACTAGGTTTTCCTTCCAAAGAATCTTAAAATTTTCACGGAAAATGCAAAAACAATTTCTTTCTCAAGGAGAGAAGGAAGGAGGAAGAAGTAGACGCAGTACAGCATGATATTAAAAGTTTGTGACTCAAGGAGACAAATGTATGGGTGTTTTCTGGACCATCCTCTAAATTTTTATGTAGTTTTGATTTTTCCAAATAAACAGAGGATACAGAGCAACTTTTTAAAATGAGGAGCATGTATTATTAAGTTGAATAGTGTGATACTTTTGTTAATCTTAACAAAGTTTCAGAGATGATTTATCAAGTTGAAGAGCAATATTTTTAGATAGAAAATTATGTATTTTTATTAGTTATTTTAACAAATTTTGAATCAATGTGCCATTTACTGGCCAAGAAAGAGTTAAATTATTTACCAAAAGTTGCATGATATATGAATATAGTGATTTCTGAAAATACTGAATTCTAAAGTAAAAATCATAGGTTAATAGCAACACTGCCAAGAAACCGTAGAGTAATATCCACCATAAAAGAATGTCACTAACAGTAGCCCTGGAGAAATGACTGATAAGAAATCTGAGATCCTATGAAGAATAATGAAAAATAAGTGCTGAGGCTTTTGGTGAAATTGCTATGTAAGTGCCATACATACAGAAGGGGAAAACGAGAAAAAAATTAAAGTTCCTAAAATCCACATCTCATAAATCCATTAAGTTGTGTTTAATATCTTTATTACATCATTCTTCCCTACAAAGAGACTGTAGCAGATAGTGTTTTCCAAAGATGGAATGGTCTTTTCCCATTCTACATGCTCTTCTAATAATCTTGCCACTCTGACTTGATGAAGCAGAGTCTGGTTCCTCTTCTCTTGAATCTGGGAAGAATTTATGCTAACTGGTAATTAACAGAATATGGTACAAGGGAACCTGTGTAACTTCTGACACTGGATCATAAAAAGTGATATTGCTTCCACTTGGATTTGATACAACTGCTCTTGGACCTCTTGTCCCTATGTAAGAAGTCTAAAGCCACAACTCAGTGAGGAATCCCAACCCACTCATCAAGAGGTCCATTGGCATGTAGGAGTTACAAATAAAGAATGAGATAGTTTCAACACCTGAAAGACAAAAGCCAAATAAAATGGATTATGTGGTAAAAATGGGACTAAGCGTGACTCCTCTCCTTGTACTTATTTCCACTTACATGCAGCAACCAGCTAGCCTGACTTCAAGCATTTCATGTAGTTAATCAACACTCTGTAATATAAAAGTAAATTCCCACTATCAAAAGGAATCAAGCCGGGCAAAGAGTTCCAGAGAGAAGCTAAGAACCACCATTCTTCAATTACGCATTCTTCAATTTCGAATATAAAAGCCCTCACTCTGACCTTAACCTCTCAGATTTTCCCCAAGAAATTTTCAAGTAAAGCTGTGTTGCAGCATATAAATCAACACCACGACCAAACAGGGAATAAGAGCAAAAAAAAAAAAAAATAAAATAAGATAACTTAAGCAGTGACTGCAAATCATTGTGTACTCTTCATATCCAATCACTACTTTCGAAATTAAACTCTTTTCTTATCATCTCCATCATTATACTGATGAAAGCCACCATCCCCACTTTTTTTGCATTGATTCTTGCAACAGCCTCCCAGCTGGTTTCTCTGATTCCACAGTTCATGAATCTACTCCTGTCCATTAAGTTTATTTCAAGACAGCTGAGTGATCCTTTTAAAACCTAATCACAAACAAAATCTTGATAACTGGTTAATCTGGATGACACATATATACAAATTCATTATATTCTCCTGCTTTTCAGTATGTTTGAAATTTTCTTTTAAAAAAAATGTAAATAATGTTAGTTATTTGTTGAAGTTCCATGCTTGTGACTTCTCTACTCAAAACATTTCAACGCTCCCCATCTCACTAAGAATGGCCTACAAGTTCCTGCATAATCTGCCCGCATTCCACCCAAACCCCTTGCCCCATCTCCTCTTACTACTCCTCCCTCCCTCCACCACTGGCCACCTTGTTGTTTCTGGACCCCTCAAAACATGCTCCAGGATCAAGGCCTCTGCACTTGCTCTCCCCTTGCCTGGATCCTTTCCTCCTTGCTAGAATGTGCCTTCTCGGTGAGAACAACGCTGACATCCTATTTAGAACGGGAACTCCCGCCGAATCTCCTTATGTCTCTTTCTTTCCTCCTTTATATTTTTTATACTACTTATCACCTTCCACAATAGTTTATGATTTACTTTGATTTTGCTCATTGTTTGTCTCTTCCTACCAGAATAAGATTTCTGAATCTTATTTATGCCGTGGAGACCTACTGCAAAATCAGGCAGTGTACAAACCTCTTGTAAAATGAAGGCTTAAATTGATTTAAAATGAATAAAATGCATAAGATTGCACAGAAAAAAATTATACTGAAATACAAGTATCAACATTTTTTATTCATATTTTTATATTTTTATTTGTTTCAAAATATTTTTTAAATTTGGGGGAATTAATGTATATGGTTCTTTATTAATAAGCTCTAAGAAAACTAATAATCAGTGTAACACAGATATCTATAACTGCAATATGATAATACTATATGTGATTTCCTAAATGGTGAAAAGTTCCACAGATACTACTACTATTGTATAGTTTGTTGCCCATGTTAAAGTAAAATACTAAATTCCAGTTAGATGTTAGAGAAAAATACACTTTTTTTCCTCCAGATGAATGAGCCTGAATTTTATGGGTCTGTGAATTCAAAGGTTAAGAACTCCTGATTTAGTATATTAAACTATATGGAAGAATGAATTATATTGTTTTGTTTTTGTTCATTGCTGTATTCCTGGAACTTTATTAAAACAGTGTCTGTCACACAGCAGGCTCTCTCAATAAATACTGCCATCCAAGCAACAAGTTTATTCTTGCTGGGTAAGCTAAGATGGGAGAGGAGAATCTGATATGACCTCAATCAATATCTAGTATCACTGCCACTCTGAGGATGGGACTGGGGTTTAAAGACTTATATTTGTCATGTATCATTACCCACAACATAAGCCAATTACTTTCTTTAACACTCAACCAAAGAAACAATACTATTCTGGGACAATTTTCCTTCTGCACTAAAACTACATGTGTAAGTATGCAATGTGGGGCCTTCCTATAGGTTTTAAAAGGTAATATATTGCCTCTAAAAGATTTTTACCTTACTTGTTCACTTTAGAACCTAATTTCTTAATTAGGTTTGTACTGAGTGACTTTCACAGCAACTACTCCAGATTTGTCTTTAAGAGATTTTTGGGAGAGGGGAAGAAAGGAAAAGGAAAAAAAGGGAGAAAGGGAGAAAGCAGAATTAACCATTTGGAAGATCAAATTATTTTTGGGTAGAGAAAGGGCAGGAAAGGCAACATTAATAATTATCCAGTGATTTTTTTTTCATTTCCTCCCTTTAAAAAATGACATAAATCCTTCTTGCTACTAACCCTGAAAATAAAAATATAAATCTCAATAGAGTCCCTAGGCAAGTTTTCAAAAAATTATTTTCTAATCACCATGATATATCGTCAATGCACTGGGTTTTTTTTAATTTTTGTTCTAAAAGTTACTTTTAATTTCTGAAACTACTAATAAATTTAGTATTCTAAATTTACAATAAAGTATACTGCATAAAGGACACAGAATTGCAAATTCAAAAGGAAATATATTTCACACTATATAATTGTCAAAGTTGTTCACCACTTTTATAGACAAGCAAGGGAAAGCATACTGAGCAATACATAAACAAATGAAATTATGACTGCTTTTAAATATATTTGGTTCAAATCTTTTACTACATTCAGAATTATACAGCCAAATGTTAGTAATTTTTACATAGAAAATAGAACAACTAATTTTTTAAATATACAATAAAAACAAAAAGGCAATCCTTTGTTAATGTTTAAAAAAGTAAAAACCTTCTATAATAGGATAATCACCAAAATATAAAGAAGTTTTCTGCATAATTTCAATACTTTTCCATCTAAAAGAGTAAAAATTAGATGGTTATTGAATCATTCCATTATGCTTTTGGTATCTGTTTACTTGTCAGTTTAATAAAACTCGAGTAACTGCAATTTTCATCAAAAGTATATTTTGGACAGCATCTCACCTGGTCTCTTCATCATCCCAAGCGATTCGCATGCCTTTCCCACCACCACCTGCTGAGGCCTTGATCATGACAGGGTAGCCTAACAGCAGGGAAGAATTAGACAGAAGTTCAGACTTTGATCATTCGGATGCATGAACATGACAACTGACCACATGTTCAATAACGCAGAAGACGATAACTAATTTATTTAAAAGTTCCTTTCTTTAGAGTCAGGAAAATAACACCAGAATAATGATCTTGTATATATTTTAAAAATGAGCATGTGGTCATTTTAGAAGAAAAATACTATTTGTATCAATAAACATAACATTTTCCCCAGTAATAAAACAAAAAGTTAAAATAAATTATGATAATAAATTCCAAAAATGAAAGTAGATACAGTATTAACCAACCAAAGATATATAGCATTAAAGAAAATACACACTTTCTTAAGATTCCCCAAAACTGCTGTTGGCATGCATAACAAATTAAATTCCTTTGTTTCAAAAGTAATGTTTTACGGGTACTTGAGGTATTTTTATCTGAAAAGTCACAGGAATCCCCTGCAGCTTTTACCAGCAAGAACTGACATGATGGTTTTGGGGAAAGTCAAGCCAGAGCTATTATATATACTATGGTCTGAAGCAGAAGTTCCGGGGTTCACTGATATTAATAGAGATGCTATTGTACTATTCCATTTACTCAACAGAAAATGCCTAGATTAGCAAGTATTACGAAAACACAAAAAAAACAAAGGCCCAAAACAAAGAACATTTCCAAATAAAGTTTTATAAGAGAAGATGAAACCGTAAAATAGTTAACTGAATAAATTAGTTATTATAAAGTAAAAATTTTTATAGCATGAGTCATTTGTAACAACTTATCAAAAAAAAAAAGCTGTAAAGTCTATTTGTTTAGAGGTTTTCTGAAAAACAAAATAGAGATCCTCATGTCTGAGAACACTTGTTTATCATCTTTTCTGAAGAAAGAAGAGGTCACTAGTGAACTCTTAAAGGACTCTTCCTTGTCTGTGATGCACTAAACTCTAGCTATAGGATCTTAGGGGAAAAGGGAAGAGAAGGCCAAAGGTCATATACCTTTGACCCCTAAACCACAAAACATCATTCTCAACTTTAGCTTAGTTAAAATGGCACTTGCTTCCTAAATGTTTCATAATTAATTCAATTTTTTTTTAATTCTGATGTTGGTTATGTTTATGTGGGGTAGCATTTTTAAAGGAATACTAAGTACAGAGAGAAGAAGAAAAATTAACATACTGTTTCACACTGAGAGTCTCATAATCCAGGAAGAAAGAGTGAAAGTACCCAAATAGTTCTATTATTGGGAATTCAGAAAAGGGCCATAAGAAGGTAAGACAAAAGGGATTAAGTAAAGCATATTCCAGAAAGGCCTATTTATATAAGGCTATGAAGGATGAGCAGGATTTGAACATTTTAGGCAGGAATAGCAGAAACAAAACAGGTAGGGAAGCATAGGACAAGTTTAAGAAATGACAACTCAGTTGAAGTATAGAGGATCTGTAGGATACAGGAAAAGAGAACTTAAAACATAAACTAAGGGGAGGGAGGAGTGCACTACATACTTTCGCATGCTACAGTTCCTGCATGAGACCGATAAGAATATTTGTCCTATTCAATGCTGCAGCCTCACATGAATGCCACATAAAGTAAATTTAAATCAGTAAAGAAAAATTTGTCTGTTTTTGAGCAGTGAAGAAACAATATATAAAAATTAGAAATGGGCATGCCTGAGAAAACCTTTTTATGACAACTTAAAATCTTTTCTTAAACAAAGGGGTCCATCCATACCTCCCCACAAAAAAAATGTTATTAATTCATCATCAAAAACTATCCAAGTAAACAGGAAACCACAAAATGTATGATATCTACATCCCAAATCTCTACTAGTTTTAGCTCCCTCTGAGGATTAGGAAATTTGCAGTTATTTTGATTCTAATATTAATCTCTTATTCACTATGGGCCCTGGACTATATCGTGATTTGTGAGATTCAAAATAGGACTGGGAAATTGTCCTTGTTCACAGGGAACTAGATGAGGAAACAAAACATATAAAATAATTTGTCAACTGGAAATGATTTTATGTTCAGAAAAAGCGAGAAATTGTTAGGCAATGTATAATACATTATTATGTAATATATATGACAATTACAATATGGTCCCCCAAAAGGAAGTGACGCAGCATAAGACCTGTAAATACATATAACCCAGGAAGGCAAGATTCCCTGACAAAAATCTAACAAGCCAAATATAAAATAATTAGGAAAGAGTGATAGAAGTTGGTGAGATTATAGTCACAAACTTAGGAACCTAATTTTTGAGATATAACTGAAAATAATATAAAGGTAAGGTTTTCTAAACTTCTTATGCCAAAATAGTCATTAAATTTCAGACAGTACATATTTCTGTGCTGTCACCATGCCATGGAGAAATAAGATCTAGCTATTTGAAGAAAAGAGAAATAAATGTTCCATGTAGTTCAGATTAAATAATATCAAAAAAGTCCAGTCACTCATCCCTACTTTCTTATCATGTCTCTGCAGCTCTGATTAGTATAATTCATGCGGTACCAGAAAGTGAAAGAAAAAGCAAACAAAAAGATTCAGTCAAAAGTTAACATTCCTGGAAAAATTAGAAATGATCAAGTTGATAGCTATTGCTACCCCTCACTTTACACAGCCTAGGTATGAAATATCCACTAATGTTCTCTTACGTTTTAAAAACATCTATTGGAGTACTTAGTTCTGCACTCAGCTTTGTCTATAATCCCTTTCTTTAATTTCATATTCTTCAGTTGACATATGTTTGAAAAAAAATAAATAACCTCCCTTATCACAAAATTTTCCAGGGTGTTTAAAAGGAGACAAATCTCCTGGTATGAAAAGATCACTTTTTAAAAACAAAACTCAGGTCCTAGTGTTGTTTGAAATTTTTTCCTCATCTTTACCATTCTCTCAATGGATGTCTATTCCCACTACCTCACCTCATAGCCCCAGACCCAGAAATATATGAGACTTTCCTCCTAACACTCCAACTCCAACATGCAGAAAGTCTCTATTCCTTATTTACCTTCTGCATAATGCTTCCAAAAAAAAATCTAAGTACTATGTGAGGAAAAAAAAGTGAAATATTTAAGAAAATACAGAAACTTAGTACCAAAGTACTACAAGGTTTCTATTTCTACTTTTCTGTGCTCAAACATTGCAGGGCAGTTTTTACTGTAGGACAAGATATCTCTCTGGTTTCTTTTCCTCCCAGGAATCAGTATGTCTTGCTTTCCACCATAAAGCAGCAACCCTCTAACTCTATCACAGAATTTTCATTCATCTACTCAAATATATTTACTGAATAAATACTATATGCCAAACATTGATCTGGCTCTGAGGAATACAAAGATGAACAATTCAGAAAGTTTCTGATCTCATGGTACTTAGTACCTAGTGAAGAACTATAAATAAATATACATGCACCTAAATATACATATATTTTTTACATGTACATACATTAATATATATGTAACATGTAAAGTGGTGTGTGGTAAGTGCTGTAATAAAAACAACAGAGGACTGGATTAGCGTTACTTCCTTGAAAAGCCTTCTCTGAGAAAACTGGTATTTAAACTGACAGAGAGAATAAGTAGGAAAGATTACAGAGAAGAGGGCACCATGACCTAATGTAGTGTTTTTAAAGATCCCTTTGGCTGCTCTACAGGTATGTATTGTAAAAGGTGGAAAGAAGAAGACTAAGAAATTTTCTGCAGTGGTTCAGGGGAGAGAGACTTGTGACCTTGACCTGCTGGTAGAAACAGACAGAAAGACAGACTTGAAGTTTGTTTTAGATGTACAGTCAGCATAATTTGGTTATAGACAATAAGGGAACGAAGGAAGACTCTAGGGAGCTATAGGATTTCCTGTTTAGTTATGGATTCTGAGTCTAAAGAAACTTATTTTAGCAACTGATAGCACCAAGTTGAGCTACACAAGACATATAAACAACCTCTCCCTTTGAGAAAAACCTGCTCTTTACATGGCAGCCCAACCTGATAACTTAAAGGCTGATGAAACAACACCTTAATGATGCAATAGTCGTAAGAGTTATAATAAAGAATTTATATACTTTTTCCACCTACAGGTTCTTGAATTAAAATTTCATGGAATATAATGACTAATGGGGAAGTAAAAGTAAATAGAAGGAAAAGTGAAATATTTCTTGGTAAACGTCCTATTCCTAATTTGGTCTTCTTTTAAAAATAAAAAACTCATAATTAATTGCTAGGCCTTTATTTCCTAAAGGAAAGGTTCCTTTTTCAGAGAATAGAACAGTCCTCTAAATGGACAGAATAAGCTCTCATAAAAGGACCCCAGAAAACAAAAGAACCAGAAGGAAAAGAACATCCAAGACAGACGGGAAGGAAATTCCCAGATGAAAGTTGTGCATAATAACTATAGGGAAATCAAGTTTTATGCATTGCGTTTGTTATATTCCTTTACTCTCCTTTAATGTCAAAGAATTCACTGACCTTTTGGGTTTGGGTTTTTTAATTAGGTGGAGGGTGGAAAGAAAGGGTCCTTAATAAAAGTGTTATTTTTAAAAAATCCAAGCTGATTGCTATATAGAATATTCTACAATTTGAATTTACCTGGGTGTTTCCTCATTATTAGATTCAGAATTAAAAAAAAAAAAATGTAAGGCACTACATAGCTGATGTTGTACACTCACATTCAAACATCACATCAGAAAGGGGGAAAAGGTTCATTTGCTTTTTCCCAATGAAGTTAAGTTTCATTACTTGATTAAGATAGTGTTCATTCAATTTCCTCATAAAAAATATATCAACTTCTGTTTGTTATTAGAAAATTATCTGTCTATTGACACCTGGAAATGGTGACTCTTGGAAATGGTGACTTTTGGAAATGGTGACTCTTGGAACCATAAAACAATATTCCATACAGTGGTAATAATAAACACATAAATTCCTGCTTTAAATAATTTCTACATCATTTGCAGCAAAGTGAGTTAAAAAAAAAAAATGAAGACATTGCCTTTCCTCACTGTTGTTTCTCCAGTGGCTAAAAGAGTGCTTGGAGAATAGCATGCAAAATTATAGTTACTAAGTAAATGTAATAATTATTAATTTCACAAGTTGTAAATCATTTATTTTTACTACTGTACTATATTTCACTGTATAAGCATACTGAAGCACTATCCATTCTACTGTGAATGGACATTCAGATTTATAAATACAATGCTTCCATGGATATTTTTGTATGTGTTGCTTAGGACCCTGTGTAAGAGGTTCCTGGATTTTATGACTAAGAGTACAACAGCTGGATAGTTTGCAACTCTTACAGAGTCTTTATTTAGAAATCTAATTTCTCCACTTTTCTTTATCTCCATAATCACAAGACTTATACAAACTACCATCATCTCTTCATAGGACTCCTGCAGTAGTCACCTAACAGAACTCCCTAGTACTGTAATTGGTACCATCAAACTACACGGTAGTCACTGAAATTCTTTGAAAATATATATAAGATTACTTCTCTCTCCTACCTAAAATATTAAGTATTCACATTGTACTAAGAAAGAATCACAGATGTATAATAAAATAGAAATTATGAACTCAAAAATAGGAAGTGTGAAAGGCAGAGACAAATGGCCTAATATATACTTGTTGAATCGGAATACAAGAAAAGGCTGTATTAGGCTTGCCCTAAGAAAGCTATTAAAAAAAAAAAGCCTAAAAAGCATTAATCTGAATAGCAATTAACTTACCTAGCAAACAAATAAACTTTAACACCCTTTAAATAAAAATAACAAAATACAACCACACAAAATAAGATTCACAATGTCTACAATCCAATAAAAAACTAAAAGACATATGAATAGGCAAAATATGATCCACATCAGAAGGAAAACAGTCAATAAAAACTCAGAAATGAAAACCCTTAAAAGAGCTATTACAAATACTGTTACAAATTACAGATATTACAAACACTGTAAGTATGGAAACAGATTTAAAGGGAAAATGATCATGATGAAAAGTAGAAAATATTTTTAAAAATTAAATTGAATATCTAGGTATAAAACTTAAATGACTAAAAGGAAAAAAATTTAACAATGTATAAAAAGAATTATACATCATGACCAAGTGAGATTTATTTCAGTTATGAGGCTGGTTCAACTTTCAAAAACCAATTAATGTAATCTATCACATCAACAGGCTAAAGAAGAAAAACCTTATGTCAATTTCAGCAGATGCAAAAAAGCATTTAACAAAATCCAACACCCATTGAGTTCAACAAACTAGGAAGAGAAAGAAACTTTTTAGACTATGTTCATAAAGAACATCTACAAAAACCTATAGCTAACCTCATACTTACAGTGAGAATCTAGATGCTTTCCTCCTAAGCTCAAGAACAAGGTAAGTACATCCTCTCTTAACATAGTTATTCAACATGCCTATAGGTCTTAGCTTATGAATTAAGACAAGAAAAGGGTAAACAAATTGGGAAGGAAGAAATAAAACTCTGCATTAGCAGGTAATATAATTATCTATTGAAAAAACTCTCAAAGAATCAACAACCACCAAAAAAAACTTCTAGAACTAGTAAGTGATTATAGAAAGGTTGCAGGATACAAGGTTAATATCCAAAAGTTGACTGCATTCCTATATACCAGCAATGAAAACTTGGAATTTGAAAATAAATACACAACATCATTTACATTAGTGTCAAAAAAAAAAAAATAAAGGATACTCAGGCATAAATTTTACAAAATATGTATAGTATCTATATGAGGGAAACTACAAAACTCTGATGAATGAAATTAAGGAATATTCTATGTATATGGATAAGAAGACGTGATACTCTTAAGACATCAATTGTTTCCAACTTGCTCTATAGATTCAATGCAATCTGAATCAAAAACCAAGAAAGTTATTTGTGGATATCAACAACCTAATTTTAACATTATATAGAAAAGCAAAAAGAACCAGAATGGCCAACAAAATATTAAAGAAGAAAAACAAATTCAGAAGACTGACAATACCCAACTTCAAGATTTATTATAAAGCTACAGTAATCAAATCAGTACGGTATTTGTAAAAGAATAGACTAATAGAATAGAAAGCCCTGAAACAGACCCACACAAATACAGTCAACTGATCTTTAACAAACAAGCGAAAGCAATTCAACGAAAAGACAGTCTCAACAAATGGTGCTGGAACAATAGGGCACCTATATGCCAAAAGAAAAAAGAAAAATGAATCTACACACAGACCTTATACCTTTCACAAAGTTAACTCAAAGTGGATCATAGACCTAAATATACAAGAGAAATTTCTAGAAGATACGTAGGAGAAAAGTACAATTCATGAAAGAAAAACATTGATAAATTGAACTTTATTAAAATTAAACACTTCTGCTCTGAAAAAAAGAAACAAAACTGAAGAGAATGTAGACAAAAATCACAAACTAGAAGAAAATATTTGTAAAACACATAAAACACATATTGGTAAAAAAAAAAAAACTTGTATCTAAAGTATACAGAGATCTTAAAACTGAACAATAAGAGAACAAACAACCTAATTAAAAAATAAATAAAAGATTTTAACTGACATCTCAGTAAAGATACAAGATGGCAAATGAGCATATGAGAAGTTGCTCAACATTATATGTCATAAAGGAAACGCAAATGATAACAACAATAAGATACTACTACACACCCATTAGAATGGCTAGAATCCAAAGCATTAATACCACCAAATGTCATGGAGAATGCAGAGCAACAGGAACCCTTATTCACTGCTGGTGAGAATGAAAAATAATCTGACCTAAAGCTAAATGTAGTTTTATCATATGACCTAGCAGTCACACTCCTAAATTATTTACCCAAATGAGTTGAAAACTGATGTCCACAGAGAAACCTGCACACAAATGTTTACGACAGCTTTATTCATAATCACGAAAAACTAGAAACAATCAAGATGTCCTTCAAAGTGTGAATGGAAAAACAAACTTTTTATGTCCATTCAATGGATTGTTATTCAACTAAAAAGAAATGAGCTATCAAGCAATGAAAAGACATAGAAGAACCTTTAAATGCATATCGCTAAGCCAAAGTAGACAATTTGAAAAGGCTACAGATTCCACAATATGACATTCTGGAAAAGGCAACAGTATAGATATCGTAAAAGATAAGTATGTGTCAGGGATTATTAGGAGGAAAGGATGAGAAGTTGAATGGATGAAGTACAAAGGAAACTATTTTGTATGAAACTATAATGGTGGATACACGTCATTATGTATTTGTCAAAACTCATAGACCTATACTAAACAAAGAGTGAACCTTAATGTAAACTATGAACTACAGTTAATAATAATGTGTGAATGTTGGTTTATTAATTATAATAACTGTGCCACACTAATGTAAGGTATTAATAATTGGGGAAACTGTATAGAGGGCTGGGGTTGGGAGTATATGGAACTCCAGGTACTAGCTGTTCAATTACTCTGTAAATCTAAAACTGTGCTGGAAAAAAATCAAGTCTACTAATCGTTAAAAAAAAAGGGCAGGCGGGGAGGCAAACATTTGAAAAGATAGTTCACAAAAGAAAATTAATAAATGGTCATTAAGCATGTGAAAATATGCTCAGTAGCATTGGGTATTAAGGAAATAAAATTACAATGAAATAAAACTACTATTAGAATGGCTTAAATTAAGTCAAGCAATATCAAGTGTTTTTCAAATATGAAATAACTGGAACTCTCAAGCACTGCTAGTGGAAATGTAAAATGGGGGAAGGAACATTTTCAAAATAGATAAAAAATGTTCTGTATCTTAATTGTAGTTACTACATTTATTAAAATTCATTAAGTTATACACTTAAAATAAGTAGATTTTATTCTTCATAAAGTATACTCAATAAAAATTATTTTTATAAAACAGTCAGACAAAAGAACAGATTTCCTACAAAGTAACAAAAATTAGAGCTATTTCTTCAACAGCTACACAACATAATACAAAGATTTCAGCACTATACTGCTAGAAAATTGTCAACCTAGATTTGCATATACAGCAAAACTATCTTTCAGGAAAGAATACAAAAATAGACAATCTCATGTAAACAAAAACTGAGTGAACTAATTCAAAACCTGAGTTAACTACCTATAGAAACTTCTAAAGGGTAAATTCTAGGAAAAACAAAAATAATACTATTTGCAAAGTCAGGGATAAAAGGAGCAATGAGCAAAGAAATTAGCTTTTGGATAAAGCTAAATAACCATTGGCTGTTTATGTTCTATAATAATGTCTAATTAGTGAGGTAAATAAAGAAGAAAATAAAATATAAGAAAGTACATAGGGGACAAACAAGTAAATAGCATTTAAGTATTTACTTCTTTGGTGAGAGAATAACTTTATACTAAAACTTAAGTGAATTTTTCCAAAAGTTTAGAAGAAGAAAAGATGCTTAAACGAATATCTCCATGTTAAAATTTCTACATTGAAAGAATAGAAATAGAGTGTAAAATTTCCATTAAAATGCAGAATGGGAGGAGAAAATAGAATAAAACAGAAGAGTTTTAAAATAATCATTATTATAAAGAAGCCAGGAAAAGAGAAAAATCCAACAAAAAAAAAAGAAACAAAAATAAAAAACAGACAGTAAGTAAATCAAAATATAGAGGTAAATACAGTAAATGCACATCGACTAAACTCTAGATAAAAGACAATGCCAGTCTGAATAAAAGTAGAAAAAAAAAACATCCATATACTTATAAGAAATACACTTAAAACGAGTTTACTGGTTGATTGAAAAGATGAAGGTACATACAAGGAAAAGATCAAATAAGCTGGTTTAGGCATATTAATATCACAAAATCGATCTGAAAGAAAAAGTCACTGCATTTTGATAAAAAGCAAAATTAGCCAAGACACGTTATGTTGTTATATTACCTATTAACTTATCTCAAGAATATATAGAGGCAAAACCCAACAAGCAAGGAAAAATTGGGAAATCCACTCTTAAAAATTAGTTAAATAGCAAAAACATTACTAGAAGATTTGAACAGCCTAACAGGAAGGTTTGACCTTCTGGTCACCTATAAAACATGGCATACAATAATTTGAGAATATACACTCTTTTCAGTCATACATGGAAAATATATTTAAAGTGACTTACTGCTTGGCCATAAAGCAATTCTCATCAAATCAGAAAGATTCTAAGTGAAAAAGATCATATGCACTGATCAGAAAGCAATTAAGGTAGAAATCAATAATAAAACAAGTTGAAATTTTTTTCAGTTATTTTAAAACGCATTACTAAATAACGAGTCAAAAATCATAACAAATCTGAAAATACTCAAAAATAAACAATCGTGAAAAGTACATACCAAAATTAGAAAATAGGGTTCTCTGTCCAGATCACCATTTTAGGCCATTCTGCCAGCTGCTGGAAGTCTTGGCAACCAACAGCTGACTTGTTCTCAGCTTTCTGCCTAAGGTCTTGCCACTTCCTAAGGACACCCCACCCTCAGCGGTTAGTTGATACGGGTATATCAAGGCTCAATTCCCTTGCTTCAATTTGAGACAACTATAAAAGACCGACCAATATTCAGAGCTTTCTGTAGGATTAGCCAAGGAAGGCCTTTGTTGAATCTGCATCTCAACTCAACTTCTCCTTTAATCCAGTTTCCTTCACTCCCTCACACTGGTCCCAAAAGTATTCTCCCAATAAATTTTCCCACGTCTGCTTCCAAGGGAATCCAACCCGTAGCACAGAAGTATATATGGAAGGTTATTACAGTACTCTAAGCAAGAAATGACACTATAAACAAAGAGCAACAGTAGAAATGGAGAGAAGTTGATGAATTCAGGATGTAGGTGGTGATGACAGTGTGTAACTTGCAAAATGACATAAAGAAATATAATACTGAACAGTGAATCATGGAAAAGGCCTCATTACTAATATCAAAACTGAGACCTCTCTACATCCTGCCTCTGTCATCTATGACAACTGCAGATGGCAGAATTTCCATCAGCCTTATTCTCTTAATGAACTCATTCCCACTCCACATCTGACCAATGGGAAGTGAAAATTTAGGGTGAAAAAAAGTAAATCTTTGTTGTTTAAGTCACAGGGATGGGCAACAAAAATGTGGAATACCAGAGCTCTGAAGAACTAATGGTAACTGCATACACTCAAAATTTAACCCATTACTAGACTTTTCCAAGGAATTATAATTCAGAATCTACTGGGAAATATGACTACATACATAAGTTCCTTTTGTGAATATAGACAGAGATAATTTAAATTCAAGCAACATGAGGAAATGAATTCCATTATCAATGCATTACCCATGCTGTATTTATTTGATCATAATTTTCTGATTTTATTGCCTTCTAATTACAAATTAGTTATAGTCAGTTTAGTTTTCTCATTGTCAATTTCATTTTGATATACCCTGTGGGTTAGCACACTTCGGACTGAGGTGATGCATATCTGTATCAATACCATCTGGGGGCTAGAAATATCCAGTAACTAGAATGTAAACATGTATGTGTTGCAGTCCAAATATAAATAATTCCTGTCTCTACTACTACTAAAGATATAATCTCTTAAAAAAAAAAAAAAAAGTTACCTGAAGGTGATCCTTATTATCACTGTGTTTTTCCCATTGGAAAAATGAAAAAGTATAAAGATATTTCCCTTTCCTAAGTTGGCCAAACACATACATAAGTAACTATATAAATATATTTTATTTAAATAAGAATGAACTAATATTGTAAACAAAGATAAAATCAAGATGTGTTATAAGCTAAAGTAAACCAATATGTAACATTATTTGTTTCAATTTGGCAAAGAAAGGCAATTGTACTTTTTGGAAAAACTGATGTTGTCGACCTATTTTCCCCTACTCAGGCAAACAGAAAAATATTAGATCCCTAACTCTGCTCCAGGGACCAGAAATCAAGCACACTTCGATGTACAGATAGATCAGAGCCGAATGGGTTCAGATAGGAAGTTTCCAAACAAAAAGGCATAATGTTCTCACTACTGTCTGAACATTATGCAGAGCCTTTTGCAATAGAGTAATTGGAAAAATAAAAGGTATGCAAGAATAAACAACAATAAAACAAGAAAATAATGAAGGACTGAGAGGAACAACAAGAGAGGCAGTTGAGAGTGAATATGGTAAAACATGGAGAGAGAATTTGTGAAATTATGCTTACATCTAAAAAATGTGTTAGAGTAATAAAAGAAAATGTAAGTACCCAAATGACGGTGGGGGAAAAAAGAAAAAATAATAACAAATATCTCCCTCCTCTTCAAAAAAAAAACATCTTATTCTATGGCCCTGAAATTTTCTGTGTTCAAGAAAGCCAGTGCAACTGAAGTAGACAAGGAAGTACTATAAAACGAAATTAGAAAGAAAAGCAGGTGCCATATTTTGGGGGGTTTGTAGTCCAAGTAAGGAATATTGACTTTATCTAAGTGCAATGGAAATCCATTAAAGGGTTTAAAGCAGGGATGGGGAAGATGAGACAAATGTGTCCTCATTATTTAGAGTTTTAAAATATCCACTGACTGCTATGTGAAGAATGGCTTTGAAGTGTTGAAGAAGTAAAGAAACTATTGTCATAGTCCCTGCAAGGACAATGGTAGTTTGGAGGAGAGTGTTGGTAGTAAAGATAGTGAGTGGTAAGTATGAGAGATATTTTGAATGAAGAATTGACAGTTATCTGTTGATAGATTGACAATAGGATGACAGGAAAAGAGGCACCAGGATAGATTTTGGGTTTTAGCTTTAGTCATTGAATGAATGCAGTGACATTTACTGAGATATAGAAACTGTGAAAGAAGCTGGTTTGGAATATGACTTGCAATTTTATTTAAATTGGGCATGACTTGCAATTCTCAGACAGGCAGGCAGAAGAATCAGAATCATCTAGAAGTTGTTAAAAGACAGGTTTCAGATTTTCAATTTTTCCTTTTAAGAATCAATATTGGCTTGATTGTATTAAGGAACTTTAATCCAGTAAAAAGATCAAACTTTCATGCAAATCAAGCTCACTGATTACTGGTGTCTATCTGTGGAGTTAAAGATAAACTGGGGATCAAGAGCCCTGTATCTTTAAACTTAGAGAGGTCAAAGGAAAAAATAGGATAGAGAATGAGGGAGATGAGGAAGACCAAAAAACAAGTACTTGGAAGTAACATATTAAGTCTTAACTGTCTCTCACCCTGTCAATGATAAGAGGCTGTCTATTTAATTCCACATATAGCATGCTTAAGTGCTTTACAGTATTCCAAACAAAGTGGTGGCTCAAATTTTAGCTCTCATCCTTTAATCTCATTAGTTTAGTCAAAGTATAATGAAAAATCCATGGTTTTTAGGAGCTAAATGAACCTAAATTTAAAACAGGCCCACCACTCCGTAGTTCTGTGACCTTGAGCAAATTACTTACCATTTCTAATCCTTAGTTTCTTAAATGTAAATGAAAATAATTAACCCACTAATTAGCATTAGAAATAACATTCACAAAGTGCCTGCTACATGGAATGAATGCTCCATAAACAAGAGCTACTATTATGTAAAAGACATCTAATTCATCAATGCTCAATGCATTTAGTTTCCTCCTTTGGCAGCATACATTCCTATTTCCAGAAGAGAAGTAAAGACTTGAGAGGAGGGAACCACACAAAAGGTGATCAATTTCACTTTAACCATGTAACACAAAGAGGTAAAACTGAGAAATCTATGAGTAGGTATGACACATGGACAATTGCAACTTAGAAACCTATAGTTTTGAAGGTTTGATCATAATTCAGTTATTTACAACTAGGAACATATTTTCCCATGGAATCAATATTCATTTCAACTCTCAGATGAACTCACAAAGACCCATTAAAAATATAATGTAGTTAAAATGTGATATATCTCAATAAAATAGAAAACAAAACTGATCACTCACCGAACAACACAAAGCCGAGAGACTTTAATAATATGTAATTTCATCTATTTTGGAAGCTGGCACTTGAGGGTTTTATGGGAGGTTTCCATGGTGGTTCCGAAGGGGTTTTCAAGGAAATTCCAAAAGCTTTATAAAGAAGCTGATGACCCTGGTTCTTTACTATGTTTTAGTTCACCTCAAATTTTATGGCTTCCCTTTCTTTCAGCATAAGCACAACACTAGCACTTTTATACTTAATAGCCATGATTGCGATCGTTTATTTCACAAATGGAAAGGTGTAATTGGGGGAGAATTAGAAGATAGGAAAGGTGTCATAAAGGAATGTGCCCAAATATAAAGAAAAGAGCCTTACAATGAATTAGGTGATCTCAGTAGTAAAAAACTGAAAGGGAGTAAAGCACATCATTAAAATATTAAAGGAGGAAAATCAAGTGATGGGGACTGGTCAGACTCCCATCATGACTCACTGGTTATTTTAAAGGTCACAGATTATTTTTAAAAGGTAGAAAACAAGACATTAAAGCAATCTGCAGCCTGCCGTTTAAACAAAGGAAAAGCTTGAGTAGAAGATTCATAATTCAAACTGTGGCACATCAATGTAATTCAAGATTTTCTTCTAATCTTTTATTTCTCTAAAATCCTCCAGATACTCTGTCCTTTTTATGCAGATACTATTATTATATTCTATTTAGTAGATAACAATAGTATCTAAACTAAAACAAGAAAGACAACTTTTAAAATCTACAAGTATACAACAGAATAAAATGAAATCATTTTAGGAAAATCTGAAAAACCAGCAGGTATGCTACATGCCTCTTAGGCTATGAGGAATGCCAGTGATTTCAAACCACAGAGAAAAGCTTTTGATTTTCCCAAAGAAATAAACCACAAATCAGTTCCACGTAGTTCAACTTCTGCAGCAATCTAGCAAATCTTCCCGTGAAGCACTGAAATGTTTTTTGAAAGTACTGACGAATCTGAAGAAATGATTAGTGAAGAGATGTTGTAGTCAAATAAAATACTATTTTCTAGGACCCAGTCTTAGGTCCAGGACCTATGTTAGCAAAAGAAATGTTTGCAAAATACACAAACAACAAAACACCCTTAGCAATGCGCCAAACCCAACTAATTTAGCCAGATGCAACTAGAAACAGGGATGCAACAAGCATCTTTATAGATCACTGAAGAACTAACTGCTAAGTGTGACTGCCCGTATTGCAAAGAATATACTTACTAATGAAAGTGGTCACTTTCAGACCAGGAAGGTATTTCACATATCACAATTATGTAAGCTTTGCCAAATCAAATGGTCTCCAAATGAATAATTCTAAATGATCAATTTTAATGAGAAAACACAACTAAAGAAATATTAACATGGAAGCTTCTCTGAAAAGCTTGGCCTTGTCTGTGTAGGAATACTAGGAAGACGCTGTGAATTCCTGACTGCCGAGCACTGTCTAATTTCTCTCATATAGCTACAAATTTTTGTTGAACATATACAAATACTAATTTGGTTAATAAAATTCAAAGTTATTTAATAGCACTGCTAACCCATGATAATAGTATGCCTTTGTACATTTTAATAAGCAGATACTGAAAATACAATAGTTGTCATGAGCTCCAGGAACGTTTTTGAAAATAAAAAGTTGAGAAATACTGCTCCAGTACAATTATACCTAAAACAGTCAAATAAAACAGTCATGAAAATGTCCTTCCATTTACCTTTTACTCCATTTTAGAATATTCAGTTCTAATTTCTCACATTCTATTTTCTCTTTCTTAGCAAGATTATTAAGTTGATGTTTAACATCTTAGGAAAAATAAAAATTTGAAGAGCCTTGTCAAATATGATATCTTCACTTTAATTATATATGTTCTTAATTTTAATAAGTTGCATTCAACTGCATACATAAAAAATTTACATTACATTTGATCTCAAGAATTCTTAAGACAATTCCTTCTTTTAATTAGCCAGTGATTTCATCTTACAAAAGAGCTATAATTAAGGTCAAATTACTCTTTAAAGTTGACTTTAATAACAAAATACGGTAATTCAGCTGATAAATTCTTCCAGAGCAACAACTAATCAGAAACGTAAAACTATTAAAATATTATTTGCTCTATGGGAATTCCTTATTACATGTTTACTCAACCATATCTGCTGAAAGACAGAAACTCTACCAAAGTTAATTTAAGAACTTACCAATTTCCCTTGCAATTCTGACAGCTTCATCTGCATCCTGTAAAAGCAGGAAATGAGACTAAACATTAATCCCATCAGCCATTGCACAATGTCTTTAGGGCAGTCATATATTGCACCACTGTCTCCTCTGATTCATTTAATGTTCAATTTTACAACCTCCTAACTCTTTTCATTCAGAGAAATGTAAAATTAATACCATAAGTGGAATGTAAATTCTACCTCACCATTATTATATTAAGAAACTCAAAGCAGTTTGAAATGAGCTGGCAGGAAGCACTACCAGAATCGCCAAATGATTTGGTGCAGTTGCTGGAATTTAACGGCAGAATTTGGATGTTTACAATCAATACTGAATCATAAATCAGATCATTAAAGTTTGTTCACGGCCAACTTGTTTCTCAGATATTTACATGTCATGTTTTCCTAGATTCTGTCAGCAGGGGGAGTTGATTCTCTATTGTTAGGGAGAAGAAGCTCAATAGATTTTCCAGAAATAAAAAAGTAAATTTCCAGTATCTGTAAAAATTGTCAATTGTTCCTCCCAACAATTCCTTTATAAATCTCCATTACTTTTGTTTCCTATAATTTTATCCTTTTCTCCAATATTGTATCTTTACTGGTTACATTTTATTACGTAAATTAAAACTTTAAATTCAACAAACCAACTAGTGAGGGAAAAACTTCCAAAAAGCCAAGTAAAGAAAATGTATTCCAAAAATACAAGGTAAGACTTTATGAATGTAAGGATTAGTTATTGCACAATATCAACCAATGCCACTGAAAAGAAAAAAAAACTTCCCTTGAATCTAAACCATTTCACTGAATATGAACTCTCGCATAACACACCAGACATAGGACATTCCTTATACATTTCCCCAAATAACAAAAAAGAGAAAGCTGAAAAGGTGTTAAATCCAAGCCTCACAGTAAATTAACTTTTTTAAAACTCAGTGACATAAAGTAACTAGCACAAGAAATGATGATGTTTTGACACCACTAGCTGGTAAGCATGCCTGAATTTTTTAGAAAATAACTTTAAAATATTAACATGAAGGTTGGTACTTTTTAAGCTTTTAAGCTAACACTTTAAAAATATAGAGAAACCATGTCAGAATCCTCCTCAAAGTGGGGAACAGGGGATGTTTACAATTGGTTCATTTATGTCTAATAAAAAAATCTTCCTTAAAAGTCTTCAGTACCTAATAACATCTCCTGAATAAGGAGGTTGGCAGGGGAAGTTGTCAGAAAAATTTAATTTCCTTTCATTAGCCAGTCTGCTCCACAAATAGGTGCTTGTTAAGTTCAAAGCAGTCCTGAAAGCGACATCAGTTTTAAGTCTTTTTTTTTTTTTTTAACTCCAAGCAGTCACATCTGCTAATGAGATTTTCCAAATAACAATTGTTTTCAAGTCAGAGATAAATCTATACCTCCCACTCTAAAATCAAGGTTTACTGCTTTATTACACCTTGCTGTTTTTGCTGATCCTACATTCTCCAAATTTTAGCTTAAAGGGATAAAAATCCATGAAAAGGGTCATTTAAGAATGTTAGTGGTTTCCACACATTGAGTTTGAAGGTTCTTTGTTCAAGCCAGTGACAGTTATTGGAGAATACTTCCCCTTAATAGCCTCTCTGTCAGGAAGTGTTAAACCTGCCAAATGCGGACAATTAGTGCCTCGCGAACAAAATACAGGAAGAGCGCTGGCTGATGGAGACTGGGTTATAAGAATCCTAGACGGAAACTTTAACGTCTTTTTTTTTCAGAAGTGTAATAGTGTATTTGCAAAAGATATTCTGAGAGGAAATAAACTGCTGTCTAAAAAGTTTGTCACCTTGGGAGAACAGACAGATGTTAAAAGATAATTCATAGAATTCATTAGTTATATTTTGTCATTTATTTACACACACACACACACACACACACACGTGTGTATATATAAAAAGATATGTATTTACACAAAACAAAAATTCTTTAACTGTCACAAATCCAGCATTTCTATAAACTGCCACAAAACAATTTTGACTTTTAACTAATCAGCATGCTTAAGTTTTCTTACTATGAAGAGCAAATTCTAACTAAACGAACTTCCAAGTGAAATCAAACTACCTGAAAATTTATTTTACGCTTGTCATTCATTCATTCCAAAATATTTGACTGAGGATATATTATGTACTGGACATTAAAAAAACCATATCAGTTTCAACAATAAAAAAATACACCCAGGTCCAATGTTCTTTAGCACATTTAGTTTTATTATCCAGCTATATAAAAATACTTTTAAAGAGATAAAAAGCCCTATATAACTCTAAATTCAATGTTTCTTACTGACACATCTCTATAAAAAAAATTTTAATACAAAATTTGAATTAACAAGAAAAATGCCAACAATCATCAGAAAATATGAGCAAAGAACTAAGTTTACATTAAGTGAAGTCCAAAAGGATAATATATAAAATGTGTTCGACTTTAGTCATAATTCTAGACATATAAATTAAAACAATGATACAGCACTTTTCATCTGCCAGTTTGATAATAATCTTCGGTGACAACCTGAAGGTAAACAAGCACTACTCTCACTACTGGTGTACTATAAAATGGTGCAGTCTTTATTAAAACAAACTGTCAGTACCTATCAAAAGTTTGAGAACATACATCTTTCAATCCATTAGTTTCATTTTTAGGAAGTTATCCTACAGATATACACACATGCACACAGAAAGATACATAAACATTTATTATTTTTAATTTGTTGGTGGTATTCTGATAAATGAAAATCATAAAAACAAGTTAAAAGGTTCTCAATAAAGAAATGGTACCACATTTGGTAGATATATAAAATGAAATATAGGGAGCATTTGAGATCTTGCTCCCTGGCATATGTTGTCAGTTGGGCTCAAATAAACTATTTTTTTAAAGGAATATTACACAGCCTTTAAAAAGAATGCGGTTGATCTATATGTTCTGATTCATCCATTTATACATTAATTCCATAAATATTTACTGGACGATACATGAAATAGTTTTTGCCCTCATGAAACTTACAGCCTAATGAAACATAAAAGAGAGTAGACAAATCAATTGAGAATTAAAATAAAAGTTACATGGGAACAAATAGTACTGAGGCAGAGAGTGAGAGGGAAAACCGGTTTTAGACAGACTGCTCAAAAATGGTCCTTCTGAAGTAAAATTCAAACTAAAACCTGAAGATAATAAATTCTGCTCCCCTACAAAAACAACAGCTAGCTGCCATGGGAAGATTAAGGAGGAAGAATCCTGAACAGAAGGAACAACTTGCACAAAAAAGCCTAGATTAGGAAGGTACTTAAAATATTCTAGAAATTGAAAAAAGGTCCACAATAAGGAAGTGGCAAAATGAAGCAGAGAGAGAAGGCAGGCCTGTTCTACAGGGCCTCGTGGGATTTTGTAGAGTTCCAAATGCCTTGGCCCTATGTAGGGAAAAGATGACTTAGATTTGGTTATAAGAAGATAACTCAAACTCTAAAGACATAAAAAATATATATGGGGTGGGCAAGCTGTAGAATTATATAGTATGACCTTATCTACATTAAGACAGAAGAACACATTTGGATGTTCATAAAAGCTTATGTATACAAAAACCTTATCTTGAGTTACTGCTCCAAAGTAGGATTCAGAGTTGAGGAAAAAGAAGAACTTTTATTTATCATTGTATACTCTTAGGTACATGATGAACTTTTTCAGCATAAAAATCAAAATTTCATACTTTATACTACTTTTATAATTTAAAAATTAAATTGACCACGCTTGAAGGTGTTATTCAAATTATCTAATCGATTATTTCCAGGGCAATATATGTTATCAAAACAAACTAGAATTCCCAAAATTTGCTTAAACTTTTCATGACTCCCCATTGCCTGAGAACCACATTTAAACTCTAACTTAGTTTAAATACTTGATCCTGCCTGCCTACCTGCCTGCCTGAGCCACCAGTCTCACCCCAGTCCCTCTCTACCTCATTCTTTATTCCCCACCCCAAAGTCCAGGCATTCTCTCCAGCCTATGCACATCCTACTTGGCTCAGCCAGAAACTCTCTTCTCTCCCACCTTCTTTTACCAAACCAGTTAGCTCTATAATTATACGGCACATACTAAGCCCTGAGGACACAGGAGGGGGAAAAAAAGGCACCATTCCAGCCCTCATGTAATTTAGTCCAGTGGAAAAGACAGTCCTGAAATATGATTGCACAGCAATGAAAAAATCATTATCAAGATGCATGTTAGGCAAAAGAAGTGAAGGAGGCATGTGACAAGGGGGGATTCAAAAAGAGAGTTCCAGGAAACTTCTCAGACTTAGTGACTTTGAAAGGAAACCCAATGAATGAAAGTATGATGGGACACAGTCAGGGTGCTTCGGGCCTGAAGAGTGAGCTTCCAGTAAAGCAGACCTCACAGGCCACACTAAAGAGACAAATTTAGCCAAAGAGAAAGAAAATGAGGGGCCTTGCTCTGTCTGCATTTTGAAAATTTTAGCATATAATTTATCATTATATGTATTGTCTACCCTCTGTAACTCACTATCTCATTAAAATGTAAGCTCCATAAAGGCAGAAATATCTACTTGGTTCAGCAATATATTTCAAATGCCTAGAACAGTGCCTGGCACACGGTAGTTATTCAATAAACTGCTGAATGAAAAGAATGAAGGAAGGAATGAAGAAATGAATAGTTTAGAGAAAGGCAAGAGAATGTGAGGAGTTCCTGTTGGAAACCAGTAGTCTAGGTAAAAGAAAAATTACCATTTTCTCTTAAACTCAGGAATGTATGTTTCACGTTTAACCTAAATGTCACTTTGTTTGAAAGTCTTTCCAGTCCTCCTACACCAAGTTAGGTGCCACTGCTGTGTGATCACCTCATACTCTGTCCTTCAATTCTGACAGACTGTCACACTTGAACTCCATGACAGCAATGACTGAATAAACAGCTATCCATCAGCTTCCACAGAAATATCTGTTGTAACACAATATACTAACTGATCTACTCCAATATCAACAGAACTACTCATTTCCAGAGTATCAAAGTTATAAATGAGTGAACTTATACCAAGGAGATGTAGTGGCTTGTTCAAATTCACAAATCTAAGTGATATACAGCAAGGAAGTACCACACAGTAGTTCAGAACAGGGGCTTAAGAACTAGACAGGCTTGGGTTTCGCTTCAGTTTAAAACAAAGTACATTCAATGAAATATTGTTGACACTGGGCAAAATCAAGCCCGATATTTACCCTTGCCTCTTAATTCTCTGTCAAGCGTCTTTTTCATTGTCTCATGCAACTTCAAAAGTTTGAAATTTACGTTTCACAAAACCTATTCTTAAAAAAAATACAGAAAATAATACCCAAACTGTTGTTTTTAAATACTTCATTAATTTAAACAATCAAACTTTACATAACAGTAAGTTTTCAAATTGAAAGGCTATAAGTTTGTTATACTAAAAAGTAATAGAAAGTATGTTCGTTTCCAATTATAGATAATAAATTTGATTTAATAAAAATGTGAAGTATTAATAGGTATTAATCCTGAATATACTTGCCCTTTATTTATATAAAACACACCTCTCTGAAGGAAAATATCATTCCTTCTTCACAAATCAACCCGGTAATATTTGAAGAAAAGTAAAACTGGTTCTGCCTAACACTCAGCTTTAGAACATTCTTAAGACAGTTCTCATATCTAATAATAATTATATGACATACAATATATGAAAGTATTAAAGGGATTAAAACAGCAGACTATTCAAGTATTGTCCAAGAACTTTCTGTAATTTATTAAAAGAAAATTTCTAACAGGTGGAATAATAATCATCCTGAAAATAGAAAGGTCCAACACAAAAATTTCAACAAAAGGAGTAAAGCAAATTTGCTAGTACAATTTTCAAGTATTTAGAATATTTTTGTGTTCATATCAAAAGCAATAAAATTGAGAAAACACAGGAAAGTACAAAAATAAATGCAAAATAGATTAGCAATAACATCTCTGATGGCTTCAAATAAGGAGGTAAGAAAAAGGAACAGTCCGAGAATATCACTTGATTCTACTGTTCTAAGTAGAATCCCTATGGGATAAAAATCCCTATGGTTCATTCTATAATCCCAGCCTGTCTTAAAGGAAGCCACACTTGGGTTCGAAAGTTTTTGACTGAACTCTTGAGAACACTGACGAAGAAAGGGTTGCAGGAAAGTATTAAGCTATATAATTCCAAAACATCAGTTCAAGAAATGGAGAAATAAGAAAAAAGCCAATGGAACCCACAACGATTTCTTTTACTCCTCTAGTTCAGCACAATTTACATTAAGTGAGCTGTTATGATCTAACCCAAAAACAAAACAGTAAAAAATTCTGTTTTACAGAGAATATGATGGGAGGGGTGGGTGATGTTGCTATAATCAAATAAGTAGATCACAAAAATATAAAAAGCTAACAAAAATCAGGTGCCTTTTCTGCATGCCTAATTTATCTGTCAACCCTCTATAGCACCCACCTATGAGGCAGCAAAGACCAATGGCTAAAAGCACAGGTGCTGGAGCCAGAAGGCTGGGCCCCACCACTGGCTCTGTGACAGTGAATGGGATACCTACCAGTGTGCCTCTCTGGGATGTGGTTGAAAACACTGGAACAGCGTCTGGCACAAAGTAAGCACTCAATTAAGGTTGGCAATCTGTGATAAAATGGGCAGTCTGCCATGCCAAACTACCAAGTTTACTCCTTTCCTGCCTGGCCTTGACTGTATATCCAGTGGTCATCACTCATCCTCTGAACCTGTATAATATAGAACTAATACTAGCACACACATTCCCAGTGCAATTCACGGGATCAGATGATCTATGTACCCAAAAAGCATCCTCAAACTACTCTGTATTCATATATAAAGTAAAGCAAAATTTTCAACACTCCTTGCTTCAGGAAATGGGTTCCTGCTGCTGTGTTTTCCAGATAACTCTAAGTCACTCAGAAGACTTTTTGCTTCATTATACTTCCAAATCTAAAAATTAGTGCACATTTCTATACTTGTGAAACAGCATAGTAAACATAATTGAACCTTTTTTCAAAAACAAAGTCTTTGAAACATCATCAGGAAAGTTATTCTTGGTTTAGCAGGGGGAAAGGATACTGATGTCTAATACCGTACTTTATAATTACTAAGACACACTTTTCAATTTGGGAGGTTTTTTTAAATTCATTGAGGTGAAATTATAAAGGTTTCAAAAGTACAATTCAATAATACATATGTATATTGCATTGCGTATTCACCACCCAAAGTTAAATTTCCTTCTGTCGCCTTGTATTTTTTTTTAATGATTCCTTTCACACTAGTTTTTTGTCATTGTTGTTATTTGGCTCTTTCTGCTAAAGAGCACAATTTTTCAAGTATGGCTAATTAGGTGATAAAAACAATTACTACTTTAAACCTACACTGCATAATTTACAAAACTCATTCAAAAACTTTAGCATACTGTGCTCTAAGATATAAATGGGTATTACTTTCTCTTTTTTAAGACAATAGGAACGGAGAGAAGTTTAATGATTTCCCCCAAAGTTGGTATGCTGATAAGTATTACAACCAAATAGGGTAATTTAATCATTGTTGATTCCTCCCATTGCTCTACACCTGCCATCTAACAGATTACATGATCTTATATATTCAAATTCTACCATCTGTTTCCACATCATTTACTTTTGCTCCTTCCTAAAACTTTATTTTGGGCCCCTAACATTTTTAGCCTGGATTAAAGAAAGAGCACGCTAATTCATCTACCAACCTTGAGTTTTGCTTTGTTCCAATACATTCCCCACATCACAAGCCAAAATAAGTTTTTATATTCCGCAATTTCATGTTAATTCTTCTACATGAATCCAAAGGCTCCCAAAGTCACAAGAATAACCTCCAAAACTAGGTGCACAGCATTCAAGCCATGCATATCTGGATCCTAAATTGCTCTCCAGCTCTCTTACTACATACAGCCCCTCACACTGCATACCTGCAGCTTTCTAAAGCCCACAAGGTCTCTCAGCTCCAAGCTTTTACAATAAGATATTTTTACTGACTGTAGAGCTATGTCTCCACTATCATCCTCACTTTTTAGCTAACTCACTACTACTCAGACATCAAGTATCACTTAGATATCACTTCCACTGGAAAATCTGCCATGATAAACCCTTGATGCCCCTCCTACATGGGCCCATGCGCTCCGAGCTCAGCATCATTAAAATGTATTAAATTGTTGGTCAACTTGCAGGTCTTCCTAAGGGAACTTGAAGTTATTTGAAATCAGGGTCTGCAGTTTGCTATTCTTTTTCAAAGAAGTGGGCTGAAATTCCAAAACCTGTCTTCCAGCAGCTTCAGATGCACACTCTCCACTCTGCTCTCATATTCTGGAGAGAGAGTTTATAAAATGTTGAATAAAACAAAACTTGTTAAAGGCAAATATCTGATACCAGATGATTACTTGAGAAATACATTTTAACACATTAGTTTCTCTCTAATGAAAAGGGTGACTCAAGAACAAGACATAAAGAAAACCATTCCTTAAATACTGCATCCAATGTTTTAAATTTTTTTATTTTTCATTTATAGTCTATACCCAATATTTATTAGTTTCAGGTGTAGAATATAATGGTTAGACATTTATATAACTTACAAAGTGATTCCCCTGATAAGTCTAGTACCCACCTGACACACATAGAACACAGTTATTACAACATTACTGCACATGTCTGAAAAGTGTAGTAAATCATTTCCATATAGCATTCTAAATATTCAAATGGGGAAAAAAGTTTTAGAAATATAACAAACTGAAACCATATTAACTCAAGTTGGAGATAAAAATTACTTGGGCCGGGGAAAGTAGAATTATAGTTATCAAGAAAAATTATTTAATCTTAGGAACTGCACAGGCTATTTTTTTAACCTGTGGATTTAAAAAGGGTAGAATTAGCTACGTACATTCTTCCAATACAAAAGTATTGCTAATGTAGTTGCTAAAACCACAAGGTATTCCAAAAATTTACACTAATATTTGCATCAGCAAACCTCTATCTGCATAGATATCCTCAAAATGTCTATGTAGTTTAAATCTAAACTACAAAATGTGAAACGTAGCGTAGTTCGAAATGAATGTGGAATTAGTACGTAAGAAATCTAAATCATAACAAAATCTTATTTTAAATTATGCACAGCTTCTTACATTAGAAATAATTAAAAGCAAACTAAAAATAAAACTAGTATTAAAACTTAGAGAAACAAAAAGGCATTCCTTAAAAACGTTTTTAGATGTTTATCTGAAAACAATAACCTGCAGGTTCACTGTGGCTAACTAAACAAATCAATACGGACAATAGGTGCTGAGAACTGTATGTACACCATAGTTAAAGTTAACACAGATAATAAGAACCTATCATTATGTGAGAGTGTAACAGGATCTTAAAAGTCACCTAAAACATACAAAGAGGACAAAATTGAAAAGATAAATGAATGGATTTTCTTCTACTTTCTACTTTTCCCTATTTTCCAAATTAACAGTTGCAAATTCAAATACACATTTGTTGAATGCAGCCTCCCTGAAGAGACAAAATAACCAAGCTTATTATTTACTACAGTAAAGAACACCATCATTGGGAGGCAATCTTAGAGCATCTACTGAAATCTGTTCAAGACATGCTAAAAGCCACAGTTCAAGATCTTATACTCAAAAACTGCAGTGCTCCTCTGATGCCTACCTGAGCCCCATACTCAGAGACCCTCCCAACTACAAGGGTAAGAAAAGTATCACACTGGGGAAAGCTCCAATTTCCTTTTCAGGAGCTTTAGGAATGAGGAACTCTTTAATTTTCTGATCAGATTTGAAAATGTTTATTATTGGAAGAAACCTTACTGATTACTAACAAAACCTTCTCGATTAATAACAAAAGATCCTCAACATTTTTTGTTGTAAGTCCATATGGCAAAATTTATATGGAAGAAGATAGGCATAGGACGTAGAAGTTCATCTTTAAGCTGGCTCTCAGGGCCAGTGAGCTCAGAAGGTTTCAACAGATTAAATTTACTTTGAAACCCTTATCAAAACCTTGAGAACTTTCCTCTATCCTGACTCATTCTGTCCATGGGATTCTGGGTCTGGGCGAGATCTCTCTTCCAAATCTTAAACCACCGAGGCACTGCACATTGTCAGGTCTGTAATTAGGGCCAACCATCAGATTGAGAGTCCAAGACATGAAGTATACAAACAATGTATTTCATATGCCATTACAAGAGCCTCATCAAGTTTGTCTCAGATTAAGTCTGTGTTCTCAGTCAAGACTTCTTCTCCTTTGATATATTAAATCTGTAACTCAAATTCGTGTTCTTTCTTGATGTCATAATTTTACCAAGGATTATTTGGAATTACAGTAGACTCTTTTGTAAGCTTTTGATATGAATGGTTCAAGAGAGGCACCTTAGGGGGAAAAAAGAAGCAAAATCTCCAATACTTTATGTGTTCTCTATTTTTTAATTAACATGAGGAAGCTTCCAAAAGAAATTGATTCCAAAATTGTTTCCTTACAAAATTCACAGAGAAGACACAGTTCACAGGGAAGAGGAAAGGCATAAAAAGCCAAATGAAAAATATGAAAAACTTCAAATTCCCTCAAACCTCATTGTCTTTTTCTTGCTATTCCTTTCCCTCCATCCTACGCGCCTCCATTTCCCACTGCCCTGCTCTTTCTTCCTCTGACCTGCTCCCCTTCTCGTCTGGCTAGCCAGAAACACTCAAAGCAATATTACCTTTTAAATTGTAGCCCATTAGACCAGGGCAAACAACTATGGCTGAATTATTGGTCTAATTCTGAACTGAGAGCTATTACCAAAGACTTTCCAAATACACTTGAAAACGATATGATTTTATTAACCAACGTTACTCCAATAATTTTATTCCTTAAAAACTTTCCAAAGCTTATACTAGACAGAAATTTATAGAGAAATTGAGACTATTATAGGGATGTATAATCTAGGGTCCCCAGATTTATATTAATTGATTCATATTGCTCAAAAAACCTCAGATAGAAAATACTGGATTAAAGGGAAGAATAGGAAGATCCTGAGAGTGGCTTGAGATCCTAATTATATAGGAAACCAGAGGTTTGAAAAAACTAAGTGATGGGAGGCTACCACCAAAATCTTTATGAAAATAGATTGCACTCTATTTAGAGTATATGCTAGCAAAGTCCACTGGAGACTTCAGAGACAGGCTCTTCAATGCTTTTAGATAGCATTTAGGAGTAGACCCTGAAGGAGTTATGATCCCAACTCTCTCCTCGCCTTTTGTGAACAGTATTAAGCCAGAAACAGTCAATTTTACAAACAAGCAAAAACTGGATGGGAAATAGCCACATTATCAGATCTTCAAATCTATACATTTTGAAACAGCCTGAAAACAAACACAGAATAAGACCCAGAAAAAAAATGATGGCCTTACAGATAAAATTAGATGCTCCCACTCCAGAAATTAAATATCAATCTTTTGATAAAGACAACTAGATATTGTAAATGGAAATGACAATGTAAAACAACTGCTCTGTATTAGCCAAGAAAATTAAGGAAAAAATAATAGGCAATACTCCAACAGCAAATCAAGTACCTATTTCCCAATTTTAGTCATCAACTCAAAAGGAGAAATTTCACTAATTATTACTGATACAGGTGGAAGACTATTAATCTGCCACTGTTACACAAGATCTGAGTCAAAAAAGTACCCAGATAATAGGTATCTCTAATATCTTCACATTTCTCATGTCCCAGCTTACAACAGTCACCTTTAGACCTTTACTCATGGAACATTCCTTCTTCCTATGAGACACTACACCAACTGACTTCACAAGAAAGAATCTACTGTACAAAGAGAATTTCCAGATCAAATGCTCTCCTAATGTCTTCTTTCTTAAACTCCTGAGGACTCTGCTATTCTTCATCAAGACAGAATTTAGACTCAGACTCATCATTTTCCTTGTGACTAAATCAAGCCCAAATTGAAGATCTCAAAAAGGCCAGATTTTTTTTTTTTTTACAATGGTTAGACATTTATATAATTTATAAAGTGATCCTCCAATTACTCTAGCACTCATCTGGCACTACACACAACTATTACAATAATATTGACTAGCAATCCAGTCAAACCACTACCAAAACTTGCACAACTCTGTAAAATGAGAAAGTAAAGGACTAAAACCTAATGGCTGATAGCCTCATAAAGACTTGTCATACTCTGCTCAAGGTGTTTCAACGCTGCAATCAAGGTGTGGACTGCAATGCATTTTCATTTGGAAGCTAAACTGGGGACAAGCCAAGCTCCTTGAGATGGTTGGCTAAATGACTCAGGGCCCAACCTTTTTTGCTAGTTCTCAGATGGAGATCAGACACTTAGATCCTTAGAAACTGCCTGCAATCCATTGCCATATGGGCTTCCTCAATAAGAATGCTTACTTCATCAAGAACCATCTGGCAATCAGAACCTGTTCTCTAGTCTAAGGTAGGGTCTTATATGAAGAAACAATCACAGGTGTGAAACCCAATCACTTTGCCCTCTAATGTAACTGAATGAAGTAATATCCCATCACCTTTGCCATATAATGCAACCTAATTAAAGGAGTGACATGCCACCACTCTTTGCCATATTCTATTAGTTAGAAAAGCAAATCACAGGTTCTACCCAAATTGAAGAGGAGGGGATTACACAAGGCTTGGATGCCTGGCAGTTCCTCAAAAAGTTAAACATAGAATCATCATGTGACCCAGCAATTCTACTCCTATATACAGGCATACCTTGTTTTATCACACTTTGCTTTATTCTGCTTCACAGATGTATTTTTTTAGAAATTGAAGGCAAGACCTTCCACCAAAAAGATTACAGCAAAAAAGATTACAACTCAGTTTATTGCAATACTCGCTTTATTGCAGTGGTCTAGAACCGAATCCACAATATCTCTGAGGTATGCCTGTACATAACCAAAAGAACTTAACATAAGTATTTAAACAAATACTTGTGCACATATGTTCATAGCAGCACCATTCAAAATCACCAAAAGATGAAAATAACTAAAATGTCTATCAACTAATAAATAGATTTTTAAAAAGTGATATAGTCCTACTATGGAATATTATTCAGCCATAAAAAGGAATGAAATACTGATACATGCTACATGAATCCTATATTCTGCTTAGTTTACTGTTAACCCAAAGTCCTTATTTTCATATATTTGCAGTTACAAAATTTCTATTCAATTTTTTTATAGATTCAAATTCCCTGAAGTTCTTCATATGCTTACCCCATTTCTCCACATTTTCCTCAAATTTCTTTAACATATTAATTATAGTTATTTTACAGTTCTTATCAGCCAACTCCAGTATCTAGAGCAATGTGGATCTATTTATATTACCTGTTTTACTTTTTCTCTTGCTTTTCAGTTATGTGTTCCTTTCTTTTGCTGTTTCTAACAAATGTTTACCAAATGACAGATAATGTATATTATCTAGAACATTATTTATCCAACGAGTATTTAGTGAGCACTGACTATGTGCCAGGCACCATGTGCAAGTGATGCCATAATAAACAGAGTACAATCCCTGCCAGCAAGGAGCTTACAATTCAGTGCAGGAAGTAGAAATTTAGCCCATCATTAAAAGGGCCAAAAGGCCTTATAAAGTCTGAGCTCTCTACTAGATATCTTACCTCTGTTATCACATCTGACTTTTCTCTCTCTTGATGACTCCAGTCACATGATTCCTTGTTGTTTGTTCAACATCAAGTACACTTCAACATCTTTGCACTTGTCATTCTTTCTGCCTACTGTGCTTTGCTCTTCTCCCTGATAGTCACATGACTTGCGCTATTACCTCTTTAGATATCTTGCTAAACCTATTTAAAATTAAGAATGGGCCACACCCTCCAGTATTCCCTGTCTTATGTTTTACCATAGCATGTACTATATATTATTGTCTGTCTCCTTCTTCTATAGTGTTAAGCTCCATGAGTGCAGTATTTTTTATCTATTTTGTTCACTACTATATCCATAGCACTTCAAACAATGTTGAACAAATAGCATGCATTTTTTAAGTATTTGCTGAAGAAATGAATGAATGATTTAAAATATGATGAGTAAAGTGCTGGATATTAAGGGAAAATACAGCAGAGGGCCTCATCTAATCTAGACAGGCAAGGAATGTCTCTGTGAGGAATGGATGTTTAAGCCAAGACCTAAACAAAAAGTAAGATACAATCAGAAATGAAGACTGAAACAGAATCAACACATATGACAGAATTAAGTACGGAAGTTTAAAGAATCTGAAAGATGTCATATATAGTTGGTATATACAGTGAGAAGGGTAAACTGGCATAATAGCAGTTTGAAGAGAGAAATAAAGTCCAGCTGTTTAAAAGATTTAAATGAGTAGCCATTCAAGAGTTTTTAAACACAGTCATATGATCATCAAATCCGGATTTCTGAAAAATCATTCAAGCTGTGGTGTCAAAAATTAATTGGACAGAACCACAACTGGCTACAAGAAGACCAATTAGGTTTATGAAGTAATCCAGTGTAGATGATGGTAGCTGGAACTTGGTGTTATCATGAGAAAAGAAGTAAATGGATCAAAAAGAAATTTAAGTAAATTTTCTGTTGTGGTATTTATCAAGAATTACTCTAAGTTTTTAACTTGAGAAACAGTGTGGAAAATACCACCACTTTCTCAGGCAGAAAAAATGAAGGATAAAATGTTTCTAGCAAGTATCAGCAAATTTTTTCTGAATGGGTCAGGTTGTATATATTTCAAACTTTGTGGGTCATATGGTCTCTGTCACAATTACTAAACTCAGCTATCATTATAGCGGAAAAGCAGCCATAGACAATATGCAAAGGAATGAGCATAACTGTGTTCCAATAAAACTTTATTTACAAAAACAGATGCATGGAGCCATAGTTTGCCAATCCTTGGTTAAAGAGAAAATGATGAATTCATCTTTGACTTGTTACTTTCCAGATGCCTTGGGGGCATCAAGTAGAGCTGTTTAAGAAGCAACTAGACATCTGAAAATTATATAATTATATTAACCAATGTTATCCCAATAAACTTAATTTTTAAAAAGTTTAAAAAATAAAATAACAACATAATATAAAAATTTAAAAAAGCAACTGGCTATGCAGTTCTGAAGTTCAGAAGAGATGTCTAGAAGAGATATATAGGTTTGAGATTGGAAGGCATAAAAATAGGTAAGACTGCCTGGAGTGAGTTTGTACAATAAGAGAAAATATTCTATTCAGAATCCAGAATAAAACCAACATTTAAGAAACAAAGACAGAATAACCAGCATGAGAACTTAGAAAGAACATCAAAACAAGTCAAAATATAAAACAAAACTAGAACTGAGCAATGTGCCAGAAGTGAATATTTCCAGAAGGAAGGAGTGACCAAGAGGCTCAAAATGCCTCAGAGAGATTGAGATAATACTAAGATTAAAAATTATACACTGTATTTAGTGAGAGGGAGAGGTTGCTGGTAGCCTTTGCAAGAGAAATTTAAGTGGGAATGAGAAAGAAGCCAGACTTCAGTATATTAAAGATTAAGTGACGACTGTGGAAATGAGAGAGAATGAGGACAATTCTAAGATGTGTGGCTGTGAAAGGGAAGAGAAAACTAAGATGGCAGCTGGGGAGTGAAAAGGAGTCATTGTGCTCTATGAAGAGGAAGAACATATTTCTTTCCACTAAACTGGAAACACTGTGATGTGAGGGATCATAGGTATCTCATTTATCACCACATTCTTCCCACTTAGCCCAGGGATTAGTACATCTGTTGAGTGAGTGAACACTTTTAATAGCAATGATAATGGAAAGGATCTAAAAGACGAGAAGACTTTTAAGATACAGGAGAGAGAAAAGATAGCCAGTGAAGACTGTAGTCCCTAAACTCTAGAAAGAGTATATCTGGAGGATAAGAGGAAGAACTGGCTTTACAGAGGATGCAAACACCTCTTCCTCATAAGAAAAAAAATGGAGGACAACAGATTAAGGTAAATATGGGCAATAAGCTGAAAATATTGTTAACCAAGGCGCAAGAACTATCCTGTGATGCATCAAATGATCCTGCACAAAGAACTGCCAGTCCAAACAGTAACAATAAGAAACACCGAGATAAAGAATTCTTCAGACTAATTCAAATTACGAGGTTAAAGTCTACATAGGAACTCTCTTCTAATGAGTAAAAAATAATTTTTCTAAGGAGGGTAGGAGGGGATGAGACACACACTCCAAATTCTGCAATTCTTCTTTAGAAGCCTTCAGCTGCAGAAGCTGCTTGATGGTTAAGGAGTTATGTTTGGGATCTATAGTCATCCATAGCTATACCACTTTCCACCAGAAAAATGTTTACATTTTATGCATATGGACAGAAGCTCAATATAAACAGAAGCTCAACATAATGTTTCAAACATTAAATATATGTCACCATTGAATAAAATCCAGAGCTCCACCAGCACATTTTTAACTCACCAAGATTTTTCTTGTGAAAATAAATATGAGCCAATACCAATCATTAAATGCTTAAGAAGCTTCTTGTTCTTTTTAACTTATGCCACTTAAAATAATCCAAGAGCAAACAACATTGATTTTTTTAACCTACACATGTATGTTTTAAAAGCAATAATTGCATTTTATCTTACATTTTTTTTACAAAATGTTTGACCGGGGGACACGCACTATAAAGATAAGAGTAAAACAGTTTCTCACCTTGACTACTCCGTCAAAGCCAGGAATTGTGTTAACCTTTGCTTTCTTAGCTAATAATTTGCTTTCAATCTTGTCACCCATGGCTTCAATAGCATGTACGTCAGGTCCAATGAAAATGACATCTTCTGCTGCCTGTGGAGAAATAAAAGTAGAAAATTATAACAAAAACATTATGGTGCTTAATACAGAGTTACAATTTTATAAAAAGAAAAGCCCACACATATACTTACTAATTATTTATATGCCAAAAATAACTTATAAGTAGGTGTTTGAGCCAATACATTAAAATATATAATACTGTACTGTTTATAGTAAATGTGCACAAAGATACGTGAAACAAAATTGGGTCAAAGGAAAATAAAAGTAAAGAACTCCTGCTTGATATTAACAGAATTTTTTGGAAAAGCAACTTCTATAGTGTTATATTTATATACTGTATCCTGTGACCCAATCTAAACAGTAAGTTCACTTTTCAAATGCTTTATAAATCTTTGTATTCTCAATACTCTATAGCACAGTGCCTAGTTCTACACAGATATCCATTTTTATTGACTACCAACTCTGTGCCAGGCTTTGAACTAAATGTAGGGGGTACCATGGATGAAAACCACAGGATATCAACTAATTCAAGAAAATATGAAAGATCACTGATACCTCAGAGAAACAGACAAATTAAGTATAGAATGTTTATATCCTTATGACTATAACAAATCAGTCAAGAATACAGTAGAAATTTACCAGGTCAAGTTATGATTTCAGTAACAACTTCTCTGTATAAAGAACATTTAGTTCCTCAGAAATGGATCCACCTCTACCTGTTTGTTATTTTAAAAAAATGCTATTAAAGAAAATATTAATTAGTTGCAAAACAACATACTATGTAGTTTGTGCCACCATACGGATTGATCTAGAAAAGTTGAGGAGTTTGTTCAGGTTAAAGATGAGGTCACTGGGTGAAGAACTGAGGTTAAAGATGAAGAAGGAAAATCCAGATTGTATGCTGTGTATCATCAGAATAAGGTGCCTAAATGTTAATTCTCCTATAACCTTAGGTAGGTATAAAAAATAAATTGTGTATTTTATGTCTCATTTTCTACCTTTTGGCATTGCTGCCTGAAGGACTCTTGGCTTGGGAAAGGAGCTTCATTCTCCTGATGAGAATATTACCCAGAGAACCTTCTACAGTGTGTTGTATTGCTCTCGTGGCCATTATGGCCCAAGAGGACTAAACCCACCCAGAGGAGGAGATGGAAGTAGAATAGAGAATCAACAAAGAACATATGAGGAGATAAATATTTGGGAGATAAGAGGATGATTACATCTTAGTACATGCTGAGTTGAGAGGCCTGTGAGATAGTCAAGTCCCCATGTTCAGGAGGCAGATAGAGCAATCTAGAAATTACAAGGCCAGGCTGAGATACAGTTTCTTAAAGCCATCAAATATCGGAGAGAATTAAAAGTTGTAGATGAAATCATTCAGAAAAAAAAAAAATGGTATAGAAAAGCCAGTGCCTTTAAATTGAGGATGTATTCTTTCCCTCCTGTCCAAAAGCAAAGCAGAAGAATGGGACATTTTAAAATTCTGAGTATAAAACATCCTTTTCTTTGTGTGACAGTGGGGATAATAACCACCTTGCAAGTTTGATTGAAAGACTGAATATAATAATAATGTAAAACACCAAGGGAGTGCTACAACTGTTGTTAGTTCTTGTCCCTTATCCAGAAGTCTGATAAAAAGAGAACACTAGGTCAATAAGACCCCAAAATACATTAAAGGAACCCAAATACCTGCAATTTACCAGGGCTGCAAATGGTAGAATGCTAGGTCAGAAATCTCTTCAGCCATAACAGATGCTCATAAAGGACCTCCTCATCAAATGTTTGTATGTTGTTTTAATAGGAGAATCTATTTTTTTTAATCTTATGAAAACACCCAAAAGGTAAAACACATGAAAAATGGAGCCGCTCTGTGAGAGAGAGTGGTGGTAGTCCTACACCTCCCCACACTATGTCTCCAGCTGGATAAGCCAGTCATTTTGGACCATGGCAATAATCATATTCATTTTTTTTTTATCCCAAACCTACAACTCACTAAATACTAAGTTAAATCAAGAGAAAACAATCATGTTTCAACTATCAATTATCTTTCCTTATTCTCATTTTACTTACTAAGATGCGGGAATTTTTTATTATAAATGATGTTTTAAAAACCACTCTGCCAGGCAGATGTAATCAAGTAATGAGAATACCTATAACTGACAAAGAGTTGAAGAAATAACAAATGAGAACATCCAAAGAACATTATGATTATACAGTGAAACTTCTGATTAACAAGAGCCCAATGACCAGAAACCACACCGATTGACCAGATTTTTCTCATGCTTTCTAATTGGAAGAAAATTACCCAAAAATGCAAAATTATCAGGAAAAAAAAGCTCACATTAATTACTTAGTAACTATTCTTTTTCCCATTCAACACACACACACACACACAAATAGCCAGTAGTATGCCAGGTAATTACTTGAATAGATGTTTCAATGAACTAACTTCCTTTATATCCATATGTTTTGGTAGTACTCCCTGGGTTAGCCTTTAAATATAATTAAAGCAAAATAAGAAAGCAACATCCAAGCTGCTGACTCCCATAATTCTTTGACCAAGAAAGCAAGTATGAAGTCAAGATAATTGCAAAGTGATGGAGCAAGTTTCAAAAGTCCTGGGTTCTTGACCAAATTCATTTGTGTGATTTAAAAATTTGGGACAGAATTTATCCTCTAGTGATATTTTGCTATTCTTCCATTAATCCTGTATCTTTTGTCATCCATTTAATTATCCATTTCCCTTAAGCACCAGTAAGTTTTTTTGACATGCCATAGCAATAAAATTTACTTCTAAAAATATGCTTTTTAAAAGTCTTTATAAATTCACCATGAATGATAAATACCTGAATAAAGACAAATGCCTTAGGGTCATGAAAAACATGGGCATGTTTTCACTGAAAAACAATTTAGTAACGATACATAGAAAATAAACTATGAAAAGCTGAAACCACTACTCTAAGATTTCTTTCATTTTCTAAATTCTGTGATTTTATGGTTCTGGTCAAATTCTGAGAGAAGAATGGAAAAGGGGGTTGGGTTTAAGCAGTTTGTTAGAGAAATAATGAGATTTAATTTACAACAGACTTTATATTACAAATGAAGAACAGAAACAATTGTCAACTATAAAAATTAAAATGTATGATACATAATTTATTTTTAGAAATACCAAAACAGGTAGTAAATTGCTATACTATGAATTCACATTTTTTAAAAAAGTATACACTTTAGGCTCACCAAGAATTACTACTTGGATAACTGTAAAACCAGGGTCAGACAGGAGACACAATCATGGAAAACCTGCCCAAAGGACCCAGATTCTGGACTTTAATATACTCCCAGCTAAAATTTAAAAGGTTTCTGGTAGAAAAGGCCAGTTCCAGGATTGGTGCAGCACGTGAAATTAAAAAAAAAACAAACTGAGTCAGTGAGGAAGCTTTAAAAATAGTTTTCTCAAAAGCACATAGTTGCAGTCTATGACCAAGCCACCCTGAACAAGCCCGATCCTGTCTGATCTCAGAAGCTAAGCAGGGTCGGGCCTGATTAGTACTTGGATGGGAGACCACCAAGGAAGAACAGGTGCTGTAGGTATAAAAAGTAAAAAAATAAAATAAAATAAGGGATTGTAAACTGACAAGGACCTTGCAATCTGTGGTCAACCAAGGGTTGCCTCTCCTTTAAAAAACAAAAACAAAAAACACAGAGCTGCAGACAGATAGAGCTACCTACTGAATATGGTCATAACGAGTTTTAAAAAAGAATAATAGATTACAAGGTTAATTCATCTTTTCAAGACCTCAGAATAAATCTTTTCTTGCTTTTTCTATTTAAGTATTTGAACTTCTTAGACATGTACCACTGATTTTAAAATACATATACCTTTTAAAAGCAGTACAGAAGAAAACTAATTTCATACATAAAACTAAAGTATCAAGGTAAAATCCCATACAATGTTTTTTAAGAAGAAAATTACTAGAATAACATCCATGGAGGGTGGAAAAAAGCACAAGAGAAGACATGCTAATACAACAGATCAAAACTGTTACCTGTTTCAAAACAAGCTGAAAGACATTTTTAAATGATAGAAAACATGAAATAACATAAATCAGAATTAGAAATGCTTAGAAATGAGATGACAGACTTTAGGATAGAATTAGAAATGGAAAAGAAAATCATTTCAAAAATAAAGAGGAAACTAGAGATACTACAATAAGAGTGAATAGAGAAAACAGATAATGCCTCATGAGAAATAGAAAACAGAAAAAACTTAAAATTTTTTTAAATATCAAAAAAAATGAAGAAATTTTTAAAAGATGCAAAGTAAAGACCATCCAACATACATATAAGAGAAATCTTTGAAGAAAACTGAAGAAAAATAGCAAAACCTACAATTCAAGAAAACTTCCTGGTCAGATGCAGGGCATGGGGCTGTGCTGAGGAGGTGGTGCTGAGGAGCCAAAGCGAGCTCCGAGCTCCAATCCAGGACTGTCCAGGGAGCGCAGTGGTGTGGGGACCCACACCAGAGCATCCCCAGAGCAGAAGCAGGCACCATAACCCCTGTCCACAGAGCCCAGCCCAGCTGGCCATGGCATTGTCCATGCAGCCCCAGTGGCTAAAGAAGGAAAACAAACAGCTCTTCGTCAAGGCTGGCAGTGATGGTAAAAGCCTAGGAAACTGCCCCTTTTCTCAGGCACTCATGATTCTTTAGCTCGAAGAAGTTGTATTTAGTGTTGCAACCATGGACCTGAAAAGAAAGCCTGTAGACCTGCAGAACCTGACTACTAGGACCCACCCACCATTTATAACTTATGACAATGAAGTCAAAACGATGTAAATAAGATTGAAGAATTTCTTGAAGAAGCCTTATGCCCTCCCAAGTACTTAAAGCTTTCATCAAAATACCCAGAATTGAATAATGCTGGAATGGATATCTTTGCCAAATTTTCTGCATATATTAAGAATTTAAGACCAAAGGCTAATGAAGCATTGAAGAGGGACCTCTTGAAAACACTACAGAAATTGAATAAATATCTGAATTCTCCCCTCCCTGATCATATTGATGAGAATAGTATGGGAAATACTATGAGTTTTCCACATGTAAATTTCTGGATGGTAATGAAATGACATGGCTAATTGCAACCTGCTGCCCAAACTACACATTGTCAAGGTGATGGCCAAAAAATATCACCGCTTTGATATTCCAAAGGCATGACTGGCATCTGTAGATACTTAACTAATGCTTATAGTAAGGATGAGTTCACAAATACCTGTCCCAGTGATAAGGAGTCTGAAATAGCATATAGTGATATAACCAAGACTTACCAAGTAAAATAGCACTTATGAGAAAGATGTCTAAGAATATGCTTTTCCTAACAGGCTGCTCCTCCTCCTATAAAATAGAAATTTTATTTTGCATGAACATGGCAGTTATTCAAGATTAGAATAAAGGATAGGCAAGGTATAGTAGCTATCTTTAAACATATACTCCTAAGCAGTATTATTTTTAATTTTACTCTACCTGCCTCCCGTACCCAATATCCTCCTCTCTTGTAATTTGGAGACACTTCATCACAAACTTCGTTTGCCATCTCTCTAAAGCCCTCACCAAGGCATGCATTCACGGTGTACAGATGGCAAGACTTTTTTTTTTTTTTTTAAGGAAATAGGAGTTTCCTTTATTTCCCATTCTTTTCAACATTGGTTGTTTAATAATTTTAAACTGTCCTGGCATTTTGCAATGTAAAGGACAAAAATCTCCAGAGGTGGTGGTGGTTTGTGGGAGCGGGAGGAGGGGTCGTGGGGGAAATCTGTAATTCTAGTCTTGTTTTGAGAGTAAACATTCTTGACTAAAAAGAAGGTGCAAAACATATTCTCTCCCCATTGACAATGGGTCCAAACTTCAGATGATAGGTCTATGAGGGAAATATGAACAATTTCTAGCCTTTGCTCTTCTTTAGATGGCAAAACTTTTGAGGTACAATGTTTCACTGCTGAAATAGTAACCATGACCTCATCGTTCAGCCCCAAACTGGTGCATAATGCATGGTACAACAAATATTTATGTATTTTTGGAATTTTATAATATTTAGTAAGAGTATATGAAAGGATTGCTACTGTATCAAAATGCCCTTTCAAGTTAGTCTCTCCTTGATACGTACTAACAGGCATTATCACCAGAGGAGAAAGCCTTCCACAGAAAGTCACTACAGATTTTGCTACTTTACTTTGCACATGGATTTTTACTTTTCCTAAAAGCATGTCCTTTATATCAATTATAACATCTGACACTATGTAGAAGCTAGAAATTTGGGAGGAGGAATGATATTCTCAAGATCTTTCTTGAGCATTTTATGCATATAAAAAAACTAATGGGCACCTGATACTCTGCCTAATGTGGTGTTTGTTATATGTATTTTGCCCAATGCCATTCATTTGGAACATTATTTTCTTCATTTTAAAAATCTCCTTTTTAGGTAAGCATAGTTGATTTAGCTATAGCAGTTCAATGATTAGTAATATAAAAATTAATACTCATAGAAATTACCTAAGGAATATAGGATGGGTTTGTCAAAATATCAAGTAGAATTTAGTTTCTAAAGAATGTTTAGTGTGGGTAATCTAAAAAATGCAGTATCCATCCTACATTTAAAAAAAAAAAAGGCAAGATAAAACACCCAGATTACCAGCTTTCCCATTCCATCTGCATTTACTACTAGACTTTGGGTAGAGGATGTGTCACTCCTGTTGGACTAAATTATAGTTGTTATGGGGAGGTACATATTTACCACAGTTTTACCTAATCTCAATCACCGTGCTTCCTTCAGTTAAATTTTTCTACAGTTACATTGAGGAATAGCACTCTGCATGTTTGTTGTTTAAACTGAAGTCCTAAGCCAGGAATTATCTGTGCTCTAACAAAGGAGAATGAACTTGGTGAAAATAAAACATAAATGCTACATATTTACTCATTTTATTTAAAGACGAGGTCATTTTATACCTAACTTATTTAAGAAGCACTATTTGCCACAGGCTGTTTTTAAGAATTTCCAGTATATTGTTTTAAAATGTCAGTGTTTCCCCCTTTTTGATATGCTAGCATTTAGTAAGTACTGGCTTTATGGAAGCAGCCTGATTTTAATAAGCATGCCGCATTTTTTAACCTATCCATAATTAGCTTAGTACAGAAAGATAAGAAAAGCTCCATATTGTAACTATTTGGATCAAGGAGATTGTTTTGTTTTGCTTTATCTTTCTTAGAACCGCTGATCAAGTTTGGGCATCCACCTTTTTGGAATTAAATATTGGATGATGATTTACCTTGTTCCAGGAAGCAGCGCCATTAGGTTATCTGATAAATTCAACAGCAGTAGCACTAGTGGGTGAAATGTCACATCTGCACCAGTACACAAACAACCATCATCACTTTTCACCTATTTTTAAAATAGTGGTAACTTGGCTTCAGGTGATATTAAACCTTGCATCATAACTTAAAGTATGAAAAAGACTCAAGACAAGGGGTGTCCGTTCTTTCAAGTGAATGGTGAGCTAAGTGGTACAGAGTAGAGGGCTAATGAGGAAAAAGCATCATTCTTTATAAAAGAGTGATAAAAAATACATTCTGAAACTCAGTTGTGAAGGATTTTTACCCTGGATATTTCTTCTCTCTCTTTTTTTAATGTATCCCATGATTATACTTGGCTGTCTCAACATCCAAGGAAGACAGGTCTATCTGTTATGATTTTGATGAAGGCGGTTACTTTTCCCTATAGAAAGATAGAACTTATTTACCAGAGAAGTTAGTCAAATGTAACTGAGGCTGGCAAATGGACAAAAGCTTGGAAAAAGGATGATGCCAGAACATGCTTTTTACCCCATCTTAAATTTGTGGAAAGACCATAGCTTAAAGTCTTAAGAGATCTGGGACATAAAAGTTTTCATGGCATTCATGGAGTGTACAGGCTGACAAAATGGAAATCATCTGATATTTCTGCAACTACTGATCATTTCTCCTTCATATAAACCAACAAGGAGATCAGAGTCTGCACTGAAGCTCTATTTCCAAGGAATCCTGAGAAACTTTAGGGTTCAACAGTTTGTAAAGCTACTATTGCAGTTGATATGACTTCCTTTAGAAAAATATAAGTGCAGATTTTCTATACAGTTCTGCTATCTTTTTTTCTAGGATTGTGGACTTAGATAAAATTCATAAAAGATTTTATTTCTTGGTAACTTTGGCTTATGCAACTTATCTTCAAACCCTTAAGCAATCTGTATACAATTAAAGGATTTCTGACATTTACTCTTACCCTAACTTGATCAACTCTAGAATTTAGGCATTTTTACTTCAGTTGAGTTTTAAAATCTCTCCAGAGTTGTATGTAGATAGTTATTTCTGTGCATTTAAAATAACCATTTAGAAAATGCCTACAAGGTAAAAATGATAAAAAATAGAAATGTATTTTTTCATGAACATTTTGATACACATTTCATCAAGTTTATTGTTTACCCCATTTCTTACACTGGTTATAATAGTATCTGATTCGAAGAGAGGGAAGCATTCATTAATGATATATTATATGGGCTTTTTTTATTCCATTCTTTATAAATTATCAAGGTTGGGCTATCAAAATTATATTTTTATCATGGAAAAAAATGTCCCAGGTCACAACGCTGAACAGAATTAAAATATTTTCTTTAAAATTACTTGAAAAATCAAATGAAAGCTTATTATACTGTGCTTATATCTTCTTTTGTCTGTATGGAACCGGTATATTGCTGGCAGCTATTGTATTAAAATATATTTCCACTACCAAAAAAATTCCTTAAAATTAAAAATACATATCAAAGAGCATACTACAGCATACCTGAGAAATTCAAACCAGACTGACCAATGCTATGATATATTCTAGCAATATTACTTAAGAAAAGGAGCAAAAAAAAGAAATGTGACTTATACAAAAGAGAAATTTAAATTATCACCAGACTCTGAGAGCAATAATTCATGCCAAAAGAAGATGGACTAATGTACTCCACTGCATAAGACATTCAAGAAAAGAAATTATGAGCCAAGATTTTAAATCAAACAAAACTGACTTTGAAGTATAAAGGACAGAGAAAATGTAAGAACAAGCAAGAACTCATGAGCTCTTTCTGAAAAATCAAGTAGAATGGGTTTGCAAACTAGTCTGTGGGCCAAATCCAGCCTGCTACTTTTTTCTGTATAGTCCACAATTCAAGAATGGATTTTACACTTTTAATTGTTTAGGAAAAAATGTTAAGAATTGTATATCATGATGTGAAAATTATATAAAACAAAGTCAATTTTATTGGAAGACAGCCATGCTTGTTAGTTTACATGTTATATGGCTGCTTTCTCACTACCAGGATAAGATTGAGTACTTTTGAGAGACTTTATGGCCTACAAAGCCAAAAATGTTTGCTATCTGGTCCTTTACAGAAAAAGTCTGTCCACTCCTATGCTAGAGAATGAGCTTCGGGAAACCAAAATGACTAAACAGAATCAACATAAAGAATCTGTAGTTACTTGTAGAACTAAATAAATGCTAAGGAAAGGGTGTAGTATATAATAGCTATCTTTCCTGACAATATAGGTATAGTACGACTGTTTTTAAAAGTGAGGAAAGAATAGGGAAATGACATGTAAAACTTTGTTTTCAGTAATCATACTGATATTAATATTGTTGTTGTGAAATTGCTGTGTGTGCTCTTAGACAAGTAGTTATGAGGTATTCTAATTTTAGCATTGTTTTCTATCTCTGAGAGTCAGAATTCTAAATATTGAAAAATGAAGATACAGAGATAACAAAGATGAGATTAAGTAAAAGTTCTGCGATCTTGACTTTTAATTGAAAGTATCACTATGAACACAGGAGGTATTTGTATCTCACATAAAATATTTAATAATACTTTTAAATCATATGCATACATACTACATTTTAGAAAAATGTTATATATTTTATTAATATACTATTTAATTATATAAATCTATATTATATATTAAATTTGTATCATATATCTTATCTGGGGTTGGGATTAGCATTATATCTAAATACACAAATATTGGCTATTTATTTCTTAGCCCCATAAATTAAAAAGGCCAAGAAACAATGACCATCAGTAGCAATGGCCATGCCTGGCACCCTGACTGTGGTCTTTAAATACAATTAAAAGAAATCAATGTATCTTGAAAAAATGGCTGATTAAAGACTTGAAGCAGGAAGTATAAAACATGAGCCTAGAATATCTTGTCAGACCAGAGAGCAAGGAAGCTATAAAAGATTATGAGGGTCAAGTCAAAAAGACCATTAGCCAACTTAGGCTCCATTGGCTAAAGAGGGACAATGTGAGCTTCACTAACAATCTCAACAGATTTAAACCTACAAAATAGGTTTAAATAGGTTTAAATCTAAGACTTTATAAATGATAATACTTTTAAAAAGAATTGGCTAACTTTGAGAATAAGAAACCAGTTTATTACCTCAAAAGCTGGTTAATAAAGGTAAAGAAATATGCATTTATCTTGCTTTTTCCATACGAATTATTCCACTAAGTAACCAAACAATAAATGCAGGGAAGGGACTCTTTATAAATATATTCCAATTAATGAATAAAAAAGATTTCAGAATTAAAATATCACCATTTTACAATCCTGTGAAGTACTAGATATAGGCAGTAAGCATCAAAGGCTGCTTAGACCTTACAAAGTGCTAATAAGACACGTTCCTTCTACATACAGTCTTGGCCAAAAGGATCAAAACCTGAGTCTGGTCCCATCTCTTAATCCAGATGCCAATTTGTAGGAAATGCCAAGAATTGCACCATGATTATCCAGCTAGTCAAGACTGAGAGAACCTCTATAGGTCAAAGGCCCAAGGTTCTTCAACAGATAAACTGTAAGAAAAAGGAAGGTATTCAAGGAGAACCTATAGATTAAGAGAAATCTAGAAGACATATCAAAGTTGAAAATAAATGTGCTAGATGAATCATAGTGGCTAGGGATACACATTTGAACAATAAAATTATTTTAAAATGCAAGAAAATGATTACTATAAAAGTCAAAACAATGTGTAGAGGGAGAGATCAGAGTTTAGGTTTGAGATGGGTCACATGAACACGCTTAGGATTCAGGGCAAATGTCTAATGTCTGGACTTACATAATGATTACAAGATTATTCATGTTAAGTAAACCACGCATTGTATAGTTTTTCTGTACCTACCTTTTTATCTTATGATAAAAATTTTGAAAACAATTTCAACGCCACCATGTCACAGAAGTGAAACCAACACCGCCTGGACCAATAGCAGCTGCAGCAGCACCTACAGCCAGTGAGATGTTTCTCGGACCAGTTTGCTAACCTCTTCAAGGGCTTTTTTGTTTTAAAAAAGAAAAAAGAAAAAAGTGCATTCTCATGTTTGTCTGGGATACTTCAGTGGACCATTATTCTGTACAAAGTGAAGCATAGTGAAATGGTAACTACTGCCAGTATAGGTTAAAATGGAAACTGTAAAATATAAAAACATCAGCTTCACTAGCTTGAACATGGACAGCCAGGGAAGGGCAGATCCAGCCTCAGCAGTACCACCACTTCCAAAACACTCAAATTTTACTCTTTGTATGAGGCCCAAGAAGAGCTCATGAGGATGGTAACAGAACAGCTGATCAGGAATTCCTGCCCTACTAATATTTGCAGAAAAAAAAAAAAAAAAAAAGGATCTTCCCAATGCCTTAAGCTCTGCTGAAATCACAGCAGAGCTGGGACTGCATTCTCTGAGCAACAGAAACCAGTCTATCAGGCCACCTGTACCAGCAGTGGAAGAGGGCTGTATAAAACACTGGACTGCTGTTTGATCCATGATAAAACCAGAAATCAATATAAAAAATTGATCTTCCCCCCACTTAACTCCTCTCCCTCTCACTGCCTCAACTTACCTCGCCTGTGACCAACCACGCTCACAAAGTACTGAGACAGAAGCTGTATTTTGTTATGCTTTTGGTCACAATGTATTACACTGTTGTAAATGTGGCAAACCCAACCTGAAATCAGATTTCTTATTTAATGTAAATAGTTTCGTTTCCAATGACGCCACTTCTGGTACTTCTTTGCAATATTACCCAGCCAATTTTTTGTTGTTCTTAAAGAACAAACAACTCAGTTTAGTACCAAAAAGAATTCTAGGCAAGCTGGCACTTGGACTCCAAAGACTTACAATTTAAAGAGGGAAGGCTTCTCCTTCCAGCTTTCTGAAATACATGCTGAAACCTAGTTTGGTGGTTAGTTTTAACCTGTACTCAAGTATAATTCTTAAAATAATCATTAAAAATAAAAGATAAGGAGAATATTTGAGCATACATTTGAGAGAAACATTCCTAGTGTAGTTTTTGTGGTAATGGGTAAATACCAGTCGGCCGGATCTTTACCCCCAGACTGAGTGAAGTAAGAGTGAGCACTTTTGTCACTACTATTTGGCATGTTACTGGAGGCCCCAAGATGTGCAGTGTGACAGGGCAATGATTACAGAAGACTGGAGTTTGAATCCTAATTCATTTTCCCCAACACCGACTATGGGGCGTCAATAAAAGTGCAGAACAACAGAAGAAGGTACAATCAGCCTCCAACCCCCCACATTTCTAGGAGTCATGTCTTTAAGTGCTAGTCAACTCAGAGTCCTTAACTGTAAATTAAGAAACCAATTTATGTGACTCATTAGGATAAGAACATTAAGAAATCTGACAGTTAAGGGGGATGAGTAGTAGAGGGGGTACAAAGGTTCTATTTTAAAATTATAAACAAACTTATAAACCAATATAGTTTTTAATTTGTTTGAGATGCTAATTGCAAAATCCAGTGAAATCTAATGACACACTTACAAACTATGTTTAACTTACAGTAAACTGTGCATGTTCTGACTCAGTTTAACCAAAGGAATCTATCTCTCTTTCAATATTACCAGTATCTGGATTTCATTCAGTCTAATGTATATTTTGTATTCAGTCTCTACTTGGCACAGTACACTCAAGTAATGTTATCACTTCCAGATGACAGCCATGTACAACATGCAGCTAGGGAAATAGAGTAGTGGTAACTTTTCTTGCTGTAACAATTGGCAGAAGTCAGGTTTTCTAGTTAAGAAATATAGTTAAATATAAAACCTTATTTCATGCATAAGTAGTGAACATTACAGCAACAGAACACTTTCTATTTCTAGTATTTGACAGTGAGATGACTTCCATTTCCATTTTTCAGGTATTATCAAGTTAGAAAATTGCTAAATTTATTAAACGTTTTGAGTTTATGAGATACTTAGGACAAAGAAGAGGTTTGGGGTACATATTAATAAAAATATTTAAGCTATAAATTTCTGAATATCCTTGCACTTTTGGGTAAGCTTTTCAAACTTATGGGGGGAAATTTTTTTTAACTCTAGCTACTATATTCTATATTAATTTTAGAAATGTTCTATTTTAGAAGACTAAGATTAAGGTTTGTTAATGTTTGCCATTTCTCTTGTGCATGTCTGATTTCTCTATTTCCTTGTAATCAACACTGATACCTATTTCCAGATCTAGTTCAATTTCTAACTGATTGTAAAGAAGATGGGCTAGGCTAAGCTTCAACATTCTACAGTCTTTGTGCAGATTAGGATACTAAAGAGAAGACTTAACACAAACCAAGTTGTTAACCGTGTTTTTTCTTTGGGAAATGTAGATGCAGTAAAATTTCCAGCCAAAAGACTCATTCTAAGTTCCTAATATTTAAGAATGCAAACGAAGTATTCTGTCTTTCCAGTGCCTGGAAGTGTTATATGAGAAAACAGAAAGAGGTTTCTATGATTAGTTCCACTAATTTCCCTTATCATGTAAAATCTTAGACAGGTTACTCTAGCAAGAATCAAAGAAAAGCAATATAGAAGATAACCAGAGAATTCAATTAACTTCTTTAGTATTAACATTTTAAAAATTTGAGTTAACTAAAAAGTCAGGCTTCAGGATGAATTTTAGCCTCTCTTCTCTAAAGAAATTCTAGTCTTAATATTAGAACATTTCTCAAAAAAATACTTTAGCAAGATAATCAGTTCAATGACACTAAAATTCCTTGGATGAACTTGTTACATTTACCATTTAGCTACCTGGCATTTTCAAGAAGCTTATTTTTCCTTTATATTATAATAATGCTTTGATTAAATATGCAGGTACAAACTTTAAAGTTTTTCTTTTAGATGTATCTTTTAAGAGGATTAGGTAAGAAGCTTCACATTTAAATTTGGTATGTGTTGCTAAAAGTCTCCTTATATAAACTAGTCACAAGAATTATTTATTGATGAAGTTGTAACTTCCTTCTTTTGTACTTTACACAAAATACTTTTATTTTATATCCCTACAATTGTGGATATTAAAAAGGAGTTGCTTTCATTTCTCCCTGATCCAATTATTTTTATTGTTTCATGAATACTAAAATTAATTGGTACTTTTAGATTGCAAGCTAATATTTTTCCAGTCCAGTTTTGAAATATACCTTACAACAACTATGAAATTAGATGAGCAATTTTACAGTGTAAGTAAAAATATTTAAGATTTAATAATACTTCAATTAGCATGAGGGGATATTAATGTAAATGCCTCATGACTCACCTTCCTGTTCATTCCTCACAGTCCATTAATATTTATTGCTGGTGGTGAATGAAAACAGTAAGTTGGTAAAAGGCTGGTGAAAGGCTAGAGATCTTTCATTTAGTCCAAATATTAGATACTAAATTTAATTTTAAAACTTTTTAAATTGGTCTGGGATATTATATTAATTATGTATTTGTTTCTTTTGAAAATATTTATGAATTTCTTTTAAAATTTACTACAAGTAGAAGTCGTTCCACACTCCTTAATTTACTGCTCTCTGGAAAACATCAAATTTTCGATACCACTGTTGGATGGAAATAAGAGTCATATGGTTTGAATAAAGCATGCTCTACCTACAGTTGAGATATTCTTTTTAGTTAACACATTTAATTGCTGTGCTCTAGTATAACCTACATTATAAAGCTTATTTCAAATACTGAATGGAATGCTAAAAAAGCAGAGATCATGATTTCCAATTAATTGCCTTGAGCAACCTCACACTACTCAGCATGAGTTTATCCTGCCAAGCTGCCACTTTCACCCTTATTTTGGTTATTAACAAAGATGCAGTGAAGTAAGAGTGACAATAAGATGTAAAAGAATGACCCAAGTAGAGATAAATTTATCTCTACGTAGGAAACTTTTTTTAAGTTTGAAGAGAGTAAAAGAACAAGAAATGCAGTAATACTAACAATAACAACAGTATTTATTTACTTACTAATTTAGCATTGTTTACAAGGCATTATATTAAGGCTTCTTTATCCTAAAAATCATTTTATACATAAACATTTCAGTCACTGGATTCTAGGTTTCTTACAAAGTTAGAAAGTCTTCAATTTATTCTAGAATTACACAGTAATACCTTACATTGTATAATATTTCACAGTTTTAAAGGTTTTTTAATATCATTTTCTCCTCAGAAAAAAAAAATAGGGCTAAAGAACAAGACATAAACAATCATCTCTACTTAACATGCAAGTAAAATTAGGATCTGAGAGATGAAATTAATTCCCCACAGTCATTGAACAGGTAAAATGATAGAAACAAGACTAAGACCCAAACCAGTGATATCAGTCTGTGACTCTGCTGGCTTCTCATGTCCATCCCACATGCTTGCAAACAGGTTCGAGTTGCCATTCTTATTCAACAAGTCAAAGAATATGCACTGAGTACTAGAAAATGGTCATACACCAGGTTTGCCTGGCACAGTCCTAGGACACACCTATTACGCCAGTATCCCATCTGACTCAGAGCACACTGGTTTGGGCAGACCTGGTTTCTGTACACAAGAAGTTTATCATCTAGTAGAATAAACAATACCTACCAAACAATAAAAACAATGCATAGAAGGGAGTAGTAAAAGTACTAAAAAAAGGTGAAAAATCAGGCACTTACTATAAACAGAGTCAAGGGGGAATCAAGGGAGGCTTCATAAAAAGGGCCGCAGTCGAGGGGAAAAAGACAGCTAGGATTTGAAAAAGTAGCAGGGGAAAACAAATATCTAAGTATACAGGAAAACACCTCTCACTGGTCTGTAAAACATTCTGTGCTCATCTAAGGATGATGATGAGGCTATGTACAACCAGTGCTCATTCAAAAGGGTCTCCTGTCTTTTTCTTAAGCCCTACAACAACCATATCTCAACTGTATACATCTTCAGTATCCTACTTAACACTTAAAGTCAAACTTCAAATGCCTGCCAAGTACCCATTCAGTGTCAGGTACTGTCTTAAGTCTAAGGATACAACGATGGACAAACGAACTAGGAAGACACGATACAACATGCAATTGAAATTACAATAAAGCATGGGTGCTATGATAGAGCAAGTACAGAGTACCCTAGGAAACTGATAATGGTGACTGGAATAAAGCATACATGAGTGGAAACTTTGTTAGCCAACTCGACTTGAGTTTATTAGAATGATACCCATATACATGAAATGTCGATGTTTCAGTCATCAGCTGCATAAATAATAAAAAACAAAGGGATTCTCCAAATAAAATTTCTCTCTCCTCTGCATCAGAGAATTTCTCCCTTCAGTTCATATTAAATACCACTACAATTTTAACATGCTCAGATCACCTGACATTTCCATCTCTCGCAAAAAAGCCAACCAGGGTCTCCCTAACCTTCAAGATAAATGAGACGAGGATGCAATCTTCTCCCTTCGGTGAAGTCAAGCCTTGTAACTGATGAGGGAAAAAACAGACTAAGCTTCATTTTTATCAACTACCAGTAAGCGTAAATCTCAGCAAAACGATATCCTTGAAATGTTTTATTAGCCAGTGTGACTCCCTTCAAATGTATGCTATCACCACCCTTAAATAACCTTTTGAAGTTCTGAAGTTATGACTAACACCTCCTATACCCCCCTTGCCACTTATGCCACTTGAATCATACAAAACAACTGTCAGGCAGTGTTTTTAATTATATCCTTATATATAAGAAAGGCAGTAATTAAAAGTGGTACAGTGTAATGTTTAACAGCAGGGACTGCAGAGCCTGCCTGAACTCCAATTCTACCATAAACTACCTGGTTGGCCTTGGACAAGTTACTTAACCACTCTTGCCTCGGTCCTGCAGCAGTGCTGAGATGTCTCCAAGGAAAGACTGAGAGGGAGATGAGTGGTCTGACTGAAAAGGAATAAGTGAGGAACAACTATTACAGCAGTGGGAATTTAGTAGAGAGAAAAGTTGTGGGGAAAAGATGCAGCAATACTAATAACAGACCTGCCAATGGATTTAGGGATAATGACTAAATTAGCAAGTACAAGGGAAGGCTGTAGTCAAAGATGACTGTCAGGTTTGCAAACCAGAAAACTGCATTGAAACAAGAAACCAAAAAAGCAGGTTTGATTACAAGGATAAGTTTCGTTTTGCACATAAGTGACTTGTTAGCAGGACAACCCGGGTGAGATTTCTATGAGAGACATTATCACAGAGACCTGAAAATGTCTTCAGCTAAGCAGACACCAAACCAATAATAATTTCTTGTGATAAACTACTCTGCCCTTGAAATCTTAAAAAATATCACATTTACCTACATAATCACTACTGTCATGTGCTGCGAAGTACTTCTGATAGATTTTAAATAGGTTACTCATGTTATTATTACCTTAAATATATACCTCCAAAACAAACAAAAAAGTGTTTTGGAGTACTATCGCTCATGCTATAAATCTCTGTGGTTTAGAACATATTTCGGTTTTTAAAGCTTAATTTTGACACTGCAGTTACTCTACTTGCCCAAAGACTTCAACTCTGATTTAGTAGTGTTACTTAATTACAAATAAACTCCAAAACATTTTGACTTTTTAGCTTCAATTTCCACACTCAAAGTTGAATAGAACACAAAACAGCCATCGAAGATGAAATTTATGATTTGGGATGACATGCAGAGGCATGTTTACAGTACACGAAGGCCCACCTACCATACTAATCAGAAAACAGTGCTCTAATGATATATTAATCAGCCACCAGCAATTTTCAACTATCATAAGAGACTAGACTCTAGTTGACCTACCTAGAAACAAGTGCCAGAACCTCATGAAATGCAACTAATTCAAAATACATTCTTCTATCTTCTTTAGGTTACCTATAATGAAGCCCTAAAGAGATTCAGTCCTTTTCAAATATGGTTGTCCAATCTAGCAAAGAATTTCCAAATTAACATGTAAATTCATTTCAGGGTTGGTTTGTTTTTTTGTTCGTTTGTTTTTAATGAGAGGGCAGTACAGAAATGAATTTAGCTGAAAAGGTATAATTTTATGGGTTTAAAATAAGAACTTTATAGTACTGAAAAACAATAAAAAGTTATAATCATCGTTGGTACTATTAAATGGTTAAGATATATCTGCAAAATGACTAAAAGTGACTCATCTATAAATTTCTAAACAAAATAGAAAAAAAATTACTTAAAATAATTTGTCTTTATTACAACTTGGGATGATGTCAGAAGTCACCCAGAGATTACTTACATACAATATACTATCCCCACCTTGTGATAAGCTTCATGAAAATTAACTAAAAATAGCACTAACCCCTGTATCTGCCTAAAAACCTTTTCTAGCATTTATTTCGCATACCCCATCTGACTTTTATTACTAAGGGCTCCTTTCCATTCTAATCTCAGTACAAAAAGACATAATTCAGATTCTGTCTTACATGTTTACATGTCTCAAATTTTTTTTATCACAAAGGATAATACCTAAATCCATAAATTTAAACATTATCAATCAACATATTAATTTGTTAACATTAATTTATTAAGCATTCATAGAAAAGGGTATTTTTAAATCTCTTTGTACTTCAACTCTACATCCATTAGGCTGGCAAATCCTGTACCACTGAGAGTTGGGGGTAGGTAAATTAATCCCTTGCCTCTTTTTGGGCATAATTCAAATCTTTTGGGGAAAAAGCAGAAATTTTATAAATCTAATCTAACATTAATGTAGACATAAGTTACTATCTTTTACATATATTTTATCAATGCGATTCTCCATTATCCACAGAAAATTTTAAAATGAAAGTAATTCCTCCACAGCATTCTGAATTGATTGTCCACATTCTCAATCAACGTGCACTAGAGAATGTAAATCTGTTAGTGAATATAACTACTAGGCCCTATACATTTAAACTGTACAACACATTCTCAAATTACTCATATGTTATCCCTATTTTTTATTTTCCATGTTACTATAAACTACCCATCCATTAGCAGAAATAACTGTATCATGTGCTTTTCTATTCACATCATCCAAAGTCTTTTAGAGGCCAATCATAACTACATGTATCTTTATAAACAAGATAGTGAAATGTATATTAGACTAAATATATTTGTACAGACATGTAGCTGTTTAAAACACCTTACCCAAGTCTATGGCCATGCCACCCTGAACGAGCCCAATCCCATCTGATCTCAGAAGCTAAGCAGGGTCGGGCCTGGTTAGTACTTGGATGCGAGACCACCTAGGAAGACCAAGTGCTGTAGGCGTAAAAAATAAATGAAAATAAATTTAAAAAAATAAGGGAGTGTAAGCTGACAAGATCCTTGCAAATCTGTGAGGTCAACCAAGGGTTACTTCGCCTAAAAGAAATTATAAAAAATTTTTTTAAAAAAATTTTTAAATAAAACGCCTTACTCAGCCTATAGAGTGGTCAATTTCTCTCCAGCTAAAAGAGACATTTTAAATAGCTGAGGGGGGAAGTGACAATAGTTCATGACATGTTAAAAATTATATAAAGTTCTAATTTTAGTGTCCTTAAATCAAGTTTTATTGGAACACAGCCATGCTCATTCATTTACTTATAGTCTAGGGCTGTTGTCACACTACAACTATAGTGTTATGTAGTTACAACTGAGTTAAACAGTTGTGACACTATAGCCTGAAAAGTCTAAAATATTTACCTGGCCCTTTACAGAAAATGCTTGCCAAATGCTGGCCTATATGATAACAGTGTTTAAAATTCTAGTCAGAAGCTGAGCAACAGCTGAACAGTCATCTTACAGAGATGACTTAGAAGTGATTTCTATATTTATAAATGCCTGCCTACTTAAGAGAGAATTTAGGGTATCAAATCTGTCCCCTGAATGACCCAAATAAAGCTAGACAATCCATCGCTTATTCATTTGCTCATTAAGTAAATATATGTGAGCCAGATACTGTTCTAGGCACTAAGAAAATAGTAATGATCAAAAGAAAAACTCCTGTAGTTGTATAGGTTACATTCCAGTGGGAGAAAAATACAAACAAAATATATATCAAGTAGCAAAAATTACTGTAGAGAAAAATATATTAGGAAATGGGAATTAAGAGTGTGAGGTTGTGAAGACGAGTAACTTGAAATTTTAATCAGGATATTCCTAGTAAGCATCTTTGAGAAAATGACAGTGAATAATGGCCTAAGAAAGTATATGGAGATATAGTGTTCTAGGCAAAGAAACTAGCAAGTGAAAAGGCTCTGAGGTTGTAAGCATACCTTATCTCAAAGAGCTAAAACACAATAAAGAGTAAAATAATTAGGTCAGAACGGTGGGGGTTGGGGGCAAGGTCCTTTAAGGACTTTGGCTCTTACAGTGAATGAAATGAGAAGTTATTAAAGGCATTTTGTTGTTTGGCTTTTAGCAAAGAAAGACTGCCATCTGATTTACAAGTTTGGTGAATCACTCTGACTGGGTTTTGAGAATACACTAGAGGAAAATAAGGATGGAAGCTTGGAGACCAACTAAGAAACTCACATGATGATGCAGATGACAGATGTTGGTGACTGGGATAAATGGTAGCACTGGTAGTGGCAAGAATAGGTCAGATTCTACGGTTACTTCAAAGATAGAGCCAAGAAAATTAATCCCCTTCCTGAAATGTCCTTTGCCCTTTTGAATCTCCATTCTCCCCTACCATCTTCTCTATCTAAATTCTACCTATCTTGAAGGCCTAATTCCAATACCACCTTCTTCATGAGAGTTTTCTAGACACTCCTCCATCAAAAGTAATCATTTCCCCACCAGGCTGTCTATGACTCTCTTGTGAGTACAAAATGTTGCTAATCCATCATACGTCCCTTCTCTCTTCTCTCCCCTCTCCCCAACACACACCCCACCAATACTTTTACATAGAAATTCTTCTAAAAGTTATCTCCCAATTCTGGATTTCTCTACCATTCTCTCAGATCTGCCCTATTCTGTAAGCCAACTCTGTTCTTAGGCTAGTTATTCTCACACTACCAGTAGCACAAAGCCCTCTCATTCACCAAAGGTACACGGGGAGGGAGGTAAAGAGAAAATTTTGCTTGAGCAAAATTCCTATCTCTCTTAAGAATTAGAAAGTTTCTTTCCCGTGAATCACAAAAAAAGAAAAAGAAAAGAAAAAAGCCTCTCATCATATATCAATGGCCCAAACTGGCTTAAGCCTTCATTGATTCACCCCCAAATCAAAAATTGTTAGAGAAGGTAAGATGATCGTAACCAGGATAAACAAATCATCTATAGTAGAAAGGATGTTGGAGTGGAAAACTGCATTGGAGTGAATGTGTGTGTGTGTGTGTGTGTGTGTGTGTGCGCGCGCGTGCGCACACGCACGCGCGCGCACACACACGCGCCTACCATACACAAGCATTCATTTAAGCATATTTGTCTGGTAAAACCATCACCTGCTAGCCAGACAGAAAGTTAAAGAAATATATCAGTAATAAACACGGGTAGGAAGGTATAGATGGAGACAGAATTTAGAGGGGTCACCTTAAACTGGAATACCATTTACTTCCTTTGTATCCACATCTACCCCCTAACTGTTCTTAGGACTTGAAGGGTCAAAGGTTCCCACAGGCTCTCTTACTCAAATGTTTTTCAAGACTGAATAATCCAGACTCGGAAATGAACTACTGCGGGAAAAGAAATGATTCTTGGTATTTAGATTAATATCTCTAAGGTTAAGGGAGGAGTTGACTGAAAAGTAGATGACTTGCAAAGCACAAATTAGAAGATAGCTTTGTTTTCCCAAAGATGTATCTTAAGAACAGTAGGACAAAATCAAGGAGTAATGTCTTCTATACGTGAACCAGCATGAGACTTTAAATTCTCCTAGAGCACAGTTTCTCGTCATATTTAGTACATAGTTTAAATCTTTCCAACCCTATTATCATAACTGCTTTTAATCACATAATTCTTCACGCTAATATACATTGCTGTTATAGCAATAACTTACATTATATCACTATATGCTTAAAATTCCCGCCAGAGGCTCCCCAAAGCTGCTTAGATTAAAATCACTTCTTATAGTGACCCTGAGCCTACCTTCCCAGTCTCATCCTCTACCACTTGCTTCTTCACTCATTATTCTCCTGCCACACCAGCTTTTCTCTCAGTTCAATATGCTAATCTCATTCCTGCTTCAGAACATTTACACCTGGTATTGCCTCTGCCTAGAGAGGGTTTAACCCATAGCTTTACAAACTGGCTGCTCCTTATCTTTCAGTTACTTCAGTTCAAATGTCACAACCTTCTCTGCACCTCACCACCACCCACAACCCCCACCCCACCCACACACACACACACACACCGTGGTCCATGACCCTTCTACAGATGATTGCCTTTGGGTCATACACTAATCCTTGATCCAATCAATTGTCAATAGAGTGACAGGATCACATGATAAAGAAAGCCTGGAAAATTAAACATGAACTGCCTGCAACTAGGCAAAGTGAAGCAATATAGGTAATAAGTCAAGTATTAGTGATCAAACTGAGCTGAAAATACAGAAATGATTAACGAGTCAAGTCTACCATGATCTCAGTTTCCTAAAAGATCATGAGAGTATTAAAGACAAAAAAAAAAGTAAATTATTACCCCAATTCAAATGTTAGCTATAGACTTTAGTTTCCTTTTCCAGTAAAATACAGGTATCAGCTATTTTCATTATCCTTTAAAAACACAGCAAGCATAAATGGATGACATGAAAGTCACTATGGGCATCTCTAAGAGAATGCAGACTTGAGATATTATTCATCAGTATTTTTCACCAGTATATAAATTATACTAATAATATCAGTTGTTTACAGAAGCAATAATTATTGCTTTAGGGTACTCCAAGGTACAAATATTTAACTTCATAAAAATCACATATCACTTATATGTGGGATATAAACCGAAAAGTAACAAACAAACAAACAGAGATTCATGGACATGGACAACGAACTAGTGTTTACCAGAGGGGGAAGGAGGAGGGGGCAGGTACACAGGGTAAAAGGGGTGAAATATGTGGTGACAGAAAGAAATCTAACTATGGGCAGTGAACACACAATGCAAAATATATATTACTTACTGTTCAATTGTACACTTGAAGCTTACTGGATTTCATTAACCAATGTCACCACAATACAAAAAAAAAAAAAAATTAACCTTATTACGTAAAACTCAAGATAAAAAAAAGGCCATACAAACAAAAAATTAAGTTTAAAAAAAAATGTGCTGCAGCCATGCCACCCTGAACGGGCCCCATCTCATCTGATCTCGGAAGCTAAACAGGGTGGGACCTGGCTAATACTTGGATGGGAGACCACCTAGGAAGACCAGGTGCTGTAGGTGCAAAAAAAAAAAAAAAAAGAAAGAAAAGAAAAAAATGTGGTTGAATCTTGTGCCTGTTATTTTTTTTTTTAATGAACAGGCATTAAGACAGGGTTCAAAGAGAGAAAAATATTATAAAAAACATTAAATCTGAAAAATAAAAAAACACACCTTAACATTTACCCAGAAGATGCTGCTTGAACCTCCCATCCCTTTAAATGTGGGGTGTCCTAGGAAATTGTCAGCAATCAAAGCCAGTGCTACAGTCGAACTTCAGTAGTCCACTTTCAAAATTCTTAAAAACCCATTTGGGGTTTCTCAGTAGGAGGTAAATTAAAGCCTTATGTATTGAGAAGCAAATAATTTGAAAAATGTACAGGGGCAATGAACCCTGAAGTTATCAGACATCGAAATGGCTATTAATGGGTTTTGTATAGTTTAGCTAGAATTGAAGTTTTCTATTTTTCAACTATTATCTAAAAATCTGTAAGAATTGCTAAATTTGGCCCTTGGACTTAAGATCAACTATATGTAAAACTATTAAGTTAATTTACATAAGCATCTTGTCTAGTTTTTAAGTTCAAATTAATCTACACAACATCTGAATAACTGACCAGGACAGACTTTCTGAATCAAATTTAAAAATCCAATGAATTTCTGATAGCAAAAATGCATTTCTACTTAAAATATTTATCAGCTATTCATAAGTGACCCAAAAAAAAAAACCTGAATTAAACTGAAGTCTAGTCATATTAAGAAACTAATCTAAGAAATATTGCTACAAATATTTTAAAACAGAATTCTACCTCTAATATACAGATCTATTCAAATAGGAAAAGGAGAAACTCCACTTTCAGATTAACAATGAGCAAAAAATAAAACTTCACAGTTGAAATTTTAAAGACACTTTCTATAAAGAGACTACTTAGTACCATGTGGAATTTTTCAGTAACTAGAAAAGTAAAATGTAATCAGTACAATGGGAATATTTCTTGGGTCATTTTTATTTCCAAGAATGTTTGAAGTCTTGAGTTATTTTTACATTCTCTTCTCGAAGGAACTGATTTCTTTATCCTTATGTTTTATATCTTAAAATGGTTTGGAAATGGTAAAAACAGAAAAAAATGAATTTTATTTTTCAACAGGGGGCCCACACAAGGCTTCCTTTGCCAAGATTCAAGTAGATACTCCCTTGTCAACACATCATGAGTATGTGTAAGAGAATACCATTTAAAGCCCACTTTAAGGTTTTTTTCAATTTTTCTACTAAAAAGAATTTAACTAAGGTATCTACTAAATAATAGACTTGAGAAACAGAAGAATTCTTCATTGCCTTACCTGACCCTAAGTCTACCAGATCAAGTATCACTAAAACAAGTTAAATGCTCATTTATACAAGAGGCAATTTGCCAGCAATTGAAAAGAGCCTACAAAATTAACAAATGAATACTATCTGACACTAGAAAGCTGGCAATGGTTATAGAAGCTTTAGCCTTCTAAAACCATAATCAGAACTCTGGACGATTAATCAACATTTTAACACTTCCCATCTGTACAAGTGCTCAAGGTAGTGCTTACTGTCACTTGACAAGTTGCTTAGCATTGCAAAATTTGATAATTCATGTCTTACTGAATTTTTACTGACTTGGAAGAAAATAAAACACCAATTAAAAGCAGATGTCACCTTTAATTCTAACTGGATGACAAACTTCTAATTTTTTTACCCAATGCAGAGACAAAACACATGTAGATGACAGTTTGGACAGTTAAATATTCAAAGTCACTGATATCCCCCACAAATTTGCAAGTGATTTTCCAGAACTTAATCCCATGAGGCTTTTATTTGGCAAGCCTCCAAAAGGAATAGTTTCAAGTAGTCATCTAGAAGGTAGGTCTATTGTTACATTTTTGCAAAGGCTAAAAATACTGATCAGAACATTACTAAACTAGTATTCTTGATTCGGATCTTTATCCTTATACACCTAAAACAATTTCCAAAAGTGATGTTGCTCCTCTATTAAAACTCTAGCTAATAAAAAAACTAATATGAAGACTTAATAAACTGTGCTTAACATGCCTTCATGTTTAAATGATCTAAGAACTAAATCACATCCAACTGAATTTACCACAAAATAATAATCTGACTTGAGTATTGATATTTTCAAATGTCTTTGAATGCTATATTTATTCACATATTCAGTCTTTTGATTCTAACCATGAATTCTGAACAAAAGTTCTTAAATTCAATGTTTTGAAAAACAACACAAAAATAAGTAGACAGAAGATCACACACACACACACACAAAACTGGCAATACTGATATCTACTTGCTTGCAATAAACCCAAATTTCCATATATATGGAAATAAAATGTATCGAGAATTACATTTTTAATCTTTCAAAGATAGCTCGGCTAGTGCTTCCTAATGCTACTCCATCTATGCATGAAGTAGCTTAGAACAAAACCTGAGTTCTAAAAGTGCTTCATTATAATACATCCAGTTTTTCTATTTAAAAAAAAAAAACTGAATTTTCCCAAACCCCTAAATTTCAAAGACAACATTAACATGAGTCCTATCCTTATGTCCAGCAACACTGACCACGGCCTCCACAGATTACCCTTTAATGATCTACGCAAGCTTTCAAAAGCCAGAACAAGCTGGTACCAATCAGGCAAAAAGGGAAAATTGAATCCCAGAAGGAATCACCACTGAGATCCCAATCACAATAATGAGGTCCCTAGGAGCTGTAAGGACTCAGTGCATAACAATCAGACTTGGCTTAATAGCTAGAAGGGGTAAAGGAACCAGGTTGATCCTCTATTGTTCACTTCCTAGGTCTAACAGAGTATCTGCACTTTAACAGAAAGTTTGCCATGAAAGGAGAATTTGGGGAAAATGAACTGGTAAGGTGGTCACAAAAAGGGGATTTAAAGGGGATAGCCTACCTGTGACAACTTTTGTAGGCCTCATCTTTGCATTTTCATCCTGCTTCATGCATTGCTAATCAGAGATCCACTGGAAGCTTCAGAACCAACTGAAAGGCCTGGCAGGGTATTTGGCTTTCAATTCTTCTACTCTGTTTATTCCCAATATATATTCATCAGGCTTAGAAACAACTCTTGAACAAGGGCAGCCACTCAGCAATGAAATGTAAATTACTGACATGTGCTGAAACCTGGACTTGCCACCACTAATGAGCACATTAAAGGAAAAATGCTCACTAGATGACTGCAACCTTTTACTTAACCCTGTGTGCACGGGAAGCCACAATTCAACATCAATTGAAAGAGCTAGCTGCAAAACAGTTAACAGAGCCGCCCTGTCACCACTTTTAATATCTCATAGTCTGAAAAGCTAAGACAAACATGAAATTTTTACACTTTATCAACTAAAAATATTGTGCAAAACATTATTGTAATGTGGTCAGCTTTGGTTAAGATTTGTGAAACTTATCTAAATGCTACCATTATTTCAAATAGTTTGCAAAGAGTGAAAATAAAATCTCTAGTTGTAAAAAAAAAAATCAACAAGGTACTAATCTGTTGGTTTATTCATTAATTCAGTCAACAAATTCTAGACTTAGTGATCTAAAGCTCACCAGAGACCTGGCAAGAATCTGAAGTTTAAAAGCTTGTCAAGAAAAATGTCATATAAATTATTCAGATCTTAATATAAATAAAATATTTGGTTTATATGAACAGGGGCCTCATTTATTGGGCACTAAATATTAGTCTATTAGACAATCCAATCTGAATTTTAAAGCAGAAAAATCTAAAATGAAATAAGAAGACATCTAATATCTATTAACTTTTAAATTTTCATAATTAAAATTTTAAATGAAAATTTCTAAATAAATGTGGCACTAGAATGAATAAAAGTATTAATATGTTAATTTACTATTTAAGTTATTGTGTGACGCTTATTTTTCCAAAGAATACTCTAATACCAGTAAGCTCTTATAATATTAACGTTTAATTATAATTTTATCTTTCTCTGATAACCTAAAAGCATACTAAATTCTTAAAGCCCCTAAAAATTAATCACAACAAATATTAAAATATAAAAAATATTTTAAATTTGGTTATTTCTCTTTGTGGTTTTTGGCTAAATTTAAGTTTTCCGTATAATGGTGTACAATTAAACTCTAGCTTATTAGAACCCTCAGGGCTTGAAAAAACAAGACTTCAATCAAAAAAACTGATTACCTAGTAGTATGTTACTAAGAAAGTCATTATATTTCTGATTCAGTTTCTTAGGATACTATAAGGTATGTACAGATTTTTAAAAAGCACATATGAAACAACTTTATATAATATTTGACAATCCCCCAAACAAGAGCATCATTAGTTCACTAGGAACCTACATCCTCTTCCTATTTTTATCAAAGACCCATTTAACAAAGTCTTCTCTTAATTCAGTAGTATACCTGGCTATATGAAGCAAGAGCTTTGACTTTCTCTTACCTTGAAGAAAATGTACTTATCCAAGTGACAGAAACATTTGTCTACCTCCATTAGGATATATATTTCTGCATTATTGGTTACTTTCTGAAATCTCTGAGAGAACTGTTTTATCTTCTAGCTCTTCTTATTCTTTATTTTATATCTTTCAATATCTGAAATCATCCCCATTGCTGATTTTAATCTCCACCAAATATTGTTACTACTATTAAGACCCCCACACTCTACTCACTAATATTATACTGGCCAAGGCATCTGAAAAGCAAGTCCTCCACATGTGTGTTCTTAGTTGCTTATATGGCTGCCACATACTGACTCAATCAGAATCACCACACTACAGACTCCATTATAAACCACCATTACTGCTTTCTACTGGTTTCTTTTTCTATGTGCTTTTCTTATTTCATCTGCTTCTTTTTCCCACTTTCAGCTTTTAAGGGGACAAGCTGAACTTTTACAGATAACTATCTAGTCCCTTTGGGTCTGTAAATGTTCTTACAAGCTAGAGATACCAATAGGCTTAAATTATAATTATAAAACTATAACAAGTTCTAAAATTATACTCTTACAGGGAAAAAACAATAATGGATGAGGAAAAAAAAATTGAAAACATTTTAAGGTTTTGTTTCGCTCCATAATAAGTTGTACAATTTCTTTTTTCAAAGGCAGCACTGCCCAGAAGTTATAAGTGTAAGCAATGCCTGAGTTTGCATCCCCACCCTGGTGCCAATAGCTGTGAGACCTTGAGCAATTTGATTAGATTCAACTTCTTTTTGCTTCTTACACCTATAAAGTGAAGATAATACTATCCACCCATAGGGCTATTATGAAAAGCAAATGAGTTAATACACATAGAATGCCTAGAATAGTGCCTGGTACACAGAGGTGGGGAAAAAGTTAATAATTTGCTAAGGGTAAAAAACTCATCCATTCATATTATGATCACAATTAACCTTGATACTTATACTCTTATTTGATCTAAACTCACTATTTTCCTTTTATCTTTCTCTACTATTTACTTTTAAAATAGCTTTTTCTTTGAAATAGTATGATAAAAGTGATAATAGCAGGAATGATAAAAACTGCAGTCTTTATTCACTATACTAATAAACATAGGCCGAAATTAAAACTCTAAAAGATTACAAAACAAATTTACCATTAATGAATATGTATGGAAGACAAAACCATATTATACTAAGTCATATGCAGAATCTGACATATAATTTTTTATGCAAAAGGAATAGGAAAAAGATCTTAACAAATACTTGTTAATTTTTTTAATAAAAATGTATTTCAAACTAGTTGGCATAAATAGCAGAGATTAAGCCTCCTTCCAAAAGTTTGTTTCATGTTTGGAAATGTATATAAGCAATTCCATTAAAATTTGCAAAAAATTATTAATGACTAGTAAGGTGATGAACACCAGGAATTCGGAGATGAATAATAGTCCTTAACCTAACACAAAAGTAATCATTAAGTCCAGAAAACAATATGCAAGTGGTCTGGAGAAGGGTAATCGGAGCAGTCTTGCTCTTTCTGCCTAGAATGCTCTTCTCATGCGAAGTATCAGCTTAAAGGTCACCCTCACAGAGGTTTTTTTTTTTTTTTTTTTTTGGTACCATTTTATGTAAAAAGGCCATCTAGTCACCTTCTAGCAGTGTTTCTCAAACATTTTGGGCTCAGAATCTCTTTAGAGTTTTAAAAAATTGATCATTTCAAAGAGCTTTTGTTTATGTGTATTATATCTATCAATATTAGCCACATTAAAATGAACTTTTTAAAATATTAAATTTTAAAAGAATAAATCTATTTAGAATTAACATTTATGGTGAATCAGTATGAGTAGAAATGTTTTACATTTTTGCAAATCTCTAACATCCAGCTTAATAGAAGACAGCTGGATTCTCATATCTGGTCTGCTTTTAATCTGTTATGATAACATACACCATGTAGCCCTTGGAAAACTCTACTGCACAATCATGGGAGAATGAGAGGGGGAAAAAAATATTATGAAAACAGCTTTTACTTGGCCAAGTCTCTGAAAGGGTGTGAAAGATATCCAGGTGGCCCAGAAAGCACTGGGAACCAATATTCTCCTACATCGTCCACTTGTATTTTCTTCATAGCACTCATCTTGACCTGACTTTGTTAATTCATTTATTACCTACCTCCTTGTACCAGAAAATAACTCTATGAAAACTTAGATTTTTATTTTATACACCACTAAATATATCCAGTATATAGATGAGTGTCTGGCAACTTTCCACTCTTGCCAGAAGGTATAACATAAACTTCTCATGTAAATAGTCTTTCCCATTTTTGTAATCCATTCAAAATTAATCCACATTGATCTTTACCCTTTGCTAGATGAACTTAAGTGAGTTCACCTGTTTGGTTCCTTTACAAATTAATATATTTACCAGCAGTGGTGACTGCTCTTCCTACCATACTACATCATTTTTCCAATCTGTGCCAAGTGTTAGATATTCTGTGAAGAGCAGGGAATTAATGGTCAAATACAATAATATGACATAGACTTAATTTCTCAAATTTTTATTCTATTATACATAAAACACAAATGAATCAAAACATGATCATTTCTTGTAGAAATTAATGTGCCCTGGAGAGAATTTTGTCTACTTTAATGCAAGCACACACCATAACATGGCTTTTATAAAAAGCTCTTTGAGAAATACAGTTCTATGCAATAGATTGTCCTAGAAGAAGTAGCTTACCACATGGAACATAAAGCACAAACTTTAATGTGATCCCTGGAATAATGAAAGTTACTCCTAGCTACTCTAGATTAAACCCTTTGAACAAGTGGATTATTTTATTTGTTTGTTTGTTTGTTTGTTTTTGGTAGCTGACATCACCCAGGAGGGAGCTTCCTCTATCTTCCATCTAGTCTAATAACCAGTTTATATCCATGAGAAAGGTACTTCTTTACTAACTCTTTATGCTGTGGATTCTTGAGTCAAGATGTGATAAACTAAGATGACCTGGAAAAAGGTAATGTTTCTAGATAGTATACTTTGATTTTAATTTGGTACCCGTTCTATAACTATTAAAGGATAAAGACAAAATGTTCTCTTTCTCCTTGTCATGAAATATCAAGTATAAACGATGAAGAAGAGCGAAAGCAGACATTCTGACAACAGGAAAACATTTTAAAGACAATGGCTGAAATCCCCTCATTCTGGATATGAAAGAGAGCCTTAATGTCTCCCAAGTTTAACATACGTATTCTCCAAGAGAATCAAATTAACTCTGAATTCATTATATACTCTATGATAATCTGACCTCGAGAATATAGGATATAAAAACATTCTTCTGAGCTTAATAAATTTGCTTTTATAGATCTTTTTAATGAAAAGTTTCAAACAATCAAAAGTAGAATGAATAGTATAATAAATCCCCAGTCATTCATCACCCAGATTCAACATTTTTAAACTGATTTTAAATTTGGATTTCAGCAGTAAATTCCTAAATATTATGCCATTATGCAATAATATCAATCACTGTACTACCCTAGTAAAATATACTGACATGTTACAGCTAATATATAAATATATAACCTATTCTGTCTATACATCCAATATTTTATGTAAATTGTGGTATTCTAACCAGAAACAGCATCTCTAAAGCCGTCATCATTAATCAAAACATTTCCTTATAAATAAAACTGTTTAAGAAATGCAACACATAATTTTAATCAACTGATATGTTCTTATTTCTCTTAATGCTTATATTCAACAACTAGCATGTGAAGGACTGAACAAAAAGCCAAGAAAAACACATATGTGCGCACACACACAGGGGTGCAATGTGAATAGCCATCAGCATGTTGGGAAGTGTGCACACACAAAAAAAGAATACTAAGCTTAGCAAATTAGCATATCACAATCGTGCTTCAATATGGTGCCTCAGGAACCTTGTAAAAATATCCTTAGATAAGGTCCAGTCTGAAAACAAAGCCCCAGCAATCATCTCATTATTTCTGTCTCTTTGCCCACTTTAGAAAGCAGGCACTTAAAAGTTTAATTTTAGAAGGCATTTGAATCATTAACTTTGTGTAACAGTGATAATTAATGTTACTTCATTTAATCCAATATCTTCAATCTATTACCTTCACTAAAACAAAAATAAAATCTTTCCTACTGAATTGTAAGTTTAAGGGTTACAGAAAAATAAATGGATGAAAGTAAACTTTAAGAAATCACAAAGTTACTATAAATTAAAAATAGCATCACAACAGAAAAACACAGGGAGGCTTCTCAAAGTGCTCTTTCTACATTTATTTCCAGAATTCCACATTTTAATTCAGCAACTTTTCTCACTTAACAAATAGTTAACAAGCATGTACTGAAAGCTTAGTGAGTGATGCAAAAGAACTAAAAAGCATGATTTCAGCCATCTAGTCATATACAAGATGGGCAGCAATCAACAGATGAATAAAAATGTGGTATGTGTAATATACACAATTGAATATTATTCAGCCTTAAAAAGGAAATTCTGACACATGCTACAACATGAATGAACCTTAAGGACATTATGCTAAGTGAAATAAGCCAGTCACAAAAAGACAACTACTACACAATTCCACTTATGAGTTACCTAGAATATGCAAATAAAGACAGAAAGCAGAACAGAGGTTACCAGGGGTTGGGGTAGGGAAACTAGGGAGTTACTATTTAATGAGTATAGAGTTTCAGTTTGGGATGATGAAAAGGAGATTAATGGTAGTGATTGCTGCACACTGTAAATGTACTTAACATCACAGAACTGTATTCTCAAAAATGGCGAAAAGGGTAAATTTTATGTTATATATAATTTACAATTAAAAATATATATAATAAAAAGACATTATTCTATGTACCCTAAAAATGGACCAAAATAAAAATCATTCTTAATTTCAACTGATTATTTGGATCGTTAATGACAGACATGTCTAAATTCTCTTCAAATATGTTTAAAGCAAAAATTATGCCATTTTCCCATGGAATTTATAATATATACATGTGAAATATATATATTACAACTATAATGTGGAACATGAAGATGGGACAATTTCAAAATTTCTACATTTTCCTGAAATGGTATAATATTAACTCTAAGGACCATATAAAGTTAAGCATGTATACTGTAATCCCTAAAAAAAGCACTAAAAAAATGTAAAAGATCCAATAGACAAATTTAATAGAATTTCCAACATTAAAATGATCCAAAGAAGACAAAAAAGGAAAACAGAAGGTAAAAAGAGGAGACAACCAGAAAATAAACAAAACAGTAGACAGAAATCCAGCCACATCAGTAATTTATTAAATGTTAATAGCTTTCACTGAAATTTCATAGTGGTAATGGTTATACAAGTCCGTGACTATACTAAAATCACTGAATTGTACACTTAAAAAGGTGAGTGTTAAAGTATGTGAATTATATCTCAATGAAGCTGCTATTAAAGAAAATAAACTAAGGCAAACAAAAAAAACTTAGACTAAATACTATAATTAAAAGATAGATTATCAGAATAATTTTAAAAGCATGGCCCAAGTACATGTTGGCTACAAGAAACATGTTTTCAGTATAGTCAGATGGAGAAATAAATATCATGCAACCAGTAAGCTTAAGACACTTGAGTCTTTAAAGTCAAATATTAAGTGATATGCCCAAGATCACACAGCTACAAAATGGCAGAACAAGAGATTTAAGTCTGACTCGAGATTGTCCTAATAACTGCAAGGGAAAAGTAAAGAGAGAGAAGGAAAGCTAGAATATAAAATTCAAACTGCTTTAACCTCAAGCAAAGTGAAGAAATCCCAGCCTCGTCAAATATTAGATTCTTAACTTCCCTATTGAAACCATCACCCAAAATTTCACAATCTTAAATGTGTTTGCCTTATCTACATGCTTAAAAGACTTCTAAAAAAATAAATATTTTTTTCCTTTTCAGATATCCACTTTAGGGCATTTCTACTCAACACCTTCAAATTCTTCAACCAATATTCCAGAAGCTGATTAGAATCCAAATGCAGGAAAAAAACATCCTCAAACATTTCAAAGGACATTCTGTTATAATAAGAGTTTTATGAATTTGCTTTCATAGGTTTTCATAAATTCTTTTGTACATAACATGTTTAGAGTCACAATTAGAAATACATTACAAAATTATTGTCAAAAGAAAAAGTCACCGAACTTTCTCCTCTAAATCCAGGGAGACTTGATTAGCTCAACATAGGAAAATTGAAGTAAAAGGTTTCAGTGATTATTCTATAACTCTACCAGCTCACTCAAGTATTTTACTTATAAAGTCAGCAAATCCAAGTGAAGACAATTACACTCAAGTATTTTACTTATAAAGCCAGCAAATCCAAGTGAAGACAATTACTCTACTGGCATCCAAGATTGCAAGATCAGAAAAACAAAAGAAATAATTCTGTTCTTAGACATTAACAATGGTAAACTGATAGGATAAAAAAATAAAAAATAGCCTTCACCAGTAGCAAAAATAGGTGCCAGCCAAAGGTATCCATTTAAAAAAAAAAAAAACAAAAAACACTAACAACCCAGTCTAGTTCCAATTCATCGTAGAAGCAGTTTGGAACATTTACTGAGCATAGAATTTATAGTCACATAGTCATTTAGTTGGAATCTCTTCTCTCATTTACTATGGGCCATTAGGCAAGACATTTGCTTGAGACTATTCTATAAAACCAGGAATAAAAATAATAAAGATTAAATGAGAATGATGCAGGTGTATCTGTAGGTAGGTATTTCATATCTTTAAGAGCATGGGGGAAGGGACGTTCTTTTCTTATAACAAATAAAACCCAAGTTCAGCAAATAAGAGTACCCTAATATAATAAATCAACAGCAAAATTGTAACGCATGTGCACACACGTGGGTCCGCTCCAGAAGAATGATGGCAGTAGTAGCCTCTAAGGGTTTAAACTGCAGGCTGACATCAGAGGTTCACAGATAGCTAAACCTTGTTTTTCATTGTATACATGAGACTTAACTTTCTTATAATTTGTGGTTCTCAAAAACTAAAATTATTAATAAAATCCGATCTGTGTCCAAAATGAAAATTCTAATGTTAATGATAAAAAAAAAAAGTATGTACTTAAAACTAGATGTCCACAAAATACACGGTAGTAAGTTTCAACCTTTAGTAGGCTATGATATAAATAACAGTCACGTCGTATAAAACATACTTCCATGAGCTACCTAGACTATAGGTCTATATAGAAAAGAGTTACAAACAACTCTGGCCTTGCAAGGCCTAAGCCTCTCCTTTTTATATTGCTCAAAAACTGGGTTGTTTTTTTTTTTCAAATATGAGTAAATAGAGTATCACACGAATCATTTTTCACTCTAAAATATTTTAAAAATAAAAATATTATTCAACAAATTCACTGGCAAACTCTCCAACTTCAAAATTTTAGCATTAGTTACAAAGTACTTACAACTCACTTCACAACTATAATGACACACCATGAATTACAACCTCATGACTGAAGACCAATGACCTAGCAAAAAACTTTCTTCAAGTTTCTATTTACACGACAGTTATTTTCCTACAATCTGATCATGTGTTGCCTATATTACTATTAAAGTTGGGGGAAATTTTCTATGAGCTTTAGCTAAGTTCCCTACAGTTATTTGGTGTTCACTATTCTGCTACTATTTGAACACTCTCTTTCTACTGAGCCAAGTAGGATATAGTATTTTTTAAAAGTGCTCTGTATTTATGGTCAGCCAACCTAGGTCAAGTCCTGATTCTGTTAGTTACTTGCATAGTATGATTGCTGACAAGTCACTACACCTGAATCGGTTTTTTTTTTTTTTTTCTTGTTAAAAAGATTTAATACTAACCATCTTCAATGGTGGCATGAATTAAATGAAATCATGTCAAAGTATTCTGCAAACTATGGTATCATACATACAGTAGCATAATTATATAAAATTATTAATTTCCTTAACAGGAAAAAAATCTAAACTCCCAAAACATATATGAAAACTATCAATTTCCCCAAAACACTAATTTTAACTATCTAATGCCCCTAAAAACTCTTCAATTCTCTCACCATCCATTATTAACACCAAAGATTGAGGTGATTTGCCTGCCAGTGCCAGACTTCATGCTAAATTCTTCATATATGTTGTTTCTAATCTTTATAACAACTCTGCAGGGTAGGTGTCAATCTCCTCATTTTACAAATGAAAAAATTTTGAGCTATTCCCAAATTTTGCTATTATAAAACAATCTTATAATGAACATTTTAAAAGTATATCTACAAGGTACATTCTTAATAGTAGAATTATCATGTCAAATATTACATTTTAAATTTTGATAGATACTGGCAAATTTATGGCAAAAAAGTATATAATTTTCATTCCCAAGAACAAGACAATTTACCTGTACATTTGCCTACACTTAGTTTATAGTTATTTTTTGTTTAATCCAATGGATAACGATTACATCTCATTTTCACAAGTTATATTCCTTATAATATGAAAAAAAAAAAAATATATATATATATATATAAAATCCAGAAAGATAATGAGGAACAATATGAAATCCCTTTAAACTAATATCCCCTTTTTCCAGGAGCAGGTAGTTTTACTTTTCAAAGTTCTTTCAGAAACTCTAAGAATTTCTTCTCTTAACCCTAACAGTCCTCATAGCCTCTCATCGCTGTTCTTTACTACTCAGAATACAAGGAGCCCAGAAGGAAAATATGGAATGAAAAACAGTTTGGGAATAAAATCTGCACGCTCAGCACATTAAAACAACTGAAAATTGCAATTCTTTATGAGGATTATTTGTAGCTTTGCTTTTTCCATGAATTATTTAAGTAAAAACAAGATATGATTTTATTTAATCATGAACAATAGGAATTACATGTAATCTGATCCCATATTATGTAAATGAAGCATAAAGAATAATGGCTTGTAAAGGAAATTTATAAAGTTTAGTATGCTTTTACATTTGTTTTAGTGTATATTTTCTTAAGCAAATATATAGCATAAGTTCAGAAAAAATTCAACAAATCATTTTTATTCATCGCTATTAACTAAAAACAAGATATCACATAAAGCACAAATAGTTTTTCTATGAACAAAATAAATATGCTGCTCTTTGAAACACAATAAAAACAACAACCAGAAATAAAGGGGGGGAAAAAACCTCAATATTTGATTAAATTTAAAACATAAAAGTATTACAATAAAGGGAATACCATAGTTTTAAACAAAAACAAAATTCCATCTACTACTCTTCCTCACCAAGTTTCCACTAACATGGTAATCTATTACCAATATGCTAGAAATCATATTTCTAAGAATATATTCAGTTTGAAATAGTAACTATATAATTTCAATAATTATAAATCACACAATGTTTATATGGCATAATGAAATCTGTAAGCAATTTCATTTCACTGTTATTTTTATAGAACTTATCAACTATAACCAGATGTTCCAAAAGGAGCATTTTAAATGACACACTCAAATGGGAAGAGATTTTAATAGGAAAATTATATCCCAAATAAGAATCTTGCCATGATGCACAAATAAAAAAGAGGGTTATCACTAGATGCATATTTTCATAGTGAACAAAAACATACAGTAACCTGTCTTCTAGTTTCAAAATAGTCCTTTTTGTGATAAGAAGAAAGTTTTCTTGAAGGTTATTGTTTTATAATTCTTAATCTAATAATATTTACTTAATTCTCCCAAAACATTCATTGAACTTACTATGTAGAAATCGCTAGGATAGATAACAAAAGGAAAACAAAGGCTAAGACCAAGTCTCTTGTCTCAGGAGAAGATTAAAATATAAAAACAATTGTAACATTTGGTATACCAAATATATATCAAATAAGAAATCTTAAAAAAAAAAATTAATGCTCTAGAAGACAGAAGAAAGAGATTACTTCTCACCAGAAGGATATGGAACACTGTCCCTGTAAAGGTAACATGTGAATTGTGCCTTTAAGGATAGATAGTATCACAGGGATGTGAAGTACAGCATAGAGAATACAGTCAATAATACTGTTATAACTATGTATACTGCCAAGTGGGTACCAGACTAATTGAGGGGATCACTTCGTAAGTTATATAAATGTCTAATCATTATGCGTACACCTGAAACTAATATAAAGTAATATTAAATATCAACTCTGAGAAATACAAAAATTTAAAAAGGGATAGTAGTTGGAAATGTGGAAGGAGAGGACAGGTGTGCACACTGGGGAAAGAGTGATGAAAGGCATGGAACAGGAAAGAACCAGCCATGTTTGGGAATAGTAATAGTCAGGCTTGGCTGAGGCATAGCACTGAGAAAGAAAAATGGAGGACATAAGATTAGAAAGAAAAAGGAAAGGAGTCATACATTCTACACTATTTTCTCTAATGTGAAACCCCTAATGGAAATAATATTTCTTATCTTCATTAACAGAGAATGTGAATTTTATAATATTTTCTTCCCTGCATTGAAGTCATGTGTAGTTGTCTTATTTTCAACAATGTGATTACTAGCTCCTCAAGAGCAGGACCTGCATCTGATTCATTTTTATACACTTCTCAGATGCCTTGAACATAGATACAAAATAATCTTTATTTTAAATGATTGAATAAATGCATGAATGAATATATTAGCCATGTCATTTAACTTCTCTGGGACTAAGATATTCATTTAGACCAGAAGTTCTCAAACTTTTTCTATAAAGGGCCATACAGTCATATTTTAAGCTTCACAGGCTATTCGATCTCTATTACAGCTATGCGACTCTGCTGCTGTAAAGCAAAGCAGTCCCAGACCACACATAAATGAATGAGCACGCCAATAAAACTTAATTTACAAACAGGCAGCAGGCCTCCTTTGGCCCATAGACAATAGTTTAAGAGACTTTTCACCTAAACAAACTTAAATTTAATGCATTATTTTGTACAAGCACATTTCAATGTAAGCATTATATTCAAATCATTTTCTTCTGTAATAATAGAACCTCAGCCAAAATTTCAAAGAAGATAAAAAATAAAAAGTGATATAAATAGGAAAATGTGAAAATATTGCATAAAACCTGGTAAATCTGGACCTTTGGATAGTCCTACCAAATTTGCTCTCTCCAGACACTTGTTACTATTACCATCTGTATGATCTTGAATCACAACCTCTTTAGACCTAAATTTTTAATCTATAAAGTAAATTGGTTAAAACAGATAATTCTAAGATAGAACTCTATGATATTTAGAATTGTTCCAAAATAAATTTATAAATTTCAAGTGGAAATTTTATCTAGAAAATAACATTCATAAATAAATTTGAATCCATGGCAGCACAAAATGCAAGTCTATCACCAGAAACAAAGTATTACATATTAGAATAAATTAAGATAATTTAATACCTAGGATAAATGGTCTAAGGAGCTTTTTCAAACATTATTCATAATCTTATTTTAGTACCTGAAAAATAAGATTTCAGTACCATCTTGAATGTAGTTATAAATACACCTGGGAAGTCACTTAGTAGCAAATAAGGTTAATTCACCTAACCAGAATGGTGATATCAGGATATTCAGATCATGAAAAAAAACTTTTCCCAAAATAGAGAATAAGATTTGATCAGTCCTAAATGCCACAGCATGCCATAAAAGGGAAAAAATAAAATCTTACTTCTGGCTTTACATGCCATGCTCATGGTATAATAATTAATAAATCACTGGAATCATTGACTTTTGGTTCAAAATCTGAAGTTTATATGTAAATTTAAAAGTCAAAGTACATGCAATATATAATAAACCAGATGTTATTCATTAGGTGCAGTGGCAATTTTGTAACCTTTCAATTTTTACTCTTGAAGTCAAGACAGATTACAGAGTAAAAACTTCACTTTTCACAAACTGTTTTTAGAGAATTCTTGGGTCAATTAAAATTCTATAATCCATCAGTACCCACATTTACAAAAGCAACACAATCGCACTGCTTTCTGAAATACAAGTTAATGATTCATTACAAACTTACCAAACATTTGGCAAATTCTTTGTTTTCTGAAAGAAATCCATAACCGGGATGTACCTTAGAAATGAAATCAAAAATCACTTTTATTTGTATCGTATTGCAAAACCTAGATAAGCTAAATAGAGAGTCCATTGATGTGTTCATTGTTCAAGGGCCCTGAGTGAGGTTACTCCTCTGATCAGCTCCAACTCACATTCCTGAGTACAGAGTCAAATTTTAAGAAACTGCCTATTCTATATTCACTTTAGGCACACTACCTTTCTGCAGTCAAGGCCATCTACCTACAGACATTCTCGTCCACTTGCACTTGACTTTGCTATTCAAAACAAATTAAACTTTCTCCATTTTTTGATGCTAACTTTGGCCACAAGTTTGAAGAATTTTCTAATGGTTAACAGGTCAAAGAATTATGTTCAAAGAAACCTTTTGCAAAATAGATACTTTAAAAAAAAAAAATCCCTCTTAATTCCCTTTCTTTACAGTCCAGGAAATGCTACTTTACAAAACACTGGCTACTAAGCCAACTAACATTATTTTATTCCTGTGATATTAATGTATTCAGCTACTACCCAATCAGCAGTTTCTGTCAAATCTAACTGAAATAGAAGTTTGGTTTTACTTTTCCTTTGTAGTCTGAATTTTTTTCTTCTGGTATCTACCTCCTCTTTCCTTCCTCATCCCACCTAGCCATTCACAGCCTCTTTATGTTATTCTATGCAAGCCATACTGCTACAATCTAAATTCTCCTATCCTGTTCTAATCGATTAATTTTTGACTCTACCACATTGGCCAAACATAAATTTAGCGATTCTATTATCAGTTAGTATTGAACATATTTCCAGTAAAACAATTCTGCTTTAAAGAAAGTCAAATGTCTAAAGAAGCCAGTATGATAATTTAGAAGTAGCTACATACCAATGATTTTTAAATGCTAAACCAATCTTTATAAACATGGCACAGAATAATTTAAACTGCTGCAGCACAGGATAGTGTTTCACTCCACCAATCTTTTTATATAAACATTCGACTACAGATTGCATTCTGTCAAGCTATAGTTAAAAGGTTAAAAAAGGTTACCTTCATTAACTCTGCTAATAAACTGTAAATATCTATAATATGGGTTCATGAATTCAGTTTTTTATTTAAACATGCATCTTACTAAAACATTTCCTTAAAAAGAAATGTGAACACTAATTGAAACACTCCAGGCTAATTGCTGGTGTTGGCTGCTTCCATCCAATTTTAGAGATAACTCTGCATAGTTTTCAACATTACATGTAATTAGTTCTCTTGATATTAAAACACATACATGCACAACAACAACAAAACACTATTCCTGATGTCAGAAACCAGTCTTTTTCTTGGATTCCACTTCATTCAAACAGAATTGGGGGTGGGGAGAATTATTGATTTCTCCATGTTAGTTATGTGTACTCTATTGATGTGATCAAAATAAATTAGCAATTACATTGTTTATATTTCTGGAAGTATAACTTAGGTGTGCATAATTTTTACATGATTTAAGTAGAATTTAAACCAAAGTATTTTCAATACTGTTTATAACAGAATTTTTTTAATGGTCTTATTATGCTGAAAGGGTTAATACTCAAAACTAATTGGGATTTTTTTTTCCCAGCAAATTTGGAAATGAACTGAAACTGCTCCCTGGTGTGAAAGCTGAATCCAGCAGCCACCTGCAGGATCAGCGACCAACACTGCCAGATGCTACAAAGCCTTTGATTTCCAGTAGCGAATTCAGCCACATTTAACTCATGTGACGTGAACTAAACTGCAACAGCATTTTCAATCGTTATTCTTTTTTTTTTTTTTAAATACAAACTCTAGCTTTCTGCTCACTACATATGAAACAGCTGCAGTAGATAGATTCATTCAGACTCACAGCTTGGGCTCCGGTTTTCTTAATGGCTTCCATGATGGCATCCATGTTGAGGTAGCTTTTACTGGTGGGAGCTGGGCCAACACAGACAGCTTCATCCGCCATTTTCACATGAACCTGAAGAGACAAATCTCTGCATTAACAGATGCTCCTAACAAAAAGAACTATCATCATATGCAAATATACACAAAGTTGCAAATCTCATTGTGTCACATGTCAGATTTCTTTTTCAAAATAAATTAAAAAATAACAATAGAACAAATAAGCTCAGAACCCATATTAATCATGATTTCATTTATCACAAGCCTAATCCATTGTCTAACTAAATAATTTCCATAATATTCTCTATCAATTTGATTAAATCACAGCAAACAACTTTAGCCTCTTATTCAGTACCACTATACATAAATCTTATATCAAAACTACCCTGTTACATGTAGCCAAGGCAGCCCAATATTTTAATAACAGGCACTCATGTCCAGTTCTAAGCAAGCTCCCCAGGAAGTGGGGATAATTAGAGGGACTGAATGAAGTGATACAGTGAGTGTCCCTGCACAGCATCAGGTCAGCACCAGGCACAAATTAAAGCCCAGAACTAAAGAGTTCAATATCACTGCACGTGAACCAGAAAATCTTGAGGATCATTTAAATACTCTCACATTTGATCCTGATCCATTTTACCTTTATTGCTAAAAGAATTGATATGTGCATTAAGTCCTAAATCCACTCAAAACTCAGTAATATATGCTCCATTTGAAGATTACTCACTCTATAATGTTTTAAATCTATTTTTGCTAGGCATTCAACACTGAATAAAGTTTACTTCTAAAAGAAATCATTTTTTTAATGAAAAGATTCACATATTTTTTTAAATGGCTTTTCTTAACAGTTTTCCCATTTAAGGAACTCCCAATTGGTATAAATTTTACAGGCAGATATAAAAACTGGAGCACATACACAAACCCAGGCATTTATGACCCACCCCACTGCCCTACCAGAAGTCGACGGTGGCAAATACTTTCACATTATTGCTAAATTATATTTTTCAGCTGTGAAGTAATTTTTTAAGAAGTCCTTTGTTTTAAATGAGATCTACAGAAAAGTAAACCAAGAATGTCATCTTTTAGAAGCCCAGAGCTCTCTTTATCAATTCAATACATACTTTCAAATTAAGTAAAAAACTGTACTGTGCATTAAAAGGTAAGATAGCTGTCCAAGGGATTTACAGATCAATATTTTAACATAAAATACTCAAATATATACACTATAATTTCTTTAAAAACATCCGCTTTGAGGAAAGGCAGCCATGCTCACAAAGAGGTCCTAGATATTGACATGTTCGAAGCAAAGCTCTCCTAGTGGTCTTTACCTTGCTATTCCCAGCTTGAACTTGCTCTTCTTCCCTCAGACCAGAATGCCCCCTCCTCTGTTACCCTCTGCCTACTTCAGACCCTATTATTACCAATTTTGTTGCTGTAATCGTAGTTACTTTTTTTTTCTCTACGAAATTAAATGCTAAACAATTCTTTAAAAAGAATGTGTTGACCAGGTAAATCCACACTTATTCTGTGTGTGTGTGTGTGTGTGTGTGTGTGTGTGTGTGTGTGTGTGTATTCCCCAACTCCCCCTCCCCCCAGATAGTACCATTAAAGAGGCACTTAAGTTTCACTTCTACTACTAGGTCATTTTCAAGTACTTCATTTTCATCTCCTTTAATCTGAAATCCAATATTACTTAGTGCAAATTTTGGCATTTAATAACAGTCTGCCCAGCAATTACGCTTAGACTGCTTTATAGATTATGTCTATTATAATTTATACATTCTCCTCCACCATATCATAAAGTCCTGCAAGTCAGAGGCTGGATCTGAAATTCTATTTTTTTAAATCTACCCCAGCACACTGTCATGTGCTAAAAACTTGATATCTCATATGTACACCTGGATGACAAATTTAATAATTTGTCATTTAAGCCACTGTCTTTGCAGTCAAAGTCAAAATTTTAGCAACACATATGGAACTGAGGGTTGTATAGGGGGAAGAAATTAAAAGATATACACATGCATACTTATGTATGTATTTATATATTTTGGATATGTATTCATATATCCAAAATTTCTATAATAAATATGTCAAAAGTAAAAAGGAGGGGAATCCTAATAGTATTTTAACTTAGTTACTTCCACTCTTTTCTCTAAAAATACTTTTGTAACCATACGGCATTATAATTTCGTATCCTTTTGTTTTTTAATTAACATCATAATAGACACTTTTCCTATGTTATCATAAACTTCGTAATCATACTGAGACTTTAGGTCGAAGCCGAATGTATTTTAGCAGATGATTTATTGGCTGAATAATCATCAAAACTAATTATACATAAAAAGGTCAAGACTACTTACATATTTTACAAAGAAAGGCAAAATGCATGCTATTTCTAAAAAATTGGTTGGTTTCTTTTCTTCTATTTCTCAGAAACAAACCTTACGTGAGAGTAGAAAAGTATTTTAGCAGTTCAACAAGCCATTAGTCTAGCCCGGGTCAGTACTAGCAAAAATGCTGAGCAAAGCTATTTGAACGAAAAAACTAGAATTCTCTGCTGCCTCAGTTTTCAACGAGATATTTATGAGTTAACTGGGAAAAATAGTTTAGAAAACTTTTGCAACTCAATTTCAATTTTTGTTGTTATTGTTGTACTAATTTTGTGAGGTGATTTCTTTGGCTAAATACAAAACAAACTATTCAAGCAATGCAGATCTCTTCCAAAGAATGATTTATTTACTTAACTAAGCTGACTAGATGTATTTTTGTTTCAAAAACTGTAAATCTTAGAAAATACAAATTCCTTTTTATACAGTTTAATAGTAAAATATATATATATGTGTGTATATATACACACACACACACACACACACACACACACACACACACACACACACACATATATATATAAAATCATAGAAAGTTTAAACTAAGGTAAACTAATCACCTGACTAGGATATTGTGGCTACTGTTTAAAAAAAAAAAAAAAAAAGATCTTAAAGTACTTAGATTTGAAGTAAAGCAGTCTTCATAAACTTTTCCTCTAGGAAAGTTTCCACCAGAGGATTTTTAAAATTATTAGTTTCCTCCTCAAGCATTTAATTTTGTATCTTGAATTTTTATTTTTTAAAGAGAAAAAAATTGGTTGTATCAGCCTATTATTTGCCAAATAATGATCTAGCAGAATAAATGGTGTGTTTTCAACTCACAGGACCGAAAAAAAAATTATCTCCCTACTGATGTCTTAAAAATGAATTCAAATACTTGAATACAAAAAGGTTAAAAATTGTACCAGAATTTTAAAACTGTGAATTTGAGGAAAATTCATACTAGTCCATTAGGTGCCTAAGATATGCTGAAAAGATACTCTACTTGGTCCCTAACCTTATCAAATAAATAATATTTTAGTGTTAAAAAGTAGACAGACTAGATCTGACTGAAGCTTATAAATACCTTCTAAACTAGTACAGACTGAAAAAGATAGGGAAGACAAACAGCTTTAAAGATATTTTTTTCATCCTAGGAGATTTTTTGAAACCTAATACTTCAAGATGTACAGTCACATGGGCATTACTTACCATGCCATGAATACTTGAGTTTTCCTTGTGATAGCCTTCAATGCAAACATTAGGTAGAACACAAAGATAACAAAATATAGATTAGGTGTTCTCCTTGCCTGAAAACAGCAATGCCTCACACAACCTGGCCAGACTTCATTATAAATCAAATCTAACCAAATTCTCTAACATTACAAACATACAAAATTCACCCACAGAGACTGGAACATTAAAGAATGCCAACTGCATCAATCTTAATTTGAAGAACTAGAAAAAAAATAAGTTTCAAACAAGCAGATAAAATTCTATTTCTAAGAGAAAAAAAAAAGAACCCTTCTCTCTATGTTATACAAAGTATCTAAAGTCTAAGGAGGCTAATACAAATGTCAACAGACTAGCAAGCAGTCTGGTACATCCTTTCTAGAAATACAATTTGCTCCCTAGAAAACAGTGATTTTTTTTTAAGTCGGTAAATATTACATTCGCTTTGATTTCGTTTTGTAAAACTACATGTGTAGCACCATTACACATTTATTCACGATTTTTAGATGGCAGAACTGGTGACTTTACTATTTTTTTCTGTTATAATTTACATAATTTTCAAAGCAGTAAAACCAAAAATTTAAAACTAAAGGAAAGAAAAAAGAATAGATTTTTGCCAGTTGCAAAACTCCTAATCCATTTCCTACAATCCAGTTTTTATACCACAAAAAGGAACTGACCCTCAATCAATCCTAGAACCAAAACAAAGTTTTATCTAGTCTTTGTTTGGCAGGAATGCATGATGGTACCTTAAACAACAAAAGAAAAAAACAACATGACTAGAACCATATTCTCATTTCGCTGACCTCTGGGGTACAAGCATCAAGGGAAAGATGAAAGATGGAAGGGAGGAGGAGACTCCAAGTATGTAAGCAAAAGCAATGTCAATGTTCCAAGGCACAATAAAATGGACTGTGGAGTATAGCAGGGAAAGAAATAGTGATAGGTGGGGGTGGAGGGAGGAGTGAGGGGTGTTGATATGGTTAGTGGTAAAAGTGGAAGAGGCAGTGATAGCTGAGAAAGGGTTTAAGTGCTTTTTTAGTCTAGGAAAAACTTGAACAAATGCCTTTGGTAAGTAATCTATGGAAGGTAAGATGCTAAAAACACCTAAGATTAAATAATTCACAGTGTAAGTTTTCTGAGGATGAATGGCAGAGCTAGAAGTATGGAAGGCAGGAGATAGGGAGAGAGACAGAACTCATCTCTCACAAACACAATAAATACAAGCAAGCCAGGATTCAAAAAGAAAGAAAGAAAAGAAACAAGAGAAAGGGAGAGGGAAGAGGGAGAGAGCAGGAAAGATCTGAAAATCTAAAAGTCCATGAACCAATAAAGTATGGTATATACATACAATGGTATAAACATATAAATACTATTCAGCCTTTAAAAAGAAATTCTGCAGTATATGCTAATATGATGAACATTGAGGATGTTACATTAAGTGAAATAAGCCAGACACAGAAAGACAAACACTTATATGAGGTATCTAAAATATTCAAATTCATAATATCAAAGACTAGAACACTGGTTACCAGGGACTAGGACTAGGAGAGGAAACAGGGAGTTATTAATCAACAGGCATAAAGTTTTAGTTAAGCCAGATGAATAAGCACTAGACTTCTGACAACATTGCACCTTTTCTCAACAATAATGTACTATGCACTTAAAATTTGTTAAGAGGATAGATCTCATGTTGAGTGTTCTTACCACAATAAAAACTTTTTAAAAGAAAGAACAAACAAATTAGGACTTTGGTCGTGAACAGCTCTTAAGTTCTTTTGGGAAATGATGGTGGATACCAAAGAAGTCTAAGATGGGCAAGGCTTAGCTACTTCCTTACCCTGAATCTTACTAAAAAAAATGTATAATAAAAGCAATTCTCAGTCCAAATTCCTCCATATATAGACATTTATTAAGCAAACGTTTCTCAAGAAGACAGCAAAACAATGCTTCGTACAACCTTTCCACATGCTGCATAAAGTACCTATTCTTATCTGATCACTATCTTGAATGAAATGGTCATTCAAAAGAGACGTAATAATATTCCAAAGGCAGACTTCTGATGTCCCCAGAGTTGCTCTAAGACAAACAAAAATCCTCTTCAATGGCTGGATACCAAAAATAAAAATTCAAGTTCAGGGTACCATTCCTAAAGGTAAATGCCCCACTAGATTCTTATGTCTTGTTCATGCAATGGTGAAAGGTGTCCAGAATATTTTAGCCATTCCAAATATCTTGACTTGCACTAATTTCACTAATAAGTAACATGTCTAATATTCACACTGCTAAATATAAAACCATTACTTTCACCAATGAAAATTCACTTACTAAGAATTTGGTCTTGACTGAGATATGGAAAGTTGTAAGTGAATCTGGAGTATCAATTTTTGATAAGAGGAATTGACTAGACTTAGGGTGTAGGTTAAAAGGTTAAACTATCATGGGTTTATGTCTCTCTGTTCTGAAAAAGTTTAATCCTTCAGACATCATACCACTGTAGCAGACCACTATTATGCCCAAAAACCTTTGTCCCCTATTCCCATGGCACATGAATGCCCAGTTAGAGACCAGATTTATCAGACTCTCTTACATCAATAAGTTTGAGTCACTGGAATCAGAAAGTGAAACGGACAATTTCCAAATCATCTATAACTTAAACACAAGACACTTCCCTGAATTTCAGCTGTATTCTTTCCCTGTACCTGGAATACAGATGTTGCAGCAACCAAATGTAGACTAAGGCAACTCCTAAGGGCAGAGGACAGCACACTACAGTGAGAGCCAAATCCAGCTCAATGTCTGATTCTGTAAATAAAGTTTTACTGGAACAAAGACATACCTATTCATTTTCTTATTGCCTATAGCCTCTTTTGTGCTACAATGGCAGAGTTGGTAGTTGGGAAATAGATTGTATGGTCCATAAAACCTAATATAGTCACTACCTGGGTCTTTACAAGAAAAGTTGCCCACCCATGCCCTAGGGAATGGCAGAGCAAAACAGCAAGAACCAAAGCCCCTGGATATTCTCTGAAACCAATTTTTCCCCCCAACCTAAAATGGCCAGATATTATATGAGAAACTACTTGAAAGTCATCCTATTTAAGTCAATGTACTTTGTAATATTGATATTACTTGTAATAACATTTCTAATATAATCACTACCACAAACCCCTAACTCAATTCTTATTAATGAGAAGAACTAGATTAGTGAAATGGAAGTACAGCAGGTCCCCAAATGACGTTATTTCATTAACACTGACAAGATGCCATTGAAACTTGACTCTTTATATCAATGAGCCTGCGGTAAAATTAGTTTCATTATATATCATTTTCCTTAAAGTCACAGAACCTATCAACCACATTAAGTAAGGACTTACTGTACGAACTTCATAAGAACATGGCCCACTCAATCTTAGAGTTTATGAGGGTCAAAGAGGGAAATAATTAGTAGTTATACACTTTGGGGGATCTGAGCACCCCAAACATCCTTGCTGGGTGTTCCAAATGGCAAAGTGGAAACCACTCCTTGATCCTAAGCCGTTTCCATAGCTAGTCACATAGGCAACTAAACAAGACAAACAACCATAATGCAACAATTGTAGAACTACTCACTTCCTGAGGGGGGGCGCACTGGTTTGTGTGCTGCTTGCTAGAGAAGATGCCAAACCCTGGCCCTAGCTGGCAAGAATTTTTGCATGAGACTTCTACATTTCTGCATGTCATGTCAGCAAGGTGCTGACTGCCTTTTGTTTCAAATTGTCACTGACCCATGAAAAATGCCAGGTTTAAGGGCACTGACCACTGCACAGTAGAAAATCTGCATATAACTTTTGACTCTGTGGCCATCCCTTCACATCCAGATTCAACTATGGGAATTCCCAGATGGGAAACCAAGGTTGGGAATACAAAAATACTGTTTTGACCTGTGGTTGGTTAAATCTGCAGATGAGAAACACAGATATGAAGGGCCGACTATATTTATTGAAAAAAAAAAATCTATGTATAAGGAGACCCTCACAGTTCAAACCCATGTTCAGGGGTCAAATGTATATTTGCAAAGGTGTCTATATAGCCAACAGCCCTAGAAGCGAAGCATAGTGTCTCACTCTAAAGCAAAAGGCAGGGGTCTAATAGCCATTATAAAAGATTCATTATGTGTGAAGAACCCTAAGTTCAGGGTTCCTCTTCTATAATGCAACCCACTGCATGTGCAGGTATCACCTGACCCTCTTCATATCACCTGTGGGAACTGAGGTGTGGGGAACCAGGGCAAAAGTGCTGATACTCTGATCACTGCTACAGCTGTAAATAAACCATTCTTCATCTCTAACCCAAGTCTTATATCTTCTATTACAGCGGTCCCCAACCATTTTGGCACCAGAGACCAATGCTCCTATGAGAATCTAATGCCTGATGATGTGATGTAGAGGCTGAGGCAGTGATGTGACTACAAATACTGATAAAGCTTAGCCCGCTGGCCCACCGCTCACCTCCTGCTGTGTAGTCTGGTTCTTAACAAGCCCGGATGCTACCAGTCTGTAGCCTGGGAGTTAGAGACCCCTGTTCCATTAGTAGCCAAGAAACTGTGAGAGGCCGTTACCTTGCAAGTACAGTAAAATCTCAGATCCTTCATAGTTCTTGACAGCCCTGTGTTCTTAGCCGTGACACAACCCCATCGTATTTGTTGCTTCTGAATAGATCAATCACTTCCTACCGTAGGACTTGTGAGCCAGTAACCGATGCCACCATGCTGACATTCCTACTATTTGCTGTGTTGAGAGTTGTAAACTGTTTTGCTCTGATTTAGTCTTGCTTTTCGTACTGATGGAGTTGTGGCAAATTTAATCCTTTCTATCTTCTATGACATGGGGTACTTCCCAGGTATGTAACTATTTTAGTTATTTGTGTTTGGTTTACAGGCAGGAGAGAGAAGAAAATAATAAATTTAATAACTTATAATGTTAAAAAGAAAAAGAATTGATGTGGTTGGTAATTTCTCATGGCAAACGCTTCAGGTAGACTCACTGAACATTCCAACACTCCTTTCTAACTTGTTTCCCTCTGTTATTAATGGCAGAGAGCATAAAATTATGTTTCCCAGACTCCCTTGTAGTTAGAATGTGCATATATGCGATCTCGTTTCCACCAATCAGGCATATCCAAAAATATGAGAGTAATGTAAGGCAATACTTCTGCAGGCAGATTACATCTCATGACAAGCACAGAAGTAATGTGTCAGTTCTTCTACTAGGACAGCTCTAGAAGAATGTCTGGGTCTACCCAAGAACATCTGGGTCTACCCGAGATCATTACAATTGCCAAAAATGGTCAGTAGTAAAAGTGGGTTTATTCTAGAACAGATTTATTTTGCCTGAGTGGGTTATCTGTGGTCCTCTGGCCCTCCTGGGATTCTGCGAACTACCTTACATGCATTAAAACTGGGGTCAGCAAACTTTCTGTGAAGGGCCACACGGTAAATATTTTACATTTTGTAGCATATGTCTCTATCAGAACCACTCTACCTTGCCTTTGAAGCACAAAATCAGCCATAGACAACACCAAACCATATGGGGCATGGCTATGTTTCAATAAAGCTTTATTTACAACAACAGGCAGCAGACCAGATTTAGCTCACAGACCAAAGTTTTCCAACCTCTGCCTTAGAAATGCTTTTCTGTTCAAATTAATGTCAGTCAAGATTTATTGTGGATAAAGTGGCATATTTAAATATGTTTAACTGAAAATAACAAAGAAATGTGAACAGGATTAAAGGAACCATCAAAAAAATGGTGAGTTTTCCAGGGACTAGCAATATTGGGAAGCATGAATATCCCTAGTCCAGAAGGGGCTCAGAGTAGGAAGAGCATAAGTAGAGCTGAGGAACATGGACACTCTACCAGTTACTACAGCACTAGAGAAAGCAGCCACCATCGGCACTGCAACAAGGCAAGAAAGTGAAGGTAAGATAAATAGCCTCATCTCCTGCTGATGTCTTCCAATAGCCAACCAGAAGCAGAAAGCAAGGAAGTACAAGAGATATACTCTACAGATGTCAATCTCCTAGAGACTGATACATAAAAGAAAATTTTTGATAAATCTGAGTTCATCAAAATTAACTTTTGCTCTTCAAAAGACACCATTAATCAGAATGAGATACCAATTCTCACCCACTAGAATGTCTATAATCAAAAAGACAGGTAAAAAAAAAAAAGGTAATTACAAGCACTGATGAGACTATTTGAACCCTCATACGCTGCTTGTGGGAACGTAAAATGGTGTAGCTGCTTTGGAAAACAGTCTTGCAGTACCTGAAAGGTTAAATGCAGTTAGTTACCAAATGACCCGGCAATTCTACTCCTAGATATACACCCAAGAGAAATAAAACATGATTACACAAAAACATGTACCCAAATGTTCATAGCAGCATTATTCAAGTAATCAAAAACGAGAAACAACTCGAATGCCCATCAACTGGTCAATGGAGAAACAAAATGTGTTACACGAATGCTCTTCCACTTAATAGGGTTACATCAGATAAAACCATAAGTTGAAAATATCATTAAGTCAAAAATGCATTTAATCCACCTCACCTACCAAAAATCACAGCTTAGCCTACCCTGTCTTAGATGTGCTCAGAACATAATATCCAAAAAGCACTGACAACATGGTACACCAGAGAGTATGGTTTGTTCACCCTTGTGATCACATACCTGGCTGGGAGCTGCAGCTCACTGCCACCGTGCAACATCATGAGAGAGTACCGTACTGCATATCATTAGCCCAGGAAAGATCAAAATTCAAAATTCGAAGTGTGGTTTCTACTGAATGCATAGCATTTTCACAGCATTGTAAAGTCAAAAAATCATAAGCCGAACCATCCTAAGTCAGGGACCATCAATATTCATACAAAAGAATAGTACCCAGCCAAAAAAAGGGGAACAAATCACTGAATCTCAAAAACATTATGTTAAGTGAAAGAAGCCAGCCACAAAGGACTACATATTATATAATTCCATTTATTTGAAACGTCTAGAAAATACTAAACCATAGACAGAAAGCGGATCAGAGGCTGCCTAGGTGGAGGTGAAAACAAGAAGTGACTGCAAATGGACACAAGAGACTTTTCTGGGTGATGGCAATTTTTTAAAAATGGATAGTGGTGAGGGTTGCACACCTCTAAAACTTTACTATAAATCATTGAACTGTGCACTTAAAAAGGGTAATCTGTATGATGAGAAAATTAAACCTCAATAAAACCATTAAGTAAAAATCAGGAAATTTTATATAAAAACTTTTTTAATCTCCTATGCTGAGAGCTCTGCTATACAAGTCATTCTTGACACACAGCACAATGCTATGATATAAATGTTTAATCAATGACTCTAACAAATGAGAAAGAATTAACCTGACAAATAAGATTCCTGAGATAGAAGCCATGTGGAAAGGACATTCTAGTAGTAGACATAGTGTATCAAATGAACAGAGGCCTGAAACTAGAAGATGGTTAAGGGAGTAGAAAGCATCAGAGGGAACAGTCATCAATGCTATATGCTATGAACAGACCACCTAAGATGGGGATTTAGAATAGCTATTAGATCTGACGAATCAGATCTCTGGTGATTTGGGAGACCAATTTAGTAGAATAAGAGAAGCAGAAGCCAGACTTCTCTGGGTTGAGAAGCAGAATGTGAAGCAAGATAAGAAAGAAAAACTGAAGACTAGTCTTTCATGTTGCTTAACTATAATGCTAGGGAATGCAAGGACATTTGACTTTATTTTCTCTATAAATATTGGGAAAGTTCAGTATACACACACACAGAAGGTCTTCAATAAAACTATCTCAGAGTGATAGAACTTTTCAAAGATCACCCCTCCTCTGAGAAACATATGTGAGTGTGTGTACCTTGGTTCACACAAGTCCCAAAGATGGAAACAATATCACTATCAGAAGTCAAATATACAGCCATGAAGACAAAAACAAAAACAAAAAAACAACCTAGAAAGACATCCTATAAAACCTATCGAGATTCAATGAAAAAGTTCTGGAAATGGATGGCAGTGATGGTTACCCAACACTGTAAATGTACTATGTCACTGAGTTGTACAATTAAAAATAATGGGGTAAATGTTATATTTTACAATAAAAAACATTTTTAAGCTATATAGATTCATCATAATTTCCAGCCTATCACTGACAAAAGAATGCATTGGTAGAACTTAGTTATATAGTTAAAATATATGCTATCTAAGAAAAACTGCAACAAGGGAGGAAAAAAGGAACACAAAATGAAACAAACAAAAAAAATACCAATAATGATGGCTCAGCTCTAGCATGCAATCATTTTTTACTTACTAGAGAAAAGCTATCACACATGCATTCAGGATTCTAATGATGAAGACTTAAATACACAGATATGGAATATTTCCAAAGACAGATTTCTAAAACAATAGTAGTGTGAAATTCTAGGAATAGGATTAAGAAATAATCTCCACTGTAATCAGTATATTTAAAAAAGTGTTTCCAAACCATACAAATAGCTGTTATTTCTAATAAAACATGGATAGCCATCAAGTCATGAGATCTCAAAGCACTACTAGAGCCCCAGCAGCTCAATGTGTGCCACTAAATGATCACATTATGCATGATGTTCTTAATTGCTTTAATTTTATTTTAATTACCCAAGTAATGTATGAATACTCCATTTTGGACTTTTACAAAAGTTTAAGCAGTACAGATAACAATTACCTCATTAGAGGCCTCCAGTCTCACTTCCTACCCTAAAAGCAATTATCAGTTTTGTACGTGTCATTCCAGACTTCACTAAACATTTTCATATGTATCTGTAGACATAAAAGTGTGTGCTTTTGTATTTAAGATTTAAATTGTATCACACCACATTCTGCAACTTGCTTAACTGCTACACACAATATCCCTAGGAATGTAGGTAAATCATAACTGTTTTAACCATTCCCCTAATAACGGACATTGTTTCCAACTTGTAGGTATTACAAACGGCGATAACATTCCCTGAACATGCACATCTATATTTCTATTAGAGAAATATTTGAAAGTGTAAATGCTAAAACTACACATTTAAAAGTTTATTCTCATGTAAACTATTTGTATCTCTTCTTTCAACCATTGTAGGTTTTTAATTTAATACAAGAGCTGTCTTATAAAGAAGTAAAGGTATTATTTAGTTTGTCTTTTGAATTACACATAATACCTTAACACTGTCCTTGTTCAAAATAAAGCTAACAACTCCACTGATCATACTTTCATCCCCATTACACTCTCTCCAATAATCACGTCTCACATGAGTATGTATGCTTAGACTTTTGTCTATTCCAGGGGTTCCCAATGGGGAGCAATTTTGTCCCACAGGACACAGTTGGCAATATCTGGAGACAGTTTTGGTTGTCACGAGTATGACCTGGAGTCATATTTGGCGTCTAGTGGGTAGAGGCCAGGGATGCTTTAAAATACCCTTCAATGCAAAAAGCAGCCACCTATATATACCAAGGAATTATCCATTATAAAATGTCAGTAGTGCCACTGTTGAGAACCCTTGGTCTATGCTTTTACATAATGTATGTAACTACAAAAATACATAATATTTTACTGACATAAAAACAGATGTATTAATCTATGGAACAGAGAGCCAAGCAATAATAAATCCACACCTATGCACTCACTCAATATATGATGAAGGAGGCAAGAATATACAACTGGGTAAAGATAGTCTCTTCAATAAATGGTACTGGAAAAATTGGACAGATACATGCATAAAAAAAGAAACTGGACCATCTTCTTACACTGTATACAAGAATAGACTCAAAATGGATTAAAGACTTAAATTCAAGACCCAAAACCATAAAACTTCTAGAAGAAAACATAGGCAGTAAACTCTCTGATATTGCTAACAGTAATTTCTTTTAGGATATATCTCATCAGGCAAGGGAAACAAAAGAAAAAAATAAACAGATGGGACTATATCAAACTAAAATGTTTTTGTATAGCAAAGGAAACCATGAATAAAACAAAAAGACAACCAACCAAATGGGAGAGGATATTTGCTTATGAAACATCTGATAAGAGATTAATTTCCAAAATACAGAAAGAACTCATACAACTCAACAACAAAAAAACAATCCAATTTAAAAATGGGCAGAAGACTTGGAGATATTTCTCCAAAGAGGAAATATGAATGGCCAACATACAAATGAAAAGATGTTCAAAGTTACTCATCTTCAGAGAAATGCAAATTAAAATCACAATGAGATATCACCTCACACCTATCAGAATGGCTGCCATCAATAAATCAAAGAACGAGTGTTGGTGAGAATGTGGAGAAAAGGGAACTCTCATACACTATTGGTGGGATTGCAAATGGATACAACCAACATGAAAAACAGTCTGGAGGTTTCTCAAAAAATTAAAAATGGATATAACTTTTGATTTGGCAATTGCACTTGTGGGTATTTAGCCAAAGAAAACCAAAACAGTAATCCATAAAGATCTATGCACCCCTATGTTCATGGCAGCACAATTTACAACAGCCAAGATATGGAAGCAACCTAAATGCCCATAAATAGATAATTAGATAAAGAAGTTATGGTTCATATATACGATGGAATATTACTCAGCATTAAAAAAATGAAATCCTACCATTCTGAAAGACATGGATGGACCTAGAGATTGTGATGTTGAATGAAATATGTCAGACAAAGATAAATGCCATATAATTTCATTTATATGTGGAATCTAAGAAATAAAAAACTAATCAAAAACAGACTCACAAATATTGAAGACAATCTGGCGATGGCCAGAGGGGAGAGGGGTTGAGGGGCTGGAAGAATGTGGTAAAAGGGTTAAAGAAGTACAAATTAGTAGTTGATAGATGGTCACGGGGATGGGGAGCACAGCACAGGGAATGTAGTTAGCATTAATGTAATGGCTAGGTGGAGGGTCAGAGTCAGAGAAAGACCAAGTCGGGGACATCACTTTATAAACTACATAAATGTCTAACTAATGTATTGTATACTTGAAACTAATAATAAAACAGAATTTAATAAATATAAAACATTTTAGTGTAGGATTTTTACACTATTAATAACATTATACTGTAGGTGTCATTCCCCAAGTTCTTTTTCAATCTTGTCTGTCTTAAAAATGTTTTCTGTCAATATGTAGATATCTCTTTTTAACTACTTATTCTTTTTAACTACTAAAGAATTTCAAGATATGGCTCTATCAGTTGACCAACCATTTCTCCTACTAATGAAGACTCTTCATGGAAGATTCTTCCAGCTGGATGGTCATGAGGTTTCCTAACCAGACATCCTGTCGGTTGCCCCAAGTCCCCCTTTCTTCTCTGGATCTTTCTCTTCTGGAGCTGCTCCTACCTTTTGAAGCCATTATCTCCTATTTGTGGTTTAGACTGGGATTTTCTATTGAATGATCCCACCAGCTAACTTTCAGAAATTCTTCATAATTTCCAGGACCATAGTCCACCCCCCCCCCTCCATTTTCCATCAGAATTCTGGTTTGTTATTTTTCTTGTTTTAAATGTTTCCCTCACCTGGGAATTTGGGGCAGGAAGTGAAATCTAACTCATTCCACCAGCTTGAATTAGGAGTAAAGACTTTTTAAAAGTTTGTATTTCTTAACACAGAAATAGTGTTTGTACTTCTATTTTAATTTAAAAGTCAATTTAAAAGTCAAAAATTATGAACAATAGTTTTCTAAAATAAAACAGTTAAAATTTATTTTTAAGACTCTCATGAAAAATGTCAAAAAAGCCTAATTAAGGATCTGATCTGGCATAAAAATGAGTACGTGAAAATGATAACTACAGTTAGTTACTAACTTACTAAAACCACAAATGCAACCTGGCTATAATTAACACATGCTACCATTCCTCCAGTCATGCATTTTAATGGTGGTATCTTCTTGCATTATCTATTCTACCAGTTTTCAAGGCATTCCTAGAAACTTCAAAAGCTAGCTTTCTAACCTCAGATTTCACTATCCAATATTGCTGCTGGATTCATAAAAGTCATGAAAACACTTGATTTACAGTCTATGGTTGGTTTCTCACCAAGAGCTTCAGATGAATATTAAAAATAGCAAAATTAACCACCTAAATGCTCTCCTTTCCTGAAAATTCCTGATGTTCTACAAAATAAAAAGTTTAGTAAGACTACTCCTACTTGTCTTTTATTTCAAAATCTAACTTCTCCAAATCCAATGTCTGACTGGCTTAGGAAAGAATGCTAGGTATAGCTGCTGGCATGTTTCTTTTGTGTTAAAGAGTAGATTAATGTGTTCAAATTACAAGGAACATGTCTGGACAACTCAAGGTAGAAAAACCCTACCTTAATAGAGGTGGCAGCTGGCTCTTTGAACAGAAAGAACTAGAGAAAAAGCTGCCCCATCAAAAGAAAAATTGTATATAATAGAAAGACCAAGAAAATAAATATCTGAGTATTATTTCTAAAACTCAAAAGTAATCCAAACATTTTCCCTAGAAACATTACTTCCTAATTCCATTTCTACTCTAGAGGTCTATGCTTTCCACTATTTTGTCTAACTATTCTATGTTCTACTCACATGTCCCTTTACCATTAAATAAACCCATTCGGCTGCATCAAATTCATTCCCACAATTGTTTTTAAGTGACTTTTAAGAGACACCAGTGGCCATTCTAATTCCAGGTAAAATAAACATATCCCACCATCTGTCTCACTGAATGTAACTATGAAACCTGAACAGAATATACGTAGCAACTATGTGCAAACCCTGAAAAAAAAGTAACTGCAGGCAGATCGAGGAAGAACAGAATTCAAATTACTGTAAACCAGAAGTGAGTTTTAGCATTTTCCTTTCCTCCATGATCCCCTTGCCTAATCAACAAAGCCTAATACCCAGAGTACAAATTGGGGTGCTAACAGAGAGAACTCCAGAAGCCCTATACTTGTGACTTAAGAAGAAAAAGAAGCTCTTAACATTTAGAACACTACATAAATCTCCCAGAATGGTTGTTTTCTTTTTAACTCCATTTTTTGTGCCCCAGCCTCCAAGTAATTGTATGGCTACAGCAGCAGAGGTAGAAATGGGACCCTGCAGGAGCCAAAACATTCATAAAAGGAACATTCTTCTCCAATCGATGAAACTAAAGTACCAACAGAGTGGGTAAATCCCCATTGTTTTTTCTCTTTATGACAGAAGAATATACATATGGTCTCTGCCCCCAGTTCCTGACACAGAGCTCCAAAATCCTTGCAATTTCCTGATAGATAGGGGTGCTAGGAGCATCTTTTGTTCTAATATTTGGTCTTTGACCTCAGTTCCTGACACAAGAGCTACTAAGATCCTTGGAATCTCAGGAGTGATAAGTGTCTTTTTGTATGCTAATAAGGTGACTGTGGCTGGGGGCCCTTAGATAGCTTCTGAATGGGGGCTAGTAACCAGGAAAAGGCTTGATTAGAGAGTTGGAACTTTTAACCCCATCCCCCATCTCAAGGGAGAGGAGAGGGGCTGGAGCTGAGTTAATCACCAATGGCTAATGATTTAATCAGTCGTGCCATATAATGGTACCAAAAGGCCACTTCTGGGTTGGTGAACATCTACCTCCACATGCTAGGTACATCGTAACTCTACAGAACAGAAGCTCCACTGTTCAGGACCTTTCCAGACTTGGGCCTATAAACCTTTTCACGTAGCTATTCATTTATATCCTTCGTAATACTGTATATGACAACTTGATAAAAAAAAGTAGTGTTTCCCTGAGTTCTATGAGCTATTATAGCAAATTATCGAACCTGAAGAATGGGTTGTAGGAATCCCTGTTTAATGCCAGTTAGTCAAATGTACAGGTGACAACCTAGGACGTGAGACCAGCATCTGAAATGAAGGCAGTCTTGAGACTGAGCCTTTAACCTGTGAGATCTGTGTTAACTCCAAGCAACTGGTATCAGAATCAACAGATACAGGACCTTCACAGAATATGTGCTCAAATCAATAGTTGTTAAGTGTTGAATATCTGTCATTCCCTCCAAATCCATATAATGCAAGCTAATAAAATACTGTAAGGATAGATAAAAATCTGTCAGAAAACCTTAAAACACTACCAAAATACAAGCATATCTCTTTAAAAGTACTATGTGTAACCATCACCAGTACTCATCTCCAGAACCTTTTTCACCTTGAAAACCAATGTGAATATACTTAATGTCAATAAACTGTACACTTAAAAAATAGTTAATATAAATTAATTTTTAAAACCCCCCAAAAAATTAAATATGTGACTTCCAATTTTCAATTCCACATGTAAAGGAGCTGACAGTCACCACTTTGTCCTAACAAGTAAAAACCTGAAAATATAGAAAAAGTAATTGTTCTTGGGTATTATGATTCTGGGACAAAGATAGAAGGAACCATTGAGGATAATCATAAACACTGTATTTTGTTTTCTTAACAAAGAATGCCCTCAGGAGAAACTACTTAACCAGAGGCTACACTGTTAGTATATCATGGAGAAGTAAGTGACCTGGTGGAAGAGAAACACTCAACTCTAAGGCACTCTAACCATCCTGCGCAGCTAAGGGGCGGAGGGGGGGGGGGTGGCGCGTGGACAGAAAAACTTGTAAAGTTCATTGTCCAGAGGTAGAGGCTCACTAAAAGTCAGGCACCAAATCATGCTTATTTACAGCAGTTCCTTTTACCTGGTATATCGTGTCTAGATATCAAGAGAAAATTTACACAAGACATGTTAAAAGGCAAAAAACACAATGTGAAAAGACAGCAGTATTAAACTAGACATGGCAGGGATGTTCAAATTATCAAACCAGGAATTTAAAACAACCATAATTAATATGTTGAGGGTTCTAATGGATAAAGTAGATGGCAAGTGAGAACATACAGGCAAAGTAAGCAACGAGATAAAAATCCTAAGAATGAACTAAAAAGAAATGCTAGAGATTAAAAAATAATAAACAGAAATAAAGAATGCTTTTGAGAAGCTTAATAGTACACTGAACATGGCACCTGAAAGCATCTCTGAGCTTGAGGATATCAACAGTAACACCTAAACAGAAAAGTTAAGAGAATGAAGACTGAAAAAAATATATATGTAGAATATCCAAGAACTGTGGGACAACTACACAAGATATAACATACACATAATGGAAAATCAGAAGGAAAATAAAGGAACAGAAGAAATATTTGAAACGATGAGAACCTACCCCCAAATTAATGTCAGATACCAACACACAGACCCAAGAAGCTCAGACAACACCAACCAGGATAAATACCAAAAAAATTATGGCTAGGCAAATCATCTTCAAACTACAGAAAATCAAAAATAAAGTCCAGCAAAAAGCCAGAAGGGGAAAAAAATGCATTTATAGAGGAACAAAGATAAGAATTACATCTAACTTCTCCTCAGAAGCCATGAATGAAAAAAGTAAAACTATTCCAAGTGTTGAGAGAAAAAAGACCACCATCCTAGAATTCTATATCCTGTAAAATTATCCTTCAAAAATAGAGAAATAAAGACTTTCTCAAACAAAAATTAAGGGAGTTTGTTGTCAGTAGACCTGTCTTGTAAGAAATGTGAAAGGTTCTTTAGAGATAAGGAAAAAAACTAGATTTTGGTTTCATTGACTTTCTCTATTGATTTCCTATTTTCAATGTCATCGATTTCTGCTTTAATCTTTATTTCTTCTGCTTACTTTGGATTTAAAGTGCTTTTCTTTCCTACTTTCCTGAGGCAGAAACTTAACTCTCATTCAGTGACACTGGGAATACAAAATGGTACAGCCATTTTGGAATCCAGTCTGGTGGTTTCTTACAAAACTAAACATACTCTTACCATATGATCCAGCAATCACACTCCTTAGTATTTACCCAAAAGAGCTGAAAACATATGTCCACATAGAAATCTGCAGCCTTATTTATAATTGCTGAAACTTGGAAGCAACCAAGATGTCCTTTAGTAGATAAATGGATAAACTGTGGTACATCCAATGGAATATTATTCAGTGCTAAAAAGAAATGAGCTATCAAGCCATGAAAAAGTAGAGAAACCTTAAAAGCATATTACTAAGTAAAAGAAGCCAATGTGAAAAAGATACATACTGTGTAATTCCAATTACATGACATTCTAGAAAAAGCAAAATTGTGGAGACAGTAAAATCAGTGGTTCCCAGGAGTTGGAAGATGGGGAAAGATGAACAGGCAGAACAAAGAGGATTTTAAGGGCAGTGAAAATACTCTGTATGACACTGTAACAATGGATTCTTAACACTATATATTTTTCCAACTTTATAGAATATACAACAGCAAGAGCAAATCCTAATATAAACAGTGGCCTTTGGGTAATTGTGATGTCAGTATAGGTTCATCAGTTGCAACAAATGGACCACTCTGATGGTGGACACTGATAATGGGGAGTCTGTGCATGTGTGGAGGCAGAAGGTATATATATGGGAAATCTCTGTAGCTTCCTTCCAATTTTGCTGTGAACCTAAAACTGGCTCCCCAAAACAGTATTTAGAGAAAAAAAAAATTGATATGTAGAGGCATTTCTAATTGAGGAAAATTACATGAATGCCTTCACAAACAAGTTTTTGTAGTTTTGAAACTGCTCTCCCTTATGTAGAGCATCCCAGCTGAGTTTGATCAGTGTAACCTAGGGATCTATAACACTTAATTGGAATAAGTTCACTGAAGTTACTTTGCTATATTTAATTATAAATTCCCTTGTACTAAAATATCTAATATCCATTTGGGGAATACATTATTGTCGTGGAAACTAAACTAATATATGATTAATTCACAGGAAGACTTGGAAGCCACCAGTTTACAAACTTAGACATTTAAAAAAACTACTTATTTGCACTTTTACCTGGACTTGCCAGTCTCCCATATAGAAAGACAAGGTTCCTACTCTCTGTCCCAAGTCTACAAATTCTCCATTGGACAGACCATAACCAACTACCAGCATCTAGACAGTGCTCAGCTTCCATTTCACCCCCTCAGAGAGAATTTCCCACAACACCTTATTAATGAAGAGTGCCCCATTATTCTCTCTCAGCAGCTAGTTTGTTTCCTTCATAACACAATTTGTAATTACTTATTTGTATATTTTCTTATATCTTTCTCTACCACTGGACTATAAGTGCCATGAAAGCAGAAATCACGTCGCTCCTGGTCACTATTCTAATTCCATCGACTAGCATCTGGCCCACAACAGGCACTGATACAGCCTTCAAAGTAATAAACTTTACTTTCTTTGGGGGTGAAAGGGTACTTTTCTACATACTTAGTATGGGAAGCAATATGCTACAACTTGAGAGTCACATAATTCGAATCTCAGCTCCATTGCTTACCTAGATAGATGATCTCTGGCAACCTACTTTATGTCTTAAATCCAAATTTTCTTGATCTAAAATGATCGAGAATAATACTTTCCTTATATAATTATTCCGATTCTCTAGTATATAGTAGCTACTCAATAAGTGTTATTACTTAGAATATCTTTCCTTCCATTAAGAGGTCTTAAGTGAGTGAGGCTGTAACAAATACGAGTTAACTTGAGGACTTATAAACACTGAAATATCAAAAATACTATTATTTATAAATGTGAGCTTTATTTTTAAATCTTTTATTTAATGTATGCTTTTCCACTAAGACTACAGAACTTCTACATTTTAAATAGATGCTTAGAGAACAATTAATCCATACAGGTACTTTTTCATGCCATCAAGTACGAATTTCGTTGAAATACAATGTTCCTTTTCAAACTATGCTGTTTAAATTTACCAGAAAATTTAAAATATACAAATACAAAGTGATAACAACAAAATAGTGAAATATCGTGAGTATAAGTTAAATTTTTAGTATAAGGACATAGTTCTTATTAAAGAAAACTAAGAAGGTCTTAGGATTTTATAAAGGAAAATTTTCACAAGTCACTTTCCATAAATTAAGTTGAAATTATCTTTATTAAATAGCAAGGTATACTAACACATGTGAAAAAAATAATTCACACACGAAGATACGGTTATAAATCCTTTCTTTCCTATCCAAAAGTAATTTTTGCCTTGCTGCTAAATAAAGTCAGAGTCCTTCCTGACTGGAATGACTGGTTTACTTTTAGCTCCAGGGGGCTTAAATTATCAGTCTTTTAAGAAGCTTTAACAGGTTTTGACAATTTAACCTGCTGAGCTCACAGCACCCAAGGGAGGGTCTTGGTTCCAAGCTTTATTTCTGATGTGGCTGACCACTAATACTGACTCCATAGATAATGGATTTCACTAACTACCACCTATAGGTTAACACTTGGAGTAGTATCCATGATATTGCTTTAATTAAGTTAATACATGAAGGTCACAGTTTGGTGGAAAGTTTTATTAAATTTGGCAGTGCTTACGATAAAAAAATTGTGTTCATCTGTACAGTAACTCTATAAATTTGCCTATAGATATAATCCAGTTTGCTTATGGATTTATGCTGCATTTCAATTTATTTTCTAAAAGGAATTCAATTTATTAGTTCCATTTCCCAAAAAAATGTACATTTCTAGCATTTCTAACCGATAGTTTCATGACAGATGGCTCTAACCATGCTGGGCACAGAATGGGTCTACCTGGCACAAAGAGACCACCCACTAGAGCAAAGGAGATTTCTACCACCACCACACCCACCCCAATTTTGGAGCATTATAATGGTGGAAAAGATTAATGCTTTGATTTGTCTACAGCTTCATGTGTTAAATATTAATGTCTTTCTGAAATATTAGATTTTTTCATCATGAAAATGAATATATAAATTTTGGTTTTTGAACCCAAACACTTTATGTAGTAGAAAATAAGCCAAAGAATGTTTATCACAAATACATAAACGGACAAATCAAACAGATTTTTAAGTGAATCAGAAATTAAAGGTTCACTGTAAAGTGTTAAAAAACAAAGAGATCCTATACTTAAGTATGCAAATCACAGACAGCAGAGTTTATACAATTTTCTATTTTTATATGTACTAGGTAATTTGAGGTCATTTTCTTGAAAAGGAAAGAATGGTGGCTGAATGTATACATGCTGAATTCAGCAATTACTGTATTTTTTAAATACACAACCTGACAGGCTCTATGGTAGATAATAATGAATCAGCATGGGAGCCATTTAATATACTTCTTGATTAACTCATTGCCTGTCCAGTTCACACACAGACATGCTTACATGTCATAATCGTCATAATTCCCATCATCCCCACTGCTAACACTCAAGCTCCTTGATTAGTGCACAACTCCCAGACGAGCCATTGCTAATGCTAAATAATTCTCTTCAGCCTCCTGCTACTATTCTGCAGGATCTCCAATTAAATATAATGTCCCTGATGAGCCATATTAATGTGAACAAATTCCTACCAAGAACCCTATCCTATTTCATTTTGCCCAAAAATGTAGAGAAAGTAAATTAGCAAATCCAAGGTAATAAAAACATTTTAAATTGATATAGTATATTGTTTCTGCAAAACATGTTTTTCCAAAGAAAAACAAAAGAGAATAGAAGAAAAATGTCTAAACATCTTAAATGCTTTCTTCTCCTAATTAGTTCTTTACTGAAAACTTTAGTGTTTTAAATTTGCATAGGTAGGTATACTCTATTCTTAATCCAAAAAAGGTTAAGAGAAGCTAAATTTCATAAGAAAAGTGAGCCATAGCACGTTTTAAAGCAAGTATACCATTTAAAATCCTTTTAATTACCCAATTACCAGAACTCCAAGGTCCAAAATCACATTAATAAACCAATTGCTTCCTTCCATTAAATGCAGTATTACAGTCACTATCAGAAGCTTTGCCATGAAACTATGCTGCTGGTAAGGAAACTTCATGTTGAACAATGACAATTATTAGTATTTTTTGCAAGAATGAATTAAGAATCCTATAGATTTTCTACTGCAATCTAAATGATTGGAAATATTTCTGATGTAATTAAGACCAACAAGGAAACATGAACCATGATTGCCATCATCTTAAAATAGTCTATACTAGCAAAACAATTTAAGAAAGTGTTATTTAAATATGCCATCTCAACTACACACACACAAACACAAAATAAAATGTCACCTGACTTTTCAGTTATCATCCCAAAAAAGTTTTACAAAGCTGACTCTGGACATTTATTCCTATTTAAGGATCAATGATTGCATTAGCTGCAAATAAGTCCATTACCGGATTTTGTGAAATAATTTTTTAAAAGTTAAGAACTTTAACTCCTTTCCAAATAGAAAAAGTTTGAAAAAATATCCTCAAATTCGTGTAAATAAGAAAAAGTAAATGTGTGAAGTTTTTACTTTTAAATTGCTTCATTTTTATGTACATCTAGAATAAAACTGAAGATATTCTAACAAAGATAAAGAGATAAATATATAAATATGTATACAAATATGAAAAGGTAAAGATATTCTAACACCATAAAATTTTGATAAGTTCTTCCCTAAGATCTTTTATACCTTAGCCTACATTAATGTATTCCATCTCCATTTACCTGATCATTACCCTCCAGTTTGTTCAGCTGGAACCATCATATACTAATTACACAGACATCACAAAGTCCCATTTGTCTTCAGTACCTCCCCAGACAGCAGGGAAATATTATCAAGGGTAGGCATGCTAAGTGATGATTCCCCTCACCTTACTGTCAATCATCCAAGAGTGCACATAGGAAACCCCACTCAATCTCATTACCAAATCCTAAAGCTACGACTACAATACTCACCAGGAATCATACTTCAAACAGCAGGCTGGTAAAGATGTGAGTCACAATGACCACTTCCCTGATTTTAGGTTTTGGTTTTAACACAGTAAATATCTGTTATTTCTCATTTAAATCCAAGGTTACTGTATACAAAGCAATAAAATATCGATAAGCTCAATTTAGGAGTCTAGATATGGTACACAGTCAAAGGTTAAAGTACAGAATCAATCCCATTTAAAAAAATCAAAACCCTAAACTAACTTCACAGGTTTGATACAGATATAATAATATTTTGCTATCTCTTATGGAAAGACATACTTGAAAACAAATAAAGGTATTATAAATAAAGTTATCTAACATGCATTTTGAAGAATACAAGAATCTCTAAATTCTCAAATTCTTTGCTCCCATTATTCACCAAACTAATGAAGCTGGATCCACTTTCCTAAAGTCCTAGTCACTAAAACCATCGAACATTTCTCATTCCTTATATTCTTAACTTCTCTGGGACTAGCTAAAATCACAATTGATTAGTAGCATACAACCCTATAATCCACTTCTCCTGCCTTCTAAGTCAATATTAATAAGGCCCTCTTTGACAAATTAAGAAATTCTCCCCCATCAGCCCTCTGCCTAAAAGTTAATGAATGTATTCCAAAGACCTGACTCTTCTTGCTCCAAAATTTTATGGAGTGGTCCTAATTATTTCTGCTTTATAACACAGTATATTTTAATATTTATTAGGATAGTCCTCTCTTCAACTTGCCTCAGAATTTTCTAGGACATTTACTCCTTTGTCAATTCCCTCCCAAAAGTACATATTAGGATTTAATATGAAGATGTAGATAACTTAGAAATAACTAGCATTTACAATATTCAGTTTTCCTATATAAATCAAGAAGTTTTCACATAAGCCCTACAAATTTCATTTTAAATTCAAAGTTTTTCCATTGATTCTATGAAGTTACATTTTGTTAAGTTTTACTTTATACCTTGTTGATACACACACATACATATATAAATAAACTATAGGTTTCTTTATATTTCTTTTTTAACTACAACATAGATCTCTTTATACTGTTTATAAAGTTATTCAATTAACTGTATAAGTAAAAACTCAGTACAATCTTAATATTTCTGCCTTTCCTGTCTACCATTTCAAAACTGCAGTGCCTAACTGCATTACCCAGCACTTCTAGCATGCTGTTAAATAATAATGAAAGTAAATTATCAGTCTTCATCCTGACTTTCATGAGAATACTTCCTGTGAGGTATAACCATTTTATTATAGGAAGGCAGTATTTCATATAATCCTTTTTTACTAGAAAGTTTACAAGGAAAAGGCAGTGGATTTATTTTAAATGACATTTAGGCTTCTTTCAAGATGATCATAGTTTTTCTCCACTGACCGTAAGTATATTCAATTAAATTATAGTCTCTAATGTTGAGCCATATTGAAATGTCATGAATGTACTCTGCAAGGCTGCAGCATATTACTTATATAAATTATATTTTCCATTACTTAGAATTCTTCTATAAATACGTATAATAGTCATCGTAATTTTTTTTTTTTTTTGCTTATGATCTTTGTCCAAATTTTGTGTTATAGTGCTGGCTTCATTTTTAAAAAGGGGGGAAAGGAGGAATCTATTTTTCTTTCTCTAAATCTAGAGCAATGTAAATAGTGTCAAAAGTCCTTGCTTCCTGAAAATTGCAAAGAATTCTTGTGAGAATCTCAAGTCCTGGATACTCCATTTCATTCCTTAACAGAGTCTTTTAGTTAATGGGTTTTTTTACCTTATTGAGGCCCTTATGCAATTACAGGCCTATATAATTACCTGTCACCAATTTTGCAAACTGGGCAAAAACAAAATAACTAACCTTTTTAAAAGGATTAAAAGCATGTTACATCCCACTTGCAATACAACAATCAAAAGAACAAGAAAAAAGACCTAAATATCTCTATGAATCAACTGATCTTAAAAGACACTCTACTCAACAAGAGCAGAATGTATATTCTTCTCAAGTTCACATGGACCATTTTCCAGGATAAGTCATTTAAAAAAAAAAAAAACATTAAAACATTGAGAAACTTACAAGGATAGAAATGATAGAAATGTTCTCTAACCAAAATAGAAGAAAATTAGAATTCAGTAATAGAAACATGGGAAAATCACAAATACGTGGATTTAAACAATACATTCCTAAATAACAAGTGGGTCAAAGAAGAAATCGCAAGAGAAACCAAAAAATACTTCCAGAAATGAAAATGAAGATAAACATAGGATACAGCTAAACCAATACTTAGAAAAAAATATGTAGCTAAACACCTATACTAAGAAAGACCTTAAATCAACAACTTAATCTTCTACCTTAAATTTTTTTTAAAAAGAGCAAACTAAACCCAGAGCAAGCAGAATAATAAAGACTACAGTAAATATGAGGCTGAACATTAAAGAGAAAAATCAGTGAGACTAAAAGTTGGTTCTTTAAAAAGATCAATAAAATTGAAAACCTTTAGCTAAAGTGACCAAAAAAAAAAAAGGAAGACTCAAATATCTGAAGCCAGGAATGAAAGAAAAGACATTACTATCAACCTCATGGAAACAAAAATAAGGAAATACTATAAATAATTATATGCCAATGAACTAGATAACTTAGATGAAATGGACATAAACTACAAAAACAGACTCAAAAAGAAATAGAAAAATCTAAATATGCTTACAAATGATTGAATTAGTAATCAAAACACTACCCACAAAGAAAAACCTAGACCCAGACTGCTTCAGTGGTAAATTCTACCTAGCATTTAAGAAATAATATCAATCCTTCATGAACTCTTCTAAAACAATAGAAGATGAGGAAACACTTCCCATCTTATATGAAGCCAGGATCACTGATACCAAAAACAAACACATGACCCAAAAACTACAGACCAATATCTCTTATAAATATGAATAAAAAATTCTCAACAAAACATTAGAAAATTTAATCCAGCAACATAAAGAATGATCACCATGATCGAGTATGATTTATTCCAGGAATGCAAGGCTGGTTTAACATCCAAAAATTACTTGATGTAAAATACCATATATCAATAAAGGACAAAAACATTATCATCTCAGTAAACACAGAAAAAGCATTTGAAAAATTCCAACACCCATTCATGATTAAAAAAAAAATACTCGACAAACTATCAACAGCAAAAGACTTCCTCAACCTGATGGGAACTTATAAAAATCCCAAAGCTTAAATCAAACTTAATTGTTAAATACTGAATGCTTTCCCCCTAAAATGAGGAACAAAACAGGATACCTGCTGTCATAACTTCTATTCAATATCATTCTGAAAGCTAAAATCAAGGAAATTAGGCAAGAATATGAAATAAAAACCATCCAGATGGAAAACAAATAAACCTATCTCTATTTGCACATTACATGATCTCCTAGAGAGGATCCTAATGAATCTATTTTTAAAAACTTTTAGAACTAAAAACAAGTTCATCAAGGTTAGAGGACACAAAATCACTATACAAAAAATCAACTGTATTTCTATACACTTGCAATTAATAAAAATTAAAATCAAGAAAATAATAACAGTTCTAGTAGCATCAAAAAGAATACCAACATATTTAGGAATAAATATGACATAGTACAACACTTATACCCTAAAAATTATAAAACATTGTTGAAAGAAATTAAAGTGACCTACATAAGTTAAACAACATCAAATAGAATATCCATGTTTGTGGATAGAAGATTTAAAAATGTTGAGACAATAATACTCCCCAAATTGATCTACAGATACAACACAATCCCTTCAAAAATCTCAGCAGGATATAGTCTTCCACTAGGACTATCTTCCCTTTATAAGCCATTCTCTATAATTTTTTCTAAATAAGAGCCTGGAGAATGACACATAAAAGATAATTCATGACTTTTTAAGAAGTTTAACTCTCATATTGCTTTCTCCTGTCCTGACCATTTCCCACTGGAGTACTTTACACTGCTTTTTGACTCTGGCTTCATAATCCGGATCCAGATGCACTATTCTCATCAGTATCTGTGAACTGCTTTCCTGGGTAAAGTCTAACTTTGAGACTGCTCTAGATCAGTCTTACCTTCTCAAAGAAAGAAAGAGAACTTCAACAGAGAATAGAATGTCATACTATTTTAAGACAATCCAACAATAAAACAACTAGTTAACCTGCAAACCCTCCCTAAAAGCACCTAAAATCCTAGATTAAATATAACAAACATCCTTTCAATGAACATCTTGGCTTACAAGAAACTATAAGCAATCCTTAAGGATCAAAAACAAAGAGGAAGCTAAAAGGCAGTATCCACTAGAGCGGAAGCTACAGCTAATCTTAGAGTATGGATGTAGGGATCTCAATAATCTAGAGAATTGAGTTTTAATCCTCAGAGAAACACAGACATCACGTGCATGAGTTTGAGGTAAGAAAAACTCCCTACATAAAGCCTGGTTGCGCAAAGATTACATCCTCAGTGAAGTGGGGAGGGAGGAATCAATCTACTAAGTAGGGAGAAAACAAAAAATAATTATCCACTGTGGTTCAAAGTAAAGGAAAAAGTCTCCCCTGGAAATAAGAAACCATGGGCCTCAAGAGAAGAACTATATATGTATGTGTGCACGCATGTGCAGTGTATGTGTGTGTGTGTGTGTGTGTGTGTGTGTGTGTGTGTGTAGGTTCATTTTTTTCCATTATCTTCATAATTCAGCAATCTTCATACCAAGAAATATAAAAAGTAGTCCCAGATTAGAGGGACTGGTAGAAATGAACATAGCACCCATCCACAGGCCCAGATCTGCAACTCAAACCATGCTGGAATTCGACAATAAAGATACCAAAAATGAGGTACCAAGTTAAAATCTACACACATAAGCCACCAATTCATTGTGAGGAAGGGTCAGAAATAGATACCTAGAAACTTTAAAATTATAGAATCTTCAAGCATACTAAATAAGTATACTAAAAATAAATAAGACATGAAAGGATTCAATTACATAATAAAAAAGACAACAAATGCAGCCAAAGTAGCCATGTGTCAGGCAATTTTCATAACGATGCAAAAACGTTAGATGCAAGGTTGTTGGGGGGACAAAACAGTCATGTGGATTCAAAGGTTCAACCCCAAAAACTAATTTCCCCCTTGAAAAAGGGGGAAATGCAGCATTATAATGGAGAGACCTGATTAAAACTCCTGAACCAAGTGACCAAGCTTAGTGCATACGGTAGTATATAAGTATTCACTGTACTACTCTTTAAATTTTCATTATGTTTAAACAAACCCTTAAGAATATAAATGAATGGCCAATAATAATATGAAAAGATACTCAAGATCAATATTCACCAGGGATAAAACCATAACACATAATGGCCATTAGAATGGCAAAAATCCAAAGTACTGATATCACTAAGTGTGGGCATAGACATGGAGCAACCCGAAAACTCATACATTATTCGTGAAAGTATGACACAACCATGTCAGGGAACTGTTTTACATTTTCTGATAAAGTTAAACGTGCATTTATTTATGCCAGGGTCAACAAAATACCACTCACCCATAGGCTGAATCCAATCTTAGGGCTGTTTTTGTACAATCCTCAAGTTTAGAATAGTTTTTACATTTTTAAAAGGTTGTAAAAATAAAAATGACACATACAGAATATGCAAAGGGATCGTACGTGGCCTGCAAAGTCTAAAATATATTTACTATCCAGAGAGATAATATTATTATCCAAACAGTAAAAGGCTGCTCACCTCTCATCTACCCTATGATCCAACAATTCCACTCCTCAGTATTTTATCCAAGAGAAATGAAAGCATATGTTCACAAAAGACTTGCACAAGAGTGTTTATAGAAGCCTTGTCTATAGTACCTAAAAGTTGGTGGTGGGGTTTGTCTGTAATTTGACAAGGTCATCCTAAAATTCACATGGAAGAGCAAAGACCCAAGAATACTGAAGACAATTTTGAAGAATGTGATCGGGGGAAGGAAGCCCATGGAAGTAAACTGCATAATCATCTTTAAAAGTTAACTTTTTTTCCATTAAACGTTTTTTTGCAAGTTAGTTGGCTTTCCTTCTTTGTAACTTATCACTTAATAGTAGTAATTGTTAGTCTTTTTTCCCTGCTTAACTGTTTAAAAATTAGTTGTTTTAACATAAAATTAGTAGCATTTAGAAATAACTGTTACAGTATTTTCCTACTATAATAACATTTACATTTCAATTTGTCAAATTAACATATAGTCTAAGATTTTTGACTCCAAGTTACATTTAAAATGCTCATCTCCTAAAAATAAACATTTAAACATTAACAATACATCTAACTAGCATGCCTTATTCCTATTATCAATACTGTAATGTTGATTAGATATGATGGTAACGAAACTTTGTGATCATATGTTAAAGAAGCAAAATGTGCTTAGAGGAATTCACCTTTTTCGCTTTCTTGAGACCGAAGTGGAACTCAAACAGATTTGGCCCTATAGCTGAGACTTAACCTTTGAGCATTCCAATCATCACCATTATCCTTTTACTTATAGTATATTTCCAGAAACTAACTTAAAGTAGGTCGTAATAAGAGGAAGTTTGACAGAGCATTCATTGCTTCCGTTGGGAGGCCTGGCAATTTTTATTCTAAATTATTATAACCTCTGATATACTCACTTCTACTTTCAGCCAGAAGTGGCTAAAATAAAACTACCACCTCTGCTTTAGAAAGGATATAAATGACAGACTTAAAACTTAGACCAGCTCTTTTGAAACTAGTTTTTCAAAATCTAGAAAGTGACTACAAAGTGAATACAAAGCTAGAAATGTAAGAATGGGAACAGTCATGCTACTTGAGGCAAAAACTTACAAAGTAGATCATTCGATAGCACCAACACTGAAATATAAATATATAGAAACAAAGCATAATTTTGGACTATCAATGCCAACAATCATCTCCATGAGAACACAGCATAAAGAATTATCTGTATTTTGATATAGAAAAAAAGAAGTAAAAGGTTACTGTTAGAACTTAAAAATAGTAATTGTCCACAATTCAAACATTTTTCTTTCTATTTATCCATGAATAAAAATGCCTCCTAATACACTGAAAATAAACACAAGTTGAGAAAAGTGAATTTTAAATTAACTAGTTTGATGGTGACACAAATGTTTTTCTAGAGTTTGCTCTAAACAAATGCCTTAGTTTGCCAATTGAGAAAGAAACTGAAGTTAACAGTTTTCTCACTGTTTTATGAATATCTTGTGAGGGATTGAAACTAGCAGTTAAAACAAATTACTAGTAAAGAAGCCAAAAACCAATATTCAAAAAAATCAAACAATATATGCAAAACAAGTTTACTTAATTGCTTTTAAGTAAAAGCTAAATATTTTAAAAGTTCCTATCAAATAAACTAGATAAAATTAATACTTAACCTTTATTTTTGAGAAATTACAGTAGCTTGCAATAATAACCATTTTGTTTTTTAAAAAGGAAAGTCATAATAAGGTAAAATGAACAACATACTTCTAGATAAAATAAGAAATCACAAAAATTAAAAATTCTTTGTATTAAATTACTATACAATAAAAGCTGACATTATCAATAGGTCCTATAATCAAAAGTAGAATGAAAAATAGTAACAAAGTACAACTACTTATATTTCATTCCATAAAGTTCCAATAATATACATTCTTTTCCCATGGGATTTTTTCTACTACTCATTCATAGTTCATTACTGCTAAAAAATGCCTGCTGTGCTAAAAATTCAATGAAATTATATATTGTTCCCTGCTTTATGCTATACATTCTTTCATTCATGTCCAATTAGCATTAGCCTATCTTTCATATATCAAACTTTCTGCTGAACACAGTAAAGCTTTTAGAAAGGTTAAACAATTACAGCAGTCCCTTAGTGATACTAGTGTTATGCTGTAGGGAAATGTGCTCTCATAAGGCAGCATTCTATAAACATTTCATTAATCTTTGAATCTAATTTTCTTATGCTTTGCTTAAATCTACTTGGTGACCAGCAATCAGTCTACCAATTTTTTTATTCTATTCTAGGTTTTTAAAGCCTTGAAAAGTAAACAATACATACACTGAAGACGCAATGCTCCCATTTTGCTTAATACAAAATTAAGTAGATTTTTTTAAATTGCATATGCTCTTTTCAAGTCAAGAAGAAAAAAAACTTACATCTTTCATTTTTTTCTATTTGGCCCAGAATAAGGTCCTGATTCAAATAATGCAAAAATATACTTACAGAACTAGCATCAACATCACTGTAGATGGCAACCGTCTTAATGCCCATCTTCTTGCAAGTTTTAATAACCTATTTTAAAATATATTAATGTTATCTATTAACACTGATTCATATTTAAAGGGATGTAATAATAAAATTCAGAGTAAAATGAAAAATAAGATTAAATTCTACTCACCCTACATGCAATTTCTCCTCTATTAGCAACAAGAATTTTATCAAAAATCTGAAGAGAAAAACCACAAATAATATCGTTACTCTCACTTTGGGACCAGAAAACAAGTTTTTTCCACAATTAACATTGGACATGAGTTCCTGATCAAAGTCTGATATAATTTATATACCATCAATATTGGGTTGGGGCACAGTAGCAAATACTTTTAATAACTCAGAACGGATACAAACTATGCTTATATCCAAAGATTCCCAGACCAAGCAGGTTATGCTATTTGAATACAATGTTAAGTTTGAATAGTCATCAAATTTTGAAGCAGCTGAGGCCAAATAGAGTAGTTCCATTACGCTAGAGACCTCAATTCTAAGCCCAGCTTTGCCACTAATGACCTAATTTACTTTAAGCAAGTCTATCTCTGTAGGTCTTGATTTCCATATATATAAACCGACAGCATTCTAATTGGACACTAATACGGTTCTCTTCATTCTATAAAACTATATAGGCTAATCCTTTTAAACTCAGAATAAGAAGTAATTTGAACGTAATACATTTTAGTACACAATCATTTCTGAGTTAGTGATTATAAGTTAAATGGAACTACAAAAAGTTTTTAGATATATTTCGAAAAGTTGCACAGAATCTTAAAAGTACTGTTACATAACTTAAAGCAATATTTTAACCCAATGCGGAGTCACAGAATCTCAGAATTGGAAAAGGCCTTCAAAGTGTTAGTTTAACCTTTATGTCACACATGGCTTATTCTACCAAACTGAGAGAAAGCCTCTGACTTTGAACCTGAGTCACTTAGAGCACTGAATAGATTAGCCCTTAAAATATCCTAATCTCTCCTCACGCTTGAGACTGTAAAATCATCTACCTTTCTACGTAGTCATGAGTAAATCCTTGTAAAAAGTGTATACTAAGAAAAAAACGTTTATACTTCTTTGAACTGCATTTTAAAGTGAATTTTTATTAATTATTAAACAGACTACAGCCAGTAAAAGCACCACAAACAGTAGAAGTTACACATTAAACAACTGTTACAGTAAATACAACAAATCATAATATTATAGGGATTAAGAATTCCATCTTAATTTCTATTAGAGGGACAGAATAACGATTAAGAGCCAGTCTAGGGCCAAACTGTCAGGATGTAATCCCAACACTACCACATGTTCTTCCTGTGTGTTCTTTTGTAGACAAGTCATCTTTCTTGACCCTCAATTCCTGGTATGTAAAATGAGAGTGATAATAGCACCTGCCATAAGAAGTTATGAAAATATAAATTCTGTTTAAAATAGTGCCTAGCATACAACATACTCAATAGGTGGAAGCTACAGTTGTTATTCACTCCTTTGGGCCATATACCACTCTTACAAATCTAGAAGTGTAACCTTGACAGGAAAAAATCTGTATCAAAATGAATAATTGCACCTGACACATCTCTATTCAGGGATTTTGACAGTTAATTTTATGTGCAACTTGACTGGGTCACGGGGTACCCAGATTAAACATTATTTCTGGGTGTTTGTGACTAACATGTGAATCAGTAAACTCAGTAGACTTCCCTCCCAATGAAGGAGTTATCAAATCTGAGAGCTGAGATTCTGATAGAATAAAAAAGTAGAAGGGAGGATTTGTTCTGCCTGCCTCCTTAAGCTGGAACATCGGTCCTCTCCTACCCTTGGACTGAGACCTCATCGGCTCCACTGATTCTCAGGGGTCTTTGGACCAGGACTAGAATTACATCACCAGGTTTCCTGAGTCTCCAGCTTGCAGAGGGCAGACTAGGGGACTTTTCTCCCTTCCTAATTGTGTGAGCCAGTAAGTCTCTATATACATCCCCTATGGTCCTATTTCTCTAAAGAACTCTTACTAATTGAGGACCATGAACATATTACCAATTAGTACATGAACTCAATAAAGCTAATCACATCACCTAATCTTCCATACATGATTTTCTTTTAAATAACGGATTTACATGATTCAGAATTTAAAACGTAAAAAAGGGGATATACTATAGAGATACCCAGGTCCTTGCCACAAAGACAACTACTATTACCAGTTTCTATATATTTTTCCAGATAGGATACGCATATAAAAGAATATACATACAAATAAAGTTAAACCAACTTTAAAACTCTCCCTCTGTATAAACAATTACAGGTAAACATCAAGCGCTTTGAAAACGTCAATGTACTTTATGCACAATCACAACAAAATGTGTAAAGTCATAAAATAGTCATCTATGTCCAAGAGGCTGTGGTAAGTGCAGAGAAAGGAGAGTGAAAAGCATGTGTAAAGGCAGTAACACTTAAAGTAGAGGGTAGCACTGAAAACTACAAGTAATATTTAATGTATCTCAAGCAAAAAATATATAGAGAGAAGTTACAGCAAATAAAGCTAGGGTAAAAAGGCCAGATTATAAAAGGACTTACATACATTTAAAGAACTGAGACTCTATCCTACATGTGGAGAGCCACACAGAAGGCACTCTGAAGGTACTCTCAGGGGAAGGAAAAAACACCTTTAAACTGAGAACCTGAATCATTAAAGACAGAGGGGCTTTCAGGTACCATGAGAGATAAAGAACTTTTGCAGCAGCTGTTCTATAACTGTGCTAATGATGTCACTAGGGTAAGAAACACATTGGAGGTTTCCTGAGGATTTTTTTTTAAATTGTCTTCTTTTAATCCATTCTCTCTATCCTTCCTTCCTTCTTTCCCTTCCCTTTGTTTAGATCTTCACAGCTGGGGTCTAAGAAACCACCAAGAACACTTCATTCAGAGATCAAGAGAAGGTCTGAGCTGGCCCATTCCACTGGGTACTTGAAGGAATGACAGCAGAACCCCAGACACTGAGTCTCTCACCAAACACTTCTGAGATGGGGTACGACACAGTAAATCCACCAGCTCAGGAGGAGGACAGGCTTGAGTTTTCACCCAGCTTACACGCACTATCTGGATTTTGAGCCTTGGTTTCCAAACGTACAAAATTGAGTTAAGGATAATATTAAGCAGCTGATATTTAGGGCACATGCTTTCTATATGCCAGGTACTATGAAAAATCTCTTCTGTGCACTATCTCATTTAATCTTTATAATAGTCCCATAACGTCAGTTCTGATAATATATCCCATTTTACAAATGAGAAAACTGAGGCTTGATAAGGCCAAACCACTTGCCAAAATCACTAGTGGTAAAGTTAAAGTTAACTAGTGGTAAAGCCAGAGTTCACATCCAGATATTCATGTCAAAACACACCATGATGTGACGTAATCAGAGCATAATAAATGGTACAAGATTTAAACATTGCATTATTCAATGCCACCCAAGATCACATTTGTTATGGCAGGCCCATCATAGTACTATACTGGTTCACACTAACTTAAGGTCTACTGAAACTTCCTGGTCTTTTTTTAAGCAAATTACTATAAAGTTAAATCTTGCCTAATCACATGAACATACATGAGACTTGTTAAATTGACTTGTTAAAACTCAAGTCAAAAAATAACATTTTTAGTAGTGATTAAATTTCACCTGGTTTAACTATGACTTGATGTAAGTCACTGTTGAATGTAGTCAATGGCAAGTTCAGATGAGAATCAATTCATTTAACAAATATGTATTAGCAAAGATCAGGTCTACCCAGACTTAAGACATTAACAATAAAACCAATACAATAGTTAACGAATGTTTACAAAGATAGCCGTTATCCCTGGAAGTGGAAAGGTCCAATTAAATGCAGCCCTCAAGCAAAGGGCAAGTCTACCAAGAGGTGCCAAAAAGTATCATAAACTTTATGATGACTGTGGACACCACAGAGTTTTTCACGATTAGGCAAAGGCACAGCAAAGGAAACGGTAAAGATAGCAGGCAACAGATTCGATTTCAGACATTTACGACAAAATATGTATCTGCTTAGTATATTCCAAGGGAAAGGGGGGCTTCTCTTTAAAAGTCATAACCAAGATAGTTATACACACTTATTTCTAGTAATTATCAATGGCCACCAATATGGTCAGCGAGTTATCTATTCCTGGAACCTCACTATGAGTTTGTAGCAAAAACAAGTCTCAAACCACACACATATAGACATTTACGAACAGACATACAGAACTGATATGAATGGCTGACAATAAAATAGCTAAGATGCCTTCCTAATCATCTGTTGAAGTATATAAAACTATCCAGATACGGAGGCTTGGAGAAAGAAAGGGTCTACATCATTACAGTTCAACAGAAATACGTGGACACAGTTACAGGGTGTGTGTAATTTTAAATTTTCTAATAGCCACAGTAAGAAAAAAATAGGGAAGTTAATATATTTTAACTCAGTATCTAAAGTTCTATATGCCACACATATATAGACTTTTACTAATGGACATAAAAGCAATCTTAAAATCTGCTGGATAAGCTCAGGGAAGTCTCGACTTCCTGTTTGCTGTAATGCTCCAACAGCCTGCATGGAAGCTTCACCTGAGGCAAATGCATCAATATTCTGATTTAGCTAAACATATTGTCAGAATCAACCTATCAAGAATCCCCCAACCCAGTGGGAGAACACATGACCATCTCATTTAGGGATCACGCTTAGGTTCTACCCTTAAAAGTAAAGAATGAAAGTCCAACTAGATTGTTATACTCTAACTCAGGGGCTGAGAATTTCTATAATAGCCAAAACACATCTTCAGTATCACAAATTTCATCAATGAAAGCCCATTTTTAACACCTATTATGCTGATGAGGAAGGCTATCAGTGTTTATAGGGAGAAAGATGGCTGAACCACTTGTAGTATTTCACCCTCTGGAATGTGGCCTCTTGAATAAATGCTAGCTAATCACTCCCACAGTGTTCCAAATTAGGACAGGGGTTACCTCTAAATGGAAACTCAACATATGTGCAGAAGTGTACACACACATGTACCGCAAGGCATACTGTCTATGCTGAAGTTTTTATATTAAACTACAGATTTCATAACAGCGTAATTCACCTGGACCTGTGCCGTCCAATAAAGTAACCACAAGCCGCACAAGGCTACCAAGCACTTCAAATGTGGCTAATGAAACTAAGTTGTGCCAGAAGTATAAATTATACACCGGATTTAGAAGACTTGGTTTAAAAAAAAAAAAAAAAGGCAAATTATCTCATTTACACTTTTTGTATCAGTGATATGTTGAAATAACATTTGAAATACTGAGTTAAAAATACATTTCCCTGGTTTCCTATTTTCTTAATGTGGCTATTAGAAAATTTAAAATTACATTCACTCCGCAACTATGTCTACATTATATTTCTACTAAACTATAATGATGTAGACCCTTTCTTTCTCCAAGCCTCCAAATTTGGGTAGTTTTATATACTTCAACAGATGATTCAGAAGGCATCTCAGCTATTTAATTGTCAATTAACTATTCATATCAGTTCTACTTTTATGAAATTCAACTTGAACCATCCCTTCTTAACCAAAACTCTTTTCCTGCCCTCTTTAATGCCTTTGTCACACTAAGTCATGTTTTATCAACAATCACCAGTTCTAGTCCCTTTATCCTATTAAAAGCTTCAAACGTTATTGTGTATCAGGATTTTAAATGGAATTCCCTTGTCCTAAAATTTATAGTACAGGTAACTCCCTTCAATCAAAATAGATCTTATATTAAGTAAATAAAAAAAAATCAATAGTTTAATCAAAATCTCTAAACTGCCCAGTCTTTCAGAATGTTGTATCAGTTATTCTGCTGAAAACAAGAAAAACGTAAATTTATTCAATTTTTGGTATAGGTCCAAATATAAAATTAAAGGCTCAAGTTGTGGCCCACAATGAAAAAAGGAACGAAGACTGAGCACCTATAAAACTTATGATGTTAGAGCAAGAAATCATTACACAGCATTAATAAAATTTAATTTGTCCACTGAACAGTGTTGAGACAAGAAAGTAAAGCCATTGTAACTTAGGTGTTAAAAGTACTTTTTAAATACTTACTTTTTCATTAGAATCATATCCTGCTGAACAGAGGCTACGGGACACCATTAAGTGCTGTCTTGAATAGTGTGAGACATGCTACAAAGAAAAAAAAAAAAGAAAAAGAAAAAAGGAAATAAATTACAGATATTTGAATGGGCTTTCATATTTTTTTCACATTAATTCTTTCATTATGCTTCTAGCTAAAATGTTTTATTAATTAATATATTTAGTCCTAAGCAACATGTCATAACTATGGAAGGTAAATCATCCCCTTGGCACACAAGAGAAACCAAAGGCATCGAAACAATCTCCAGAAAAGTATGAGAGTCAAAGGGTCAAAAAAAATCTGAAAAAAGGTTTTTTGGATCATGCAGACTGATATGGCAGGATCAGGATGTCACATACCAGAGAACTTTATTTAACTGAAAGTCTTAGCCTTCAAGGAGCTTTAATTTTAAGTGACCAGAAAATAAAATATTTATTTGCTGTTGTCTTGACATGATTCCCCACCCCTTTTGGTACAAAAGTGGTTTGGCAGATAAAGTGAAAAGGTAATACTAATAATCAAGTTCCCTTCAAATCCATTATTTATAAATGTTTGCAGGAAAAGTATATCTTAAGGATTTAAAACATTAAGAATAATCGCTAATAAAAATTATAGGCAAGATTTAAGAAAACTATTTACCCAGTAGTCACTGGTAAAGCTAGAGCCAAAAAAGGGGTGAAGGGAGCAAAGATACTACCTCCTAGAACTTTCTAAGACAATAACTCAAATAAGTACAATGTTTTTATAGCAACATTTTTAAATCAACTCAAAGATTTATACAATTTTTTTTAAAGTATCAATTCCCAAATTACAAAATGTAATCTTTATACAAAAGATTGATACCAGGTTAATAGATACAAAAGACACATTTTATAAAGCCTATGCTACCAAGTAAAAGACTAGTGAACAATGAACTAAGAATGAGAAGAAAATTGACTTTATTACTGTGTTCCATTTAAAGGCCAAAACTTACTCTCATATTCCTTCAGTCATCCCTGTGAGTACAAGAGTATTAGCCCCTACTTTAAAAATGAGAAAATTGAGTCTCAAGAATTTTAACTTTTCCTAAGTCACAGGGCTAGTCTGTAATGGTTACAAGATTTAAAGATAGTCCTGTTAAAAGCATTCTGAAGTTTTTTATTTTGAGATAAAAATAGTGGCACCTCCCACATTAACACTAATTTTACACAATGATATGGGGTGAAAAAACTACAACTTACCAAAGGAGGTCTCAACATTCCCTATGTGTTCAAATCAAAATACAGCCTTCAGCAGAATAGCTATAATTTAGCTAAGACTTTATATTTACCTATTATATTTAACTTTACTCTTACATCCAACTTAGTAGGATAAAGAATATTTCTTCCTCCTAAAAAAGCATGTCTTGTGTTTATAGCCTCAGCCAATGCAGAAAACCAGCTCTAGGACTGAGAAGCAAAAGCTATTGGGGTATTTCTCACATTTATTCTGCTGCAAGGTAGCACTAGGGTACCTAAACAAAGAAGTAAATAGCATATCGGCTTCCTATCAATTTTATAAAATGGAACACAAAATAGTTTACACTTTTACAAATTTTCCCTAATACTGTGAGGTACAGAGATGTCTGTTGCAGGAACATGTCTACATACCCTTTTACAAAAGGCAAAATCATACATGTGTCTTTAATCACTAATAAATAAATGGTACAACTGATTCCTGGTTGCAAAAATCAGCCTTCCAGAGACAAAACACAATCTGGGACAGACATTTTAGGTGTTCTAATTAGCTTTGGAGAGAGAATAAACAGTGATGTTTAGGTCTGGGGAAGGGAACACTTCGAAGAGCAGCATATGATCTGGGATAGGAAATCAAGGGGCCTCAGTTCTAATTCTAGCTCCCTCAGCCTGACACTCTTTGTACAACTTGAACAAACCACTCTAACCCCTCTGTTCTCTAAGAAATTCAAGCTTAAAGGACTTTTCTCTAAGGTCCCTTACTAACCTAAGAAAATATTATTCAAAAAACAAAAGCTTAGGACAAGAGTATCTGACATGTGCATTTGACCACTGCTGAAGGACATGCAGTTAATCCAAACTAAATGTATGGGCCAAGAAGATGGTAACATCTCACTTACTTGTTCAGCTACTCTGAAAACAACACACACACAGAGCTACTTGGTGGAAACAGAGGTAATTACAGTTGATGTCTGAACAGTGCAGGGGTTAGGGATGCCCATCTCTGCGCAGCTGAAAACTCGCATTTAAAATTTCACTCTACAGTCTGCCCCCCGACATCCGTGGAGTCAACCAACCGCAGGTGTGCTCTATCTGCCATTGGGACTGCGAAAATACTGTTTTCATCTATGGTTGGTTGAATCCGCAGATTTAAAACAGGCCTACTATATTTATGGGGGGAAAAAAGTTATAAATGGATCAGTGCAATTTAAACCCAGGTTATTCAAGGGTCAACTGTACATAGATTCTAATAAATATGAATTATGCATTAGGTTTCTAGGACATCTTTGGTAATAAAAGCCTCCACTCTATCATTAGATGGGCTCCTGAAGAATAGACTAAACTAAATTTAGCCTAACAGGAGAGAAAGTTTCTATCACAAAACAATCCAGAAATGTCTATGTGGCCAACCTCTAAGATATGTTTGGGTCACTGATTCGATGTATACTATATTTACTTTCAGGTAACTACCAATAACATAAAACGTCTATACCACACAACTCTTAAAACTAAATCAACTCTATTATAAGTTACACCTGGCCAAAATGAAGGAGACGATGGTAGCACTACACCTAATCAAAACTTTTTTGAAACCTTATTAGTATTTAAAAATACTTGGTTCTGAATGTCTAACACACTATATTTTTACCACCATTATCAAAAAAGAAATCATACAGCTTGTACACATGTGAATGTGTGATGTGGTCCAAAATTTTAAGAAATATGGATGCCCCAGGTTAGCCAAGTAACTAGAAGTAGAAATGGTACAAGCAGACAAAACTGTAACAGTAGAACAAGTACTAAGGAGAAACAAGGGTTTGGGCCTTTCCCATAGCGAGTTTGAAATGGTTTGCCCTCAGCCCCATAAAAGTTCTTTGTTCCTATTTACTTTCATGGAAATCCAAAGTTATAAAGAATACAAGTCAAAAATCAAACAATTTGTAGAGCTACAACATAGTTTTGTTGTTGTTTTTTAATTCAGAGAACAGGTTGGCAGAAATCTGCAAATTAGACTTATAGGCAGAATTTTAATGTTGATTGTTTTTATTAAACATACAAGCTCAGTCCAAAATTCTTTTGACACTTCCTAGCAACAGGCGTTCTAGGAAACTTTAATCACTCCATTTATAAAGACTATTTGGCCTATCACAGCCAAGAGGAGAAAGATCAACATGTACAAAATGACTTTCCAATAACATATTGCATTAGTTCTCTTTTGCAAGAATAAAGATTCCCTATATTTTCCACGCTTGGAAAGGAAATGCCTTCTAACGCATGGGAAGTAGCATGACCTTCAGAGTCACAAAACCTGAGTCAGCTCTTTGCTTCACTGCTTTGTAGCTATTGCAACATTGAGCAAATCATTTTTCTAGACTCTTGTTTCCATCTATAAAACACACGTGACGACACCTCCTCTGCTTTCCTAAAGAGTTATTAAAAAGATTAAAGGAGCCTTTATAAACTGTAAAGCACCAAGGAAACATAAGGTATTACACAAAAATTAAATCCAATTATGCAGGAAAAATCCCCTTCTTTCTTAAAATTATACCAGACCATTTGGGAGTTACCTTTAGAGTAATAACAGTAATTAAGAACTCTGGTTTAGACCCAAATTCTAACCTGGATTCAAATGTTGGCTCAGACATTTCTTAAATACACAGGAAATTTCCTCACATGTATACTAGACGTCATAACAATACTTATCTAGGGCATAAGGCTGCTATGAGGATTAAATAAGAACGTGTAAAATACCTAGCATGGTTTTGTTATGTTAGTGTAAGCATACAATAACTGTTCCAGCTACTGCAAAAAGGGAAATAAATATCCTTTTCTAAACTAAGATAGCATCTACTTTCACGTTCTCAACATCACCTCATGTGACAGCTCAAACTGGTAAATCCAGTCCAATTACCTTAAAGAACAATTTGAACACTAATGCTGCAAAAAACTTTCAGTTGTTCTTAACATATCCACAGTGGGATTCAAGTGAATAATAATGAAACAATTCTGTTAACAGGTTAATCCTTATCAGGATGCTTTCTGCTTCAAAGAAGAAACTATCCTCAAAACTGAGTTAAAGGAGCCATAAAATGATCTTACCAAGGTAAAAATAAACATTGGTTAGTGTTTCAACTTTGAAATTTCCAGACGAAGATCCTCTTTTCCCTGTTTCCCAAAGCAGATCTGGGAAACATACGCTGAGTGTTTCAATTTTTAACAGGCCCAGACTAACCTTCTAAGGGAACACCCTCTAAAAACACTAATAGAAGTCAGGCTTTTTCTTTCAAACAGATATCGATGACATATTTAGTCTTCAGGACCTCACTAGCCATCCTAATTTCACCTGTCTGCCGAGACCTGTTAAAAGCAAGGCTAAATACCTAGTAACTGAGGGAGGGGAACCAATCTCAAGATTCTCAGGCTCTTCCTCCATAGTAAACCAGAGCACCTGCAAACTATACACATCAACTCTAAACTTTATTATCCCACCACAGCTTGCCTACCAGGGTATTCCTCCCACCCAGCCTATTGCAGATGTTGCAGGTGTTCATCTAGAGCTTCTTCACCAGTCAGCGCAGGGTCCCCATCTTGTGGGTAATTAACTAACTCCTCATGGCCCACACCTACTCCCTAGTTTGGCCTATTTGCCTCAATCTGACAGGAGTTCTCCATCAAGCCAGGGAGCTAACACCCTCTCAGCTCCTACTCTCAGAGCCAATGACTAACACGGGGTTCCAAAGGCTGCCCCCACCACAGTTCCATATGAGACCAGTTTGGTAATGCAATCTGAGCTTTACAATTGTCCAATGTGGCAGCCACTAGCCACGTGAGGCTACTGAGCACTTGAAACGTGCCAGTCCAAATTCCAATGTGCTTTGCTCCAAGTGTAAAATACACTCCAGACTCGAAGACTTAATACCAAAAAAATGCAAAAGAACTCATTAAGAACTTTTCACATTTCCATGTTGAAATATTTTGAATATACTGGGTTAAATAAAGTACATTAATATTAGTTTCACCTTTTGCTTGCTTAATATGAGTGCTTGATAGTTTTAAACTACATTTGTACCTCACATTATTCTCCTATTGGACAGAGCTGATCTAGAACAGTGCATCAGTATCACCTGGGGGGCTTGTTAAACAAATTGCTAGGCTCCGCCCCCAGTTTCTAACTTGCAGGCTTAAGGTGCTACTAGAAAATCTGTATTTCTAACAAGTTCCCAGGTAATGCTGCTGCTGCTGGCTGTAGTCCCACCTAGAGAACCACTGCTCCAGAGTTCTCCTGCGGATTAGCCTGAAGCTAGTCTCCAGCTGGGACCCAGCTGGGATCCCCTTCCTTGCTTAATTTTTATTCCCCTGCTCTATTCTGCTTTCTTTTCTCTTAACGACCATCTGCACAAAATCCCTTTTCATGCTCTGCTTCTAGGAAACCTACCCATCCCACCTCCCTAGAATTGTTTTTACACAACTATAAGTTTCACAAAGTGCCAGCTTAATAGCAACCCGTGAGATGGGAAATACCACTGCATTTTTTGTAAAATACAAAGGTATTTATTGGATTGCTAGGACAAGGTTTATTTATCCTGATGACCAGTTCCTTACTATAAGAAATTTAACAGCTTTACCACCTACTGGTTCCCTCTTTTCCATTACTGCTATAAAGCTCAAAAAAGTTTTTGTATACAAAACATAAATTTGCCTTTTTTCTTTTTTACCAAGTTCGCTAATATGATATAATAAAGGCATTGAGTCAAATCAAAATTTGAATCCTGGCTCAATCACTTAATTGTGTGACCTTGGGCAAGCTACTTAACCTTAGCAGTAAAAGAGAATCATTTGAAGATGATTTGATAATTAAATATGAACACAGCTTCCCTTCTCCTTTGCCATTTTCAGTAACCCCAGAATCATCTATCGGCCTGAGAAGGTGGTTCTCTCTTTCTCACACCAATTATATGGCCCCACAAAGGATAAAGAAGATTGACCACCCTCCGTATTTTGTAAATTCAAAGTTTTTTAAATGTAACTATTGTCATGATCTTCCTTCCCAAGCTCCAGCCTGCCCAGCTCTAAAACACTAAACTACTCAGGGACTTAAGTCATTTTTTTTAAAATGAGATATAACTCACATACCATAAAACTCATTCTTTTAAAATATACATCTCAGTGGTTTTTAGTACATTCACAAGCTATGGAACTATCATCACTATCTGATTCCATAATACTTTTTCATCACCCTAAAAAAGAAACTCTTTAACTGTTAGCCATCTCTCCCATTGCTCCCTCCCCCAAGCTCCCTCCTCCAGCCCCTTTCAACCACTAATCTATTTTGTCTCTACAGATCTGCCTATCCTGGGCATTTCATATAAATGGGATTCTACAACGTGCGGCCTTTTGTGTCTTCTTTTCAAGAGTCCATGTTTCCTCTCTTTCCTTCTATCTCCCTTCTAATCCAACAGCAAATACTACTGACTACAGTTCCAAAATGTATCTCAAGTCTGACCAGTTCCCACCAACTCCAGTGCCACCACCCTAGTACAAGTTACCAACATCTCTAGCTTGAACTTCTACAGTAGCCTCCTGACTGGTCTCCCTGCTTTCCACTCTTTCCAAAATGTAAATTCAACTCATTTATAACCCTTCAATAAACTCCATTCGGATAAATTTCTAACACAAGCCCCTGCATGACTGTCCTACCTATACCTCATCTCCTAGCATTATGCTTTGCTCCAACCATACTGGCCACATCCATGCCTTCAAGCAATTATACCAAACGCATTCTCACCTCAGAGCTTCTGCCTTAGACTTCCCTTAGAAACCTAGTCCCCCAGATCACAGAGTAAATCAGGTCACTTTTCTGTTCAAATGCCACACGCTCAGAAATGTCTTTCCTGTTTCCTTAGGTAATCCCGCCCCACTCAACACACCACCACTCTCTATCCCTTTTTTTTTTTTTTTTTTTTTTGCCTTTCAAAGCAATTACCACTCTTTGAACACATCTATCTATGTAAATACAGTCAGTCTCCTCCACTCAGGTATAACCAAAATGAGAGCAGAAATGTTTAGTATTATATCCCCAGCAACTAACAGTATCTAGCACACAGTAGGTTGAATAGTGGCCCTAAAATGATGTGTCTGTGTCCTAGAACTTGTGAATTTGAACTTCTTTGGAAAAGGGTCTTTGTAGATATATTTAAGTTATAGACTTTGAGATGAAATCATCCTGGATCCTGTCATGGCCTTAAATCCAATGATAAGTGTCCATATAAAAAAGAAAAAAAGAAAAGAGAGAGAGAGAGAGAGAGAGAGAGAGAGAGAGAGAGAGAGAGAGAGAGAGAAAGGAAGGAAAAGAAAGGACACAGAGGAAGAAGGACAAGAAGGCCATGTGAGGACAGAGGCAGGATGAGAGTGCTACAGCCACAAACCAAAGAATGCCTGGAGCCACAAGAAGCTCCAAGAGACAAGAAAATATTCTCCACTGGAGCCTTCACAGGGAGCATGCATAGCCTTGCTGACATTTTGATTTCAGATTTCTAGTCTCCACAACTGTGAGAAAATAAATTTGTGTTGTTTTAAGCCATCAGTATGTCCCATGGATGCTGTATTAGTTTTCCTAACTGAAATTATAAACCTGTCTTCCAACATTTTTAAAATTCACTTTTATTTTGATCTTATTATATTGATCCCATCACAATTTACGTTTTTTTGTTTTGTTTTGTTTTTTATGAAAGGATCACTAGGCAAGTCAAAATAAATAAAATATTTTTTAAAGTCCTACATTACCCTCATTTTTTAAAGTATATACTTCCTTCAACTACTGGAAAGTATCTTAAAAATAAAACAATAAGACCAAAGACCTTATCAAATTCTTCCTTCAAACTTTATTTTTATTCCTTGACCTCTCTACACCAGAGAAATGGTGTGACAGTATGTTTTACTTTCTTCTTATCCGCTCAGTGCATATCTTAGTGCCAGGCACTTAGTAGATGCTCCACAAACACTTTTTTTTAATTAATTTATTTATTTCAGTTAGTTTTAAGTATACAGTACATTGGTTAGACATCTATATAGTTCATAAAACAACCCCCCCAATTCCTCCCTCCCCTGGCCCTCCACCTACCCAACATATTAATGCTAACTACATTCTCTATGCCATACTCCCCATCCCCATGACCATCTATCAACTACTAATCTGTACTTCTTTAATCCTTCACCCCATTCTCCCAGTCTCCCAACCTCCCTTCCCTCTGTCTGTCACCTTATTGCCCACTACATTTGTGAGTCTGTTTTTCATTAGTTTATTCTTTTTGTTCCTTAGATTCACACATAAGTGAAATCATATGGTACTTATCTTTCTCTGACTTATTTCACTAAGCATAAGAACCTCTAGGTTCATCCATTTCACTGCAAATGGTAGGATTTCATTTCTTTTAGTGGCTGAGTAATATTCCATTGTAAATATGAACCATAATTTCTTTATCCAATCGTCTGTTGATGGGGCATTTAGGTTGCTTCCATATCTTGACTATTGTAAATTGTGCTACCATGAATATTGGAGTGCATAGATCCTTACAAATTATTGTTTTGGTTTTCTTTGGATAAATACCCAGAAGTACAATTGCTGAGTCAAAAGGTATATCTATTTTTAATTTTTTAAGAAACCTCCATACTGTTTTCCATAGTGGCTGTACCAATTTGCAATCCCACCAACAGTATATGATGGTTCCCTGTTCTCCGCATCCTTGCCAACACTTGTTTTCACAGACACTTTTTGAATGAACAGATAATTACATCTCTAGATGACTGAGAGGATGAATAAATGAATGAATGAATGAATGCATGCATGCTACATTGCCTCCTCTCAAACCATTCCCCTAAATCCTATTGTCTCTTCTTTCTTCTTCCAAATCATAATTTAGGGTAATAAGATTGAGTATTTATTCAACTAAATCCCTTGGCACCCACAGGGGATTGGTTCCAGGATTCCCCATAGATACTAAAAACCACAGATGTTCAAGTCCCTTATATAAAATAGTGTCGTATTTACGTATAGCCTATATTTGCATGTAGGCTACAGCAGGGAATGACTTTACATCACTACATTCATATAGATTCACCATAGTAGTGCTTAGAGTGTGGCATATCCAAGTTTTGCTTTTTGGAAATTTCTGGGATTTTTTCCCAAACATTTTCAATCCCTTGTTGGTTGAATCCATGGAATAACCCTCAGGAGAGACCAACTGTATTAACTTATCCACTATATCCTGCAGAGTTCACTTACTCGAATGCTAACTTTTACCTCAGGTCACTGACCCAAAAACCAACCACTAGTCTCCCTCTTTCTTCCCAGAAATTCAATATGACTTTTCTAGTCATCGAACTCCAGATAACTAAGATGAAATACTATGTTTCTACTCCCCCTCAAAAAAAATTTCCTTCCCAAGTTTCCTTTTGCATTCCTGTCTTATTTACTCACATTTTTTTAAATTGGAATCATTTAAACAACTCCTTTTCCTTCACTCTCTTGATCAAAAATGTCACCACCTTTCCCCCTTATTTAGAAAAGGGTTTTACCAATCATCCCTATATTCTGAATCTCTTAAGAACAGAATAAAACCAAAAAGCACATGCATAAATGCACAAATGTCCATAAGCATTTTATTATACCAGAAACTGTTTTCCATAATAATCTTAGAAGATTTTTCTCCCTAATGATTGCCAGAAATCTATCAGCATACTGGAAAGATTTACCTCCAGGCTATTCCAAAACATTTAGATATGCTTAAACATTCCTTTCCATAACTAGAAAAGAAAATCATGGATTTCAAGGAACATAAAGCTTAAGCATTCACGCTTTGTGAGTGCACTATTAACGAGACCATCATTCAAATCAGAGATAAAGCCAGGCTTTGAAATCATACCATCCAATGTTCATATTCTACCTCATCCAAATGTATACTTAAGCAAGTTACTTAACTGCTCTGAGCTTTGTTTCCTCTTCTGTAAAATTGGGATTTTTTCCCCCTAGTTGTTACATGAATGAGAGGTAATATATGAAAGCCATATAAGGCATATAAAAGTTCAATAAGCTGTAGTGATTACCATAAATCCAACATCCTGGAGCCACTGAAAAATGTAGACAGAAGGAAAAAACTAGGTATTTGAACAGAAAAGCTGATACTCAAAACAAATAAGACTAAAAAGTGAACTCTACATATACCCTAAAAGCAAACAAATTCTGTTAACTAGCTAAAAAAGAATGATTAGAATTCTCTAGACTAGAGTTAGCAGTCTGCTTTCTGACCAACCAAATGGTTTGCAGGAGTAGAGGGAGAAATGAGAGGAATATAGTTTTCAAAAGGTTCTGCTTCAGACATAGACTCAGTGGAGCACATTTCAAGTTTATGGAAAAGAAGCATGGAGAGATGCTAAGCAGCAGCTCAAGTTCCCCTAAAGAGAGAGTGAATTTCAGAGATTCTTCCCACCTCCAGGAAGAATTCTTTACTGGCAAAATGAATTCTCTACTCCAGTCAGTACTGTCAAACTTTCAGCACCTTTTGTGTCAAACACTGTGTTAAGAACACAGAAATGGGATGTGGTCTCTGCCAACACATTGGAAAGGAAGGAACAGGGTAAGAAAAGTCAAAGGTTATATATTATACATTAACTGTATAACAAGTGTATAGCAGTTAAGTACAGAAACAACTTTCAGCCTCTCCAATCTAAAACAGTAGGATAATCCCTTCTACCTCCAACATGAATGGCTTCCCATTGCTGTAAGATAAAGACGAAACCTAACAGTATGGTCTACTAGACCTAATGTGGTCTGGCTCTTACCTACCTCTCCAGCACCATCTAGTCTCTATACCAGAGCCTCAGAAGGCTTTTCTCTGTTCTTCTCTTTTGCCATTCCCTCTGGCCACAGGACCTTTGCATGCGCTATTCTCTCACATATAACATTCATCTCACTTTGCCTAGAAATCACTTTGTCCTTCAAAAGTTGTTCCAAAGGAAAGCACTCCCTTACCTTAGGCAACATAGTATGATTAAGAGCACAAGTCCTAGAGTTCTAAACACTGTACCTCAATTTCTTCATCTGTATATGTTGTGAGGATTGAATAAATTCAGGTAAAGTATCATACAGTATCTAGGACATAGAACTTAAAATCTTGACTTGGTCAAATCCCTCCATTCCATTTTCTTAAAGCACCAGGACCTGCATTTTAAACTTGTCTCTCCCGAATAGACTAAAATTCCTAAGAGAAAAGAAATTATACTGTTCCTTTAGAGATGGTACACAGAAAGTATCAAAAAAGATTTGTTTAAAAATATATAGCTCAAAGGAAGAAGCTGAGATCCAATTAAGTGACTCGTCTAATACAAAACTTCATCTACGTAACTCCAAAGCCCATGCCTTTCCACTACACCATGCTGTCTCCTACGTAAATGCATAAGAGTCTTGCAAGTAAAATTGATGTGGCTAACAAATATTAAAAGAAGAAAGAATAATAAGATTATAAAACAAATTGTGTGCCAATACAAAGAACATCATTTTTTTAATGTGGACATTCTAAATTTCACACAAAGGTAATACAGGTGCCAACTTGCTTCCTTTGCCATGATCATCAGCTCCAGCGCTCACTTTGCTCACCTGGGTTCCCTCCTCTTTAAAAGACGATGGGCCAGATAATCTCTAACATGTCTTCCAATTCTAAATTTCACTGACAATAAATCAAGTTATGTGACAATTTCTAAAATATTTTTAAATGAAGTTTAACAAGCACACTGAACCAGATGACAGGTGGTTTTCAGGGAGACCTTCATTTTAAAGAATTTGTTCAAGTGACTTAATAAGCCCTATTAACAAAGTAAGTCTGGTAAACTTTACTCAGAAATTACATGAGACTCAATGTTAACAGCCACACACAAACACTCCAATGTATGAGTCAAGGCTGCCACAGTGAAACCCTAGAACATACAGAGCAGTGGCAAAAATGTTTAAACTGTGTTTTAGAACTTTACAAATGTCAGGCTGACCACTACACAGGAAAAAAAAATTAATTCACAAGATGCATATACAGTATATTGTAATATAATACGATTAAAATAGGCTTTCAATTCAAACGTAAAAGGTAGTAGCAATCGTGACATCGTGTGGTGCTTTAAAAGTTGAGATAAACTCACAACCCTAACTCTACTTCAGCAGCAATCTACAGTGTCCCTTCAAAGGAAGAAGGAAACAAGAGAAAATGGAAACTGTAAGGACCCTTAAAAATACACCCTGGAAAGCTCAAAACAAGCCAGACCTGTAAGGCACAAGATCGGGTGCACGGGAAATGCGGGTACATTACTGCCAGATGGCTGTCAGACTCCCCGGGAAAGAACAGAAAACACATGCATGCTGGCTCTCTGGGCCCCTCTGCTCCATGATCCTCGGAGTACAAGCTGCAGCGAGGGATGCCTACTCAGCCCTGGTCTAGCCCCAACTCCCGAGGAGAGGGAGTGAGAGACCCGGACTGCCACGGAATCCGGAACGCGGGTGTCACCCGGAGCCACTGGGGCGCTCTCCGCGGCACCGAACACCGCCGGGCAGAGCAGGGCTGGAAGTCCACTGAAGCCCAGGCCCGCGGGGAGCCCTATCGCTCCTCACCTTCAGGGTCCACAGCGCTGCGCTCCGCATCAGCTGCTGCAGCGATCGCTGGCCACGCGATTCGGCCGCAATCAGAGACATCGCGTTCAACCAGAGCCCCGCCATTGTCGCCGGGGCGGACCTGCGCTCTGCTGACCTCTCACCCTGCCGGAGGGGGCGGGGAAGGGGAGCGGCAGCGATTCAGCCAATCACGAGCCGGGGATATCGGCCCCGCCCCCTGCCGCGGGGAGACGAGGTTGCTGGACTGGCCCAACCGCTGGAGCTGCGGGCCAGGCAGCTGGAAAGGCGCGCGCTGGGACTCGGCGGGAAGCGGGAAGGCTGGCGGCGAGGCTGGCGGTGACCTAACGAGGGTTGTCCGCCCCACCCGACCCCCAGAGTGAGCGAGGCTGGGAAGACGTGTAAACTCTGGCGTCAGATAGTCCGGGCCTGCTTGGGTTAAGCCGCATACTGTATACCAGCGTCCACTTATGGACCAATACGCAGCTAAGTCACTTAATGTCAGTGAGTCAGCTCCTCCCCCATGACCACCGCCTGCAGTCCCGACTCTCCTAAGTTACAGACACGTGCCCAAACTATATTCATGTCTGAAGGCATAATCTCAAAACACCAAACTAAAATGTTAGACAAGTGCGGTAACCTAGAGAATGCTCTAGATCTAGAAATCGGAGATCCGAGCTCGAGTCCTATTTCTGCCTCGTAATATCTGCGTGTCAGAGAAATTAGCCATAACCAGAGTCAGTTTCTGTTGCTTGCAACCAGGCACTCTTATTAGTACAACTACTGAAGACCTTGTGGTAGAAGTCTCAAATTCTTTCTCATCTAATCTTTACAAAAACCCTGAAGACCCATACATTATTTCCATTTTGAGAAACAATTTATAAAGAGGTAAACTCAACTGGTACATGGTGAAACTGGGGATTGAACCCAGGTCTGGCTGTCTTCAAGGACTTGGCTTTTCTTTTGTTTTATTATACAAAATTTTTAACATACACCAAAGCGGGGTGGGGGGGGACAGTATTATAATCACCCAGGCACCCATTACGGAGCTTCAATAAAGCAACGTTTTGTCAACCTTCCTTCATCTATTCCCTCTTTTTATTCTTTGTTGGAATATTTTAAATCAAATCTCAAACATCAGGTCATCTCACCAATAAATAGGCTGTTGACTATTTTACTACTCCTACCGAGTCACCTTGAGAGAGTTACAAAGATAGGAATGACCTAGAATATGGTATGGCATAGCTTATGCCAAGAGACATAAACAAAATGTTTGGGGATATCAGAGAAGTGACATTTAATAGAATTTTTAAATGTAAGTAGGAACTTCCTTTGTATCCAAGATTGGAATCATTTCCTAGCAAGGAAAACTGCTTTTATTGTTTCTTGCTATTTCTTTCTCCAATTTTTGCCCTTTGGATTGGTTCTCCTTAGATCCTATCTGCTTCATGAAAGGCACTTGTGGCAGATATTACTTGTTCCATAATATCTATTCCTTTACTAAAAGAGTTCTTGAATTTTATCTGAACCCAAGGCCACCCAGCTAAAGGTCACAATATCTATCCTCCCTTACACGTGGTGTGGCCAAGAGACTAAGGGCTGGTTATGGATGTAAGGATTGTGCCCTTAAATATCAGGGGCACACCCTCCATTTCCCCTTCTCTCCTTCTTGAAAGAAGATATGCTGGTGGGTGCTGGAGCAACCATCTTAACCCACAAGACAGGAGCCCTGTATTTAAGATACCAGAGTAATAAGATTGGAGGAGCCCAGGTTCCTGACACCATAGCGCCATCTTATCAGCCTTTTATTGCTTAATACATGGAGTGTTGTGTGACAGAGAAATAAACATTTACCTTGTTTAAATCATAGTTAAATCTGCCTTTACTATAACAACCGAAATTGTATCCTACAACTCATAATTTAATATTCAGAAGTAAGGTGCTTACATAAAGAAACTTTAAATATGTGGCGATGATGATGACAACCCCAAAATAGAAAATCATCAGCTGAAAGCTGAGACCCTTGTTATGCCATGGTACCTCTTTGGTGAAATGGTCACTTTCAAAATCTTGGACAACACTGTTATTACTATCACTAATATAATCTGAAATTCTAATACAGTATTTTCAAGGGAGTACGATTGGCATTTTGAGCTGGACAGTTCTTATCTGATCTCTGTAAGACTCTACGCCACACATTTTGGGATGTTTATCATTTCCAAAAGTGCTGCTTCCTGTTACCAATGTCTGAAAACAGTTTTCACATATTTTATACAATTTCCTATTTATTCATAGTGAAAAGGAACCAGTTACTCAATCTGAAACCAGTCTGAAACCAGTTACAGTGGCATGGAAATCAGCATAAATCCATTAATCTTCTCTTAGAATTTTGAAAGTATCTTTACATCATCTTCCTGAGTTTACTCTTCAGAAGTCAAATGCCAAACTTACTCTTGACCCATTGTGTCTTATTACAGTTAAATGTCTACTATATTATTGTAGAGTGGGGATGGGGCAGAGGGAAGGTAAGATTGTAAATCAGGAATCGTGAGCAGCCACATGCACAATAGGAAGACTAAGCTCCACTTAGAGACCTTTACCTTTGAGCTACATATATTTGGCTCTCTTCGTGTGGGAGTAGACTAGGTATGCTGGATTGGAAACTATGTTTCTCCAGTCCTCTTCCCTTTGTAGTTCCTGATTAGAGTTAACCAAAAGAGAAATTTATAAGATATTTAGAAGACAGGAGTGAAACGGTAGCCATTACCGTCAGGAGGTTATTACAGTAAGATAAGTAACATAGTTTCCTGGAAGGCCTCAGTTTGTCCTTAGTCTCCATTCTGCATCCAGTTTGTTTTTCCCAACTGTTAGCCCTGCTGACTACCAGCAAGCAAAACCAGGTCCACCGCCAGAAGCTTGATTGCAGACCTACAGAGGCAATAGCTATCCAAAGGTAACTGCTTCTCATTGAACCCTCCACGACATCCTTCCTCACATTCCTGTTTGGCGGTCAGACATGCTTGGTTTCTCAGCTATCTCCCAAACTCCAACTTGTCCGCCTCTACTAATATGTCGAGCAGACTATTTTAATTTCTCTTTCTCTGATCCTCTGAAAGGAGCATATAGCCATTGACTAAGGTGAGTGTATACTGGGGAAGGGAAGATAACCAGAATTTTCAGGGATTACTAGACCCTGGCTGTGAATTGATACTAATTGCTAGAGACTCAAAGATGCCATTGTGTTTTACCAGTGAAAGTAGAGTCTTACAGAGGTCAGAAGATTAGTGGAGTTTTGACTTGAGTCTGAGGCAAAGTAAGCCCAGTGTATTCCTGAGCCCACATCATGATTATGTCTCCAGTTTCAGAATGCATAGTTGGAATAGACATACTGCTCTACTATTCATAACAGCTCTGCTTCCCTCACTGAATCCTGACTGGTACACAGAGAAAGAAAGAAAGAAAGAAAGAAAGAAAGAAAGAAAGAAAGAAAGAAAGAAAGAAAGAAAGAAAGAAAGAAAGAAAGAGAGAGAGAGAGAGAGAGAGAGCGAG